>OZ020169.1:1959728-2328049 GCA_963971145.1 Sussaba pulchella | reverse complement strand
AAAAAGGGCAAAGGAAAATCTAAAAAATTTCAGAATTAACATTCAAAATACTACTGCAAGAGGGTACACAGCAGCGAATGGCCCCGTATCCGAGTCTGAGGCGTCAGCTCGACCGAGAGACTGCTTGTCAAAAGAAAAGAAAAAGTTCACAAATTTATCTGTTGTCAACAGTTCTCTAATCTATCCCCTACCGAGAAACAAAAGGGTAAACCAAAATCTAAAAAATTTCAGAAGAAACATTCAAAATACTACTGCAAGAGGGTACACAGCAGCGGAGTGCCCCATATCCGAGTCGTAGGCGTCAGCTCGCCCCAGAGGCTGCTTGTCAAAGGAAAAAAGAAAGTTTACAATTTTATCTATTGTAAACAGTTCTCTAACCTATCTCCGACAAAAAAAAAAAAAGGCAAAGGAAAATCTAAAAAATTTCAGAAGAAACATTCAAAATACTACTGCAAGAGGGTACACAGCAGCGAATGGCCCCGTATCCGAGTCTGAGGCGTCAGCTCGCCCGAGAGACTGCTTGTCAAAAGAAAAGAAAAAGTTCACAAATTTATCTGTTGTCAACAGTTCTCTAATCTATCCCCTACCGAGAAACAAAAGGGTAAACCAAAATCTAAAAAATTTCAGAAGAAACATTCAAAATACTACTGCAAGAGGGTACACAGCAGCGGAGTGCCCCATATCCTAGTCTGAGGCGTCAGCTCGCTCGAGAGGCTGCTTGTCAAAGGGAAAGAAAAAGTTCACGAATTTTTCCGTAATAAACATTTTTCTAACCTATCTTTTCAGCAAAAATCGGGAGGCGAACCAAAATCTGGAAAAGTCTGGCAGAAACATCGAAATCACTACTGCAAGGGTTCGCAGCTGCGGATGGCCCCATATCCGAGTCTGAGGCGTCAGTTCGCCCCAGAGGCTGTTTGTCAAAGGAAAAAAAAATTCACAAATTTATCCGTTGTAAACAGTTCTCTCACTTATCGTCTACAAAGAAACAAAAGGCAAGCCAAAATCTAAAAAATTTCAGAAGAAACATTTAAAATACTACTGCAAGAGGGTACACAGCAGCGAATGGCCCCATATGCTAGTCTGAGGCGTCAGCTCGCCCCAGAGGCTGCTTGTCAAAGGAAAAAAGGAAGTTCACAAAATTATCTGTTCTAAACAGTTCTCTAACCAATTTCCTACAAGAAACCCTACGGGCAAACCAAAATCTGAAAAATTTTACAAGAAACATTCAAAATACTACTACAAGAGGGTACACAGCAGCGGGGGGCCCCATATCCGAGTCTGAGGCGTCAGCTCGCCCCAGAGGCTGCTTGTCAAAGGAAAAGCAAAAGTTTACAAATGTTCCTAACGTAAACAGTTCTCTAGCCTATTTCCTACAAAGAAGCGAACGGGCAAGCCAAAATCTGAAAAATTTGAGAAGAAACATTCGAAATACTACTGCAAGAGGGTACACAGCAGCGGGGCGCCCCATATCCGAGTCTGAGGCGTCAGCTCGCCCCAGAAACTGCTTGTCAAAGTAAAAAAAAAAGTTTTCAAATTTATCTGTTGTAAAAAGTTCTCTAACCTATCTCCTACGAAGAAACAAAATGGCAAACCACAATCTAAAAAATTTTAGAAGAAACATTCAAAATACTACTGCAAGAGGGTACACAGCAGCGGAGTGCTCCATATCCTAGTCTGAGGCGTCAGTTCGCCCCAGAGGCTGATGGTCAAAGGAAAAAAGAAAAATCACAAATTTATCTGTTGTAAACAGTTCTCCAATCTATCCCCTACAAGAAAACCAACGGGCAAATCAAAATCTAAAAAATTCTACAAGAAACATTTGAAATACTACTGCAAGAGGGTACACAGCAGCGGGGCGCCCCATATCCGAGTCTGAGGCGTCAGCCCGCCCCAGAGGCTGCTTGTCGAAGGAAAGGAAAAAGTTTACAAATTTTCCTAACGCAAACAGTTCTCTAGCCTATTTCCTACAAAGAAGCGAACGGGCAAACCAAAATCAGAAAAATTTAATAAGAAACATTCAAGATACTACTGCAAGAGGGTATACAGCAGCGGAGTGCCCCATATCCTATTCTGAGGCGTCAGCTCGCTCCAGAGGCTGCTTGTCAAAGGAAAAAAAAAGTTCTCAAATTTATTTGTTGTAAACAGTTCTCTCACCTATCTCCTACAAAGAAACAAAAGGCAAACCAAAATCTAAAAAATTTCAGAAGACACATTCAAAAGACTACTACAAGAGGGTACACAGCAGCGGATGGCCCCATATCCGAGTCTCAGGCGTCAGCTCGCCCCAGAGGCTGCTTGTCAAAGGAAAAAAAAAAGTTCACAAATTCATCTAATGTAAACAGTTCTCTAACCTATCTTCTACAAAGAAAGAAATGGGCAAACCAAAATTCAAAAAATTCCAAAAGAAACATTCAAAATACTACTGCAAGAGTGTACACAGCAGCGGAGTGCTCCATATCCTAGTCTGAGGCGTCAGCTTGCCCGAGAGTCTGCTTGTCGAAGGAAAAAAAAGTTCACAAATTTATCCGTTGTAAACAGTTCTGTAACCTATCTCCTACAAAAAAACAAAAGGCAAGCCGAAATCTAAAAAATTTCAGAAGAAACATTCAAAATAATACTACAAGAGGGTACACAGCAGCGAATGGCCCCATATCCTAGTCTGAGGCGTCAGCTCGCCCATGAGACTGCTTGTCAAAAGAAAAGAAAAAGTTCACAAATTTATCTGTTGTAAACAGTTCTGTAACCTATCTCCTACAAAAAAACAAAAGGCAAGCCGAAATCTAAAAAATTTCAGAAGAAACATTCAAAATAATACTACAAGAGGGTACACAGCAGCGAATGGCCCCATATCCTAGTCTGAGGCGTCAGCTCGCGCCAGAGGCTGCTTGTCAAAGGAAAAAAGAAAGTTCACAAATTCATCTAATGTAAACAGTTCTCTAACCTATCTTCTACAAAGAAAGAAATGGGCAAACCAAAATCTAAAAAATTCCAAAAGAAACATTCAAAATACTACTGCAAGAGGGAACACAGCAGCGGATGGCCCCATATCCGAGTCGTAGGCGTCAGCTCGCCCCAGAGGCTGCTTGTCAAAGGAAAAAAGAAAGTTTACAATTTTATCTATTGTAAACAGTTCTCTAACCTATTTCCGACAAAGAAAAAAAAGGGCAAAGGAAAATCTAAACAATTTCAGAAGAAACATTCAAAATACTACTGCAAGAGGGTACACAGCAGCGGATGGCCCCATATCCTAGTCTGAGGCGTCAGCTTGCCCCAGAGGCTGCATGTCAAAGGAAAAAGATAGTTTACAAATTTATCTGTTGTAAACAGTTCTATTACCGATTTTCTACAAAGAAACGAAAGGGCAAACAAAAATCTAAAAATTTACAGTAGAAACATTCAAAATACTACTGCAAGAGAGTACACAGCAGCGAATGGCCCCATATCCTAGTCTGAGGCGTCAGCTCGCCCCAGAGGCTGCTTGTCGAAGGAAAAAAAAAAGTTCACAAATTTATCTGTTGTAAACAGTTCTGTAACCTATTTCCTACAAAGAAACAAAAGGCAAGCCAGAATCTAACAAATTTCAGAAGAAACATTCAAAATACTACTGCAAGAGGGTACACAGCAGCGGGGCGCCCTATATCCGAGTCTGAGGCGTCAGCTCGCCCCAGAGGCTGCTTGTCAAAAGAAAAAAAAAAGTTCACAAATTTATCTGTTGTAAACAGTTCTCCAATCTATCCCCTACAAGAAAACCAACGGGCAAACCAAAATCTGAAAAATTCTACAAGAAACATTTAAAATACTACTGCAAGAGGGTACACAGCAGCGGGGCGCCCCATATCCGAGTCTGAGGCGTCAGCTCGCCCATGAGACTGCTTGTCAAAAGAAAAAAAAAAGTTCACAAATTTATCTGTTGTAAACAGTTCTCCAATCTATCCCCTACAAGAAAACCAACGGGCAAACCAAAATCTGAAAAATTCTACAAGAAACATTTAAAATACTACTGCAAGAGGGTACACAGCAGCGGGGCGCCCCATCTCCGAGTCCGAGGCGTCAGCTGGCCCCAGAGGCTGCTTGTCAAAGGAAAGGATAAAGTTTACAAATTTTCCTAACGTAAACAGTCCTCTAGCCTATTTCCTACAAAGAAGCGAAGAGGCAAACCAAAATCAGAAAAATTTGATAAGAAACATTCAAGATACTACTGCAAGAGGGTACACAGCAGCGGAGTGCCCCATATCCTAGTCTGAGGCGTCAGCTCGCTCCAGAGGCTGCTTGTCGAAGGAAAAGAAAAAGTTCACGAATTTTTCCGTAATAAACATTTTTCTAACCTATCTTCTCAGCAAAAATCGAAGGGCGAACCAAAATCTAGGAAAGTCTGGCAGAAACATCGAAATCACTACTCTAAGGGTTCGCAGCTGCGGATGGCCCCATATCCGAGTCTGAGGCGTCAGCTCGCCCCAGAGGCTGCATGTCAAAGGAAAAAAGAAAGTTTACAATTTTATCTATTGTAAACAGTTCTCTAACCTATTTCCGACAAAGAAAAAAAAGGCAAACCGAAATCTGAAAAATTTTACAAGAAACATTCAAAATACTACTGCAAGAGGGTACACAGCAGCGGGGCGCCCCATATCCGAGTCTGAGGCGTCAGCTCGCCCCAGAGGCTGCTTGTCAAAGGAAAAGAAAAAGTTTACAAATTTTCCTAACGTAAACAGTTCTCTAGCCTATTTCCTACAAAGAAGCGAACGGGCAAACCAAAATCTGAAAAATTTGAGAAAAAACATTCAAAATACTCCTGCAAGAGGGTACACAGCAGCGGGGCGCCCCATATCCGAGTCTGAGGCGTCAGCTCGCCCAAGAGACTGCTTGTCAAAAGAAAAGAAAAAGTTCACAAATTCATCTGTTGTAAACAGTTCTCTAACCTATCTCCTACAAAGAAACGAAAGGGCAAACCAAAATCTACGAAGTTTCAGAAGAAACATTCAAAATACTACTGCAAGAGGGTACACAGAAGCGGATGCCCCCATATCGGAGTCTGAGGCGTCAGCTCGCCCCAGAGGCTGCTTGTCAAAGGAAAAAAGAAAGTTTACAAATTTATCTGTTATAAACAGTTCTCCAATTTATCCCCTACAAGAAAACCAACGGGCAAACCAAAATCTGAAAAATTCTACAAGAAACATTTAAAATGACACTGCAAGAGGGTACACAGCAGCGGGGCGCCCCATATCCGAGTCTGAGGCGTCAGCTCGCCCCAGAGGCTGCTTGTCAAAGGAAAGGAAAAAGTTTACAAATTTTCCTAACGTAAACAGTCCTCTAGCCTATTTCCTACAAAGAAGCGAACGGGCAAACCAAAATCAGAAAAATTTGATAAGAAACATTCAAGATACTACTGCAAAAGGGTACACAGCAGCGGAGTGCCCCATATCCTAGTCTGAGGCGTCAGCTCGCTCCAGAGGCTGCTTGTCAAAGGAAAAGAAAAAGTTCACGAATTTTATTGTGATAAACATTTTTCTAACCTATCTTCTCAGCAAAAATCGAAGGGCGAACCAAAATCTAGAAAAGTCTGGCAGAAACATCGAAATCACTACTCTAAGGGTTCGCAGCTGCGGATGGCCCCATATCCGAGTCTGAGGCGTCAGCTCGCCCCAGAGGCTGCTTGTCAAAGGAAAAAAGAAAGTTTACAATTTTATCTATTGTAAACAGTTCTCTAACTTATTTCCGACAAAGAAAAAAAAGGGCAAAGGAAAATCTAAAAAATTTCAGAAGAAACATTTTAAATACTACTGCAAGAGGGTACACAGCAGCGGATGGCCCCATATCCAAGTCTGAGGCGTCAGCTTGCCCCAGAGGCTGCATGTCAAAGAAAAAAAAAAAGTTTACAAATTTATCTGTTGTAAACAGTTCTATTACCTATCTTCCACAAAGAAACGAAAGGGCAAACGAAAATCTAAAAATTTACAGTAGAAACATTCAAAATACTACTGCAAGAGGGTACACAGCAGCAGATGGCCCCATATCCGAGTCTGAGGCGTCAGCTCGCCCCAGAGGCTGTTTGTCAAAGGAAAAAAAAGTTCACAAATTTATCCGTTGTAAACAGTTCTCTCACTTATCGTCTACAAAGAAACAAGAGGGCAAACCAAAATCTGAAAAATTTCAGAAGGAACATTTAAAATACTACTGCAAGAGGGTACACAGCAGCGAATGGCCCCATATCCTAGTCTGAGGCGTCAGCTCGCCCCAGAGGCTGCTTGTCGAAGGAAAAAAAAAAGTTTACAAATTTATCTGTTGTAAACAGTTCTGTAACCTATCTCCTACAAAGGAACAAAAGGCAAGCCAGAATCTAAAAAATTTCAGAAGAAACATTCAAAATACTACTGCAAGAGGGTACACAGCAGCGAATGGCCCCATATCCTAGTCTGAGGCGTCAGCTCGCCCCAGAGGCTGCTTGTCAAAGGAAAAAAGGAAGATCACAAAATTATCTGTTGTAAACAGTTCTCTAACCAATTTCCTACAAGAAACCCAACGGGCAAACCAAAATCTGAAAGATTTTACAAGAAACATTCAAAATACTACTGCAAGAGGGTACACAGCAGCGGGGCGCCCCATATACGAGTCTGAGGCGTCAGCTCGCCCATGAGACTGCTTGTCAAAAGAAAAAAAAAAGTTCACAAATTTATCTGTTGTAAACAGTTCTCTAACCTATCTCCTACAAAGAAACGAAAGGGCAAACCAAAATCTACGAAGTTTTAGAAGAAACATTCAAAATACTACTGCAAGAGGGTACACAGAAGCGGATGCCCCCATATCGGAGTCTGAGGCGTCAGCTCGCCCCAGAGGCTGCTTGTCAAAGTAAAAAAAAAAGTTTACAAATTTATCTGTTGTAAAAAGTTCTCTAACCTATCCTACGAAGAAACAAAATGGCAAACCACAATCTAAAAAATTTCAGAAGAAACATTCAAAATACTACTGCAAGAGGGTACACAGCAGCGGAGTGCCCCATATCCTAGTCTAAGGCGTCAGCTCGCCCCAGAGGCTGCTTGTCAAAGGAAAAAAGAAAGTTCACAAATTTATCTGTTGTAAACAGTTCTCCAATCTATCCCCTACAAGAAAACCAACGGGCAAACCAAAATCTGACAAATTCTACAAGAAACATTTAAAATACTACTGCAAGAGGGTACACAGCAGCGGGGCGCCCCATATCCGAGTCTGAGGCGTCAGCTGGCCCCAGAGGCTGCTTGTCAAAGGAAAAGAAAAAGTTCACGAATTTTTCCGTAATGAACATTTTTCTAACCTATCTTCTCAGCAAAAATTGAAGGTCGAACCAAAATCTAGAAAAGTCTTGCAGAAACATCGAAAACACTACTCTAAGGGTTCGCAGCTGCGGATGGCCCCATATCCGAGTCTGAGGCGTCAGCTCGCCCCAGAGGCTGCTTGTCAAAGGAAAAAAGAAAGTTTACAATTTTATCTATTGTAAACAGTTCTCTAACCTATTTCCGACAAAGAAAAAAAAGGCAAACCGAAATCTGAAAAATTTTACAAAAAACATTCAAAATATTACTGCAAGAGGGTACACAGCAGCGGGGCGCCCCATATCCGAGTCTGAGGCGTCAGGTCGCCCCAGAGGCTGCTTGTCGAAGGAAAAGAAAAAGTTTACAAATTTTCCTAACGTAAACAGTTCTCTAGCCTATTTCCTACAAAGAAGCGAACGGGCAAACCAAAATCTGAAAAATTTGAGAAGAAACATTCAAAATACTCCTGCAAGAGGGTACACAGGCAGCGGGGCGCCCCATATCCGAGTCTGAGGAATCAGCTCGCCCATGAGACTGCTTGTCAAAAGAAAAGAAAAAGTTCACAAATTCATCTCTTGTAAACAGTTCTCTAACCTATCTCCTACAAAGAAACGAAACGGCAAACCAAAATCTACGAAGTTTCAGAAGAAACATTCAAAATACTACTGCAAGAGGGTACACAGAAGCGGATGCCCCCATATCGGAGTCTGAGGCGTCAGCTCGCCCCAGAGGCTGCTTGTCAAAGGAAAAAAGAAAGTTCACAAATTTATCTGTTGTAAACAGTTCGCCAATTTATCCCCTACAAGAAAACCAACGGGCAAACCAAAATCTGAAAAATTCTACAAGAAACATTTAAAATACTACTGCAAGAGGGTACACAGCAGCGGGGCGCCCCATATCCGAGTCTGAGGCGTCAGCTCGCCCATGAGGCTGCTTGTCAAAAGAAAAAAAAAAGTTCACAAATTTATCTGTTGTAAAAAGTTCTCTAACCAATTTCCTACAAGAAAACCAACGGGCAAGCCAAAATCTAAAAAATTTCAGAAGAAACATTTAAAATACTACTGCAAGAGGGTACACAGCAGCGAATGGCCCCATATGCTAGTCTGAGGCGTCAGCTCGCCCCAGAGGCTGCTTGTCAAAGGAAAAAAGGAAGTTCACAAAATTATCTGTTCTAAACAGTTCTCTAACCAATTTCCTACAAGAAACCCTACGGGCAAACCAAAATCTGAAAAATTTTACAAGAAACATTCAAAATACTACTACAAGAGGGTACACAGCAGCGGGGGGCCCCATATCCGAGTCTGAGGCGTCAGCTCGCCCCAGAGGCTGCTTGTCAAAGGAAAAGAAAAAGTTTACAAATTTTCCTAACGTAAACAGTTCTCTAGCCTATTTCCTACAAAGAAGCGAACGGGCAAGCCAAAATCTGAAAAATTTGAGAAGAAACATTCGAAATACTACTGCAAGAGGGTACACAGCAGCGGGGCGCCACATATCAGAGTCTGAGGCGTCAGCTCGCCCCAGAAACTGCTTGTCAAAGTAAAAAAAAAAGTTTTCAAATTTATCTGTTGTAAAAAGTTCTCTAACCTATCTCCTACGAAGAAACAAAATGGCAAACCACAATCTAAAAAATTTTAGAAGAAACATTCAAAATACTACTGCAAGAGGGTACACAGCAGCGGAGTGCTCCATATCCTAGTCTGAGGCGTCAGTTCGCCCCAGAGGCTGATGGTCAAAGGAAAAAAGAAAAATCACAAATTTATCTGTTGTAAACAGTTCTCCAGTCTATCCCCTACAAGAAAACCAACGGGCAAATCAAAATCTAAAAAATTCTACAAGAAACATTTGAAATACTACTGCAAGAGGGTACACAGCAGCGGGGCGCCCCATATCCGAGTCTGAGGCGTCAGCCCGCCCCAGAGGCTACTTGTCGAAGGAAAGGAAAAAGTTTACAAATTTTCCTAACGCAAACAGTTCTCTAGCCTATTTCCTACAAAGAAGCGAACGGGCAAACCAAAATCAGAAAAATTTAATAAGAAACATTCAAGATACTACTGCAAGAGGGTATACAGCAGCGGAGTGCCCCATATCCTATTCTGAGGCGTCAGCTCGCTCCAGAGGCTGCTTGTCAGAGGAAAAAAAAAGTTCTCAAATTTATTTGTTGTAAACAGTTCTCTCACCTATCTCCTACAAAGAAACAAAAGGCAAACCAAAATCTAAAAAATTTCAGAAGACACATTCAAAAGACTACTACAAGAGGGTACACAGCAGCGGATGGCCCCATATCCGAGTCTCAGGCGTCAGCTCGCCCCAGAGGCTGCTTGTCAAAGGAAAAAAAAAAGTTCACAAATTCATCTAATGTAAACAGTTCTCTAACCTATCTTCTACAAAGAAAGAAATGGGCAAACCAAAATTCAAAAAATTCCAAAAGAAACATTCAAAATACTACTGCAAGAGTGTACACAGCAGCGGAGTGCTCCATATCCTAGTCTGAGGCGTCAGCTTGCCCGAGAGGCTGCTTGTCGAAGAAAAAAAAGTTCACAAATTTATCCGTTGTAAACAGTTCTGTAACCTATCTCCTACAAAAAAACAAAAGGCAAGCCGAAATCTAAAAAATTTCAGAAGAAACATTCAAAATAATACTACAAGAGGGTACACAGCAGCGAATGGCCCCATATCCTAGTCTGAGGCGTCAGCTCGCCCATGAGACTGCTTGTCAAAAGAAAAGAAAAAGTTCACAAATTTATCTGTTGTAAACAGTTCTGTAACCTATCTCCTACAAAAAAACAAAAGGCAAGCCGAAATCTAAAAAATTTCAGAAGAAACATTCAAAATAATACTACAAGAGGGTACACAGCAGCGAATGGCCCCATATCCTAGTCTGAGGCGTCAGCTCGCGCCAGAGGCTGCTTGTCAAAGGAAAAAAGAAAGTTCACAAATTCATCTAATGTAAACAGTTCTCTAACCTATCTTCTACAAAGAAAGAAATGGGCAAACCAAAATCTAAAAAATTCCAAAAGAAACATTCAAAATACTACTGCAAGAGGGAACACAGCAGCGGATGGCCCCATATCCGAGTCGTAGGCGTCAGCTCGCCCCAGAGGCTGCTTGTCAAAGGAAAAAAGAAAGTTTACAATTTTATCTATTGTAAACAGTTCTCTAACCTATTTCCGACAAAGAAAAAAAAGGGCAAAGGAAAATCTAAACAATTTCAGAAGAAACATTCAAAATACTACTGCAAGAGGGTACACAGCAGCGGATGGCCCCATATCCTAGTCTGAGGCGTCAGCTTGCCCCAGAGGCTGCATGTCAAAGGAAAAAGATAGTTTACAAATTTATCTGTTGTAAACAGTTCTATTACCGATTTTCTACAAAGAAACGAAAGGGCAAACAAAAATCTAAAAATTTACAGTAGAAACATTCAAAATACTACTGCAAGAGAGTACACAGCAGCGAATGGCCCCATATCCTAGTCTGAGGCGTCAGCTCGCCCCAGAGGCTGCTTGTCGAAGGAAAAAAAAAAGTTTACAAATTTATCTGTTGTAAACAGTTCTGTAACCTATTTCCTACAAAGAAACAAAAGGCAAGCCAGAATCTAAAAAATTTCAGAAGAAACATTCAAAATACTACTGCAAGAGGGTACACAGCAGCGGGGCGCCCTATATCCGAGTCTGAGGCGTCAGCTCGCCCCAGAGGCTGCTTGTCAAAGGAAAAGGAAAAGTTTACAAATTTTCCTAACGTAAACAGTTCTCTAGCCTATTTCCTACAAAGAAGCGAACGGGCAAACCAAAATCTGAAAAATTTTAGAAGAAACATTCAAAATACTACTGCAAGAGGGTACACAGCAGCGGGGCGCCCCATATCCGAGTTTGAGGCGTCAGCTCGCCCATGAGACTGCTTGTCAAAAGAAAAAAAAAAGTTCACAAATTTATCTGTTGTAAACAGTTCTCCAATCTATCCCCTACAAGAAAACCAACGGGCAAACCAAAATCTGAAAAATTCTACAAGAAACATTTAAAATACTACTGCAAGAGGGTACACAGCAGCGGGGCGCCCCATCTCCGAGTCCGAGGCGTCAGCTGGCCCCAGAGGCTGCTTGTCAAAGGAAAGGATAAAGTTTACAAATTTTCCTAACGTAAACAGTCCTCTAGCCTATTTCCTACAAAGAAGCGAAGGGGCAAACCAAAATCAGAAAAATTTGATAAGAAACATTCAAGATACTACTGCAAGAGGGTACACAGCAGCGGAGTGCCCCATATCCTAGTCTGAGGCGTCAGCTCGCTCCAGAGGCTGCTTGTCGAAGGAAAAGAAAAAGTTCACGAATTTTTCCGTAATAAACATTTTTCTAACCTATCTTCTCAGCAAAAATCGAAGGGCGAACCAAAATCTAGAAAAGTCTGGCAGAAACATCGAAATCACTACTCTAAGGGTTCGCAGCTGCGGATGGCCCCATATCCGAGTCTGAGGCGTCAGCTCGCCCCAGAGGCTGCATGTCAAAGGAAAAAAGAAAGTTTACAATTTTATTTATTGTAAACAGTTCTCTAACCTATTTCCGACAAAGAAAAAAAAGGCAAACCGAAATCTGAAAAATTTTACAAGAAACATTCAAAATACTACTGCAAGAGGGTACACAGCAGCGGGACGCCCCATATCCGAGTCTGAGGCGTCAGCTCGCCCCAGAGGCTGCTTGTCAAAGGAAAAGAAAAAGTTTACAAATTTTCCTAACGTAAACAGTTCTCTAGCCTATTTCCTACAAAGAAGCGAACGGGCAAACCAAAATCTGAAAAATTTGAGAAGAAACATTCAAAATACTACTGCAAGAGGGTACACAGAAGCGGATGCCCCCATATCGGAGTCTGAGGCGTCAGCTCGCCCCAGAGGCTGCTTGTCAAAGGAAAAAAGAAAGTTTACAAATTTATCTGTTATAAACAGTTCTCCAATTTATCCCCTACAAGAAAACCAACGGGCAAACCAAAATCTGAAAAATTCTACAAGAAACATTTAAAATGACACTGCAAGAGGGTACACAGCAGCGGGGCGCCCCATATCCGAGTCTGTGGCGTCAGCTCGCCCCAGAGGCTGCTTGTCAAAGGAAAGGAAAAAGTTTACAAATTTTCCTAACGTTAACAGTCCTCTAGCCTATTTCCTACAAAGAAGCGAACGGGCAAACCAAAATCAGAAAAATTTGATAAGAAACATTCAAGATACTACTGCAAAAGGGTACACAGCAGCGGAGTGCCCCATATCCTAGTCTGAGGCGTCAGCTCGCTCCAGAGGCTGCTTGTCAAAGGAAAAGAAAAAGTTCACGAATTTTATTGTGATAAACATTTTTCTAACCTATCTTCTCAGCAAAAATCGAAGGGCGAACCAAAATCTAGAAAAGTCTGGCAGAAACAACGAAATCACTACTCTAAGGGTTCGCAGCTGCGGATGGCCCCATATCCGAGTCTGAGGCGTCAGCTCGCCCCAGAGGCTGCTTGTCAAAGGAAAAAAGAAAGTTTACAATTTTATCTATTGTAAACAGTTCTCTAACCTATTTCCGACAAAGAAAAAAAAGGGCAAAGGAAAATCTAAAAAATTCCAGAAGAAACATTTTAAATACTACTGCAAGAGGGTACACAGCAGCGGATGGCCCCATATCCAAGTCTGAGGCGTCAGCTTGCCCCAGAGGCTGCATGTCAAAGAAAAAAAAAAAGTTTACAAATTTATCTGTTGTAAACAGTTCTATTACCTATCTTCTACAAAGAAACGAAAGGGCAAACGAAAATCTAAAAATTTACAGTAGAAACATTCAAAATACTACTGCAAGAGGGTACACAGCAGCAGATGGCCCCATATCCGAGTCTGAGGCGTCAGCTCGCCCCAGAGGCTGTTTGTCAAAGGAAAAAAAAGTTCACAAATTTATCCGTTGTAAACAGTTCTCTCACTTATCGTCTACAAAGAAACAAGAGGGCAAACCAAAATCTGAAAAATTTCAGAAGGAACATTTAAAATACTACTGCAAGAGGGTACACAGCAGCGAATGGCCCCATATCCTAGTCTGAGGCATCAGCTCGCCCCAGAGGCTGCTTGTCGAAGGAAAAAAAAAAGTTTACAAATTTATCTGTTGTAAACAGTTCTGTAACCTATCTCCTACAAAGGAACAAAAGGCAAGCCAGAATCTAAAAAATTTCAGAAGAAACATTCAAAATACTACTGCAAGAGGGTACACAGCAGCGAATGGCCCCATATCCTAGTCTGAGGCGTCAGCTCGCCCCAGAGGCTGCTTGTCAAAGGAAAAAAGGAAGATCACAAAATTATCTGTTGTAAACAGTTCTCTAACCAATTTCGTACAAGAAACCCAACGGGCAAACCAAAATCTGAAAGATTTTACAAGAAACATTCAAAATACTACTGCAAGAGGGTACACAGCAGCGGGGCGCCCCATATACGAGTCTGAGGCGTCAGCTCGCCCATGAGACTGCTTGTCAAAAGAAAAAAAAAAGTTCACAAATTTATCTGTTATAAACAGTTCTCCAATTTATCCCCTACAAGAAAACCAACGGGCAAACCAAAATCTGAAAAATTCTACAAGAAACATTTAAAATGACACTGCAAGAGGGTACACAGCAGCGGGGCGCCCCATATCCGAGTCTGTGGCGTCAGCTCGCCCCAGAGGCTGCTTGTCAAAGGAAAGGAAAAAGTTTACAAATTTTCCTAACGTAAACAGTCCTCTAGCCTATTTCCTACAAAGAAGCGAACGGGCAAACCAAAATCAGAAAAATTTGATAAGAAACATTCAAGATACTACTGCAAAAGGGTACACAGCAGCGGAGTGCCCCATATCCTAGTCTGAGGCGTCAGCTCGCTCCAGAGGCTGCTTGTCAAAGGAAAAGAAAAAGTTCACGAATTTTATTGTGATAAACATTTTTCTAACCTATCTTCTCAGCAAAAATCGAAGGGCGAACCAAAATCTAGAAAAGTCTGGCAGAAACAACGAAATCACTACTCTAAGGGTTCGCAGCTGCGGATGGCCCCATATCCGAGTCTGAGGCGTCAGCTCGCCCCAGAGGCTGCTTGTCAAAGGAAAAAAGAAAGTTTACAATTTTATCTATTGTAAACAGTTCTCTAACCTATTTCCGACAAAGAAAAAAAAGGGCAAAGGAAAATCTAGAAAATTCCAGAAGAAACATTTTAAATACTACTGCAAGAGGGTACACAGCAGCGGATGGCCCCATATCCAAGTCTGAGGCGTCAGCTTGCCCCAGAGGCTGCATGTCAAAGAAAAAAAAAAAGTTTACAAATTTATCTGTTGTAAACAGTTCTATTACCTATCTTCTACAAAGAAACGAAAGGGCAAACGAAAATCTAAAAATTTACAGTAGAAACATTCAAAATACTACTGCAAGAGGGTACACAGCAGCAGATGGCCCCATATCCGAGTCTGAGGCGTCAGCTCGCCCCAGAGGCTGTTTGTCAAAGGAAAAAAAAGTTCACAAATTTATCCGTTGTAAACAGTTCTCTCACTTATCGTCTACAAAGAAACAAGAGGGCAAACCAAAATCTGAAAAATTTCAGAAGGAACATTTAAAATACTACTGCAAGAGGGTACACAGCAGCGAATGGCCCCATATCCTAGTCTGAGGCATCAGCTCGCCCCAGAGGCTGCTTGTCGAAGGAAAAAAAAAAGTTTACAAATTTATCTGTTGTAAACAGTTCTGTAACCTATCTCCTACAAAGGAACAAAAGGCAAGCCAGAATCTAAAAAATTTCAGAAGAAACATTCAAAATACTACTGCAAGAGGGTACACAGCAGCGAATGGCCCCATATCCTAGTCTGAGGCGTCAGCTCGCCCCAGAGGCTGCTTGTCAAAGGAAAAAAGGAAGATCACAAAATTATCTGTTGTAAACAGTTCTCTAACCAATTTCGTACAAGAAACCCAACGGGCAAACCAAAATCTGAAAGATTTTACAAGAAACATTCAAAATACTACTGCAAGAGGGTACACAGCAGCGGGGCGCCCCATATACGAGTCTGAGGCGTCAGCTCGCCCATGAGACTGCTTGTCAAAAGAAAAAAAAAAGTTCACAAATTTATCTGTTGTAAACAGTTCTCTAACCTATCTCCTACAAAGAAACGAAAGGGCAAACCAAAATCTACGAAGTTTTAGAAGAAACATTCAAAATACTACTGCAAGAGGGTACACAGAAGCGGATGCCCCCATATCGGAGTCTGAGGCGTCAGCTCGCCCCAGAGGCTGCTTGTCAAAGTAAAAAAAAAAGTTTACAAATTTATCTGTTGTAAAAAGTTCTCTAACCTATCTCCTACGAAGAAACAAAATGGCAAACCACAATCTAAAAAATTTCAGAAGAAACATTCAAAATACTACTGCAAGAGGGTACACAGCAGCGGAGTGCCCCATATCCTAGTCTGAGGCGTCAGCTCGCCCCAGAGGCTGCTTGTCAAAGGAAAAAAGAAAGTTCACAAATTTATCTGTTGTAAACAGTTCTCCAATCTATCCCCTACAAGAAAACCAACGGGCAAACCAAAATCTGAAAAATTCTACAAGAAACATTTAAAATACTACTGCAAGAGGGTACACAGCAGCGGAGTGCCCCATATCCGAGTCGTAGGCGTCAGCTCGCCCCAGAGGCTGCTTGTCAAAGGAAAAAAGAAAGTTTACAATTTTATCTGTTGTAAACAGTTCTCTAACCTATTTCCGACAAAGAAAAAAAGGGCAAAGGAAATCCTAAAAAATTTTAGAAGAAACATTTAAAATACTACTGCAAGAGGGTACACAGCAGCGGATGGCCCCATATCCTAGTCTGAGGCGTCAGCTCGCCCCAGAGGCTGTTTGTCAAAGGAAAAAAAAGTTCACAAATTTATCCGTTGTAAACAGTTCTCTCACTTATCGTCTACAAAGAAACAAAAGGCAAGCCAGAATCTAAAAAATTTCAGAAGAAACATTCAAAATACTACTGCAAGAGGGTACACAGCAGCGGGGCGCCCTATATCCGAGTCTGAGGCGTCAGCTCGCCCCAGAGGCTGCTTGTCAAAGGAAAAGGAAAAGTTTACAAATTTATCTGTTGTAAACAGTTCTGTAACCTATTTCCTACAAAGAAACAAAAGGCAAGCCAGAATCTAAAAAATTTCAGAAGAAACATTCAAAATACTACTGCAAGAGGGTACACAGCAGCGGGGCGCCCCATATCCGAGTCTGAGGAATCAGCTCGCCCATGAGACTGCTTGTCAAAAGAAAAGAAAAAGTTCACAAATTCATCTCTTGTAAACAGTTCTCTAACCTATCTCCTACAAAGAAACGAAACGGCAAACCAAAATCTACGAAGTTTCAGAAGAAACATTCAAAATACTACTGCAAGAGGGTACACAGAAGCGGATGCCCCCATATCGGAGTCTGAGGCGTCAGCTCGCCCCAGAGGCTGCTTGTCAAAGGAAAAAAGAAAGTTCACAAATTTATCTGTTGTAAACAGTTCGCCAATTTATCCCCTACAAGAAAACCAACGGGCAAACCAAAATCTGAAAAATTCTACAAGAAACATTTAAAATACTACTGCAAGAGGGTACACAGCAGCGGGGCGCCCCATATCCGAGTCTGAGGCGTCAGCTCGCCCATGAAACTGCTTGTCAAAAGAAAAAAAAAAGTTCACAAATTTATCTGTTGTAAAAAGTTCTCTAACCAATTTCCTACAAGAAAACCAACGGGCAAACCAAAATCTGAAAAAATGTACAATAAACATTTAATATACTACTGCAAGAGGAAACACAGCAGCGGGGCGCCCCATTTCCGAGTCTGAGGCGTCAGCTCGCCCCAGAGGCTGCTTGTCAAAGGAAAAGAAAAAGTTTACAAATTTTCCTAACGTAAACAGTTTTCTAGCCTATTTCCTACAAAGAAGCGAACGGGCAAACAAAAATCTGAAAAATTTCAGAAGAAACATTCAAAATAATACTACAAGAGGGTACACAGCAGCGAATGGCCCCATATGCTAGTCTGAGGCGTCAGCTCGCGCCAGAGGCTGCTTGTCAAAGGAAAAAAGAAAGTTCACAAATTCATCTAATGTAAACAGTTCTCTAACCTATCTTCTACAAAGAAAGAAATGGGCAAACCAAAATCTAAAAAATTCCAAAAGAAACATTCAAAATACTACTGCAAGAGGGTACACAGCAGCGGAGTGCCCCATATCCTAGTCTGAGGCGTCAGCTTGCCCCAGAGGCTGCTTGTCGAAGGAAAAAAAAAAGTTTACAAATTTATCTGTTGTAAACAGTTCTGTAACCTATCTCCTACGAAGAAACAAAAGGGCGAACCAAAATCTAACAATCTCCAGTAGAAACATTCAAAATACTACTGCAAGAGGGTACACAGCAGCGGATGGCCCCATATCCGAGTCGTAGGCGTCAGCTTGCCCCAGAGGCTGCATGTCAAAGGAAAAAAGAAAGTTTACAATTTTATCTATTGTAAACAGTTCTCTAACCTATTTCCGACAAAGAAATAAAAGGGCAAAGGAAAATCTGAAAAATTTTACAAGAAACATTCAAAATACTACTGAAAGAGGGTACACAGCAGCGCGGCGCCCCATATCCGAGTCTGAGGCGTCAGCTCGCCCCAGAGGCTGCTTGTCAAAGGAAAAGAAAAAGTTTACAAATTTTCCTAACGTAAACAGTTCTCTAGCCTATTTCCTACAAAGAAGCGAACGGGCAAACCAAAATCTGAAAAATTTGAGAAGAAACATTCAAAATACTCCTGCAAGAGGGTACACAGCAGCGGGGCGCCCCATATCCGAGTCTGAGGCGTCAGCTCGCCCATGAGACTGCTTGTCAAAAGAAAAGAAAAAGTTCACAAATTCATCTGTTGTAAACAGTTCTCTAACCTATCTCCTACAAAGAAACGAAAGGGCAAACCAAAATCTACGAAGTTTTAGAAGAAACATTCAAAATACTACTGCAAGAGGGTACACAGAAGCGGATGCCCCCATATCGGAGTCTGAGGCGTCAGCTCGCCCCAGAGGCTGCTTGTCAAAGGAAAAAAGAAAGTTCACAAATTTATCTGTTGTAAACAGTTCTCCAATTTATCTCCTACAAGAAAACCAACGGGCAAACCAAAATCTGAAAAATTCTACAAGAAACATTTAAAATACTACT
Source organism: Sussaba pulchella (assembly GCA_963971145.1). Lineage (NCBI taxonomy): Eukaryota > Metazoa > Arthropoda > Insecta > Hymenoptera > Ichneumonidae > Sussaba > Sussaba pulchella. Next base: position 2,309,632 of record OZ020169.1, on the reverse strand, counting down.
GCAAGAGGGTACACAGCAGCGGGGCGCCCCATATCCGAGTCTGAGGCGTCAGCTCGCCCCAGAGGCTGCTTGTCAAAGGAAAGGAAAAAGTTTACAAATTTTCCTAACGTAAACAGTCCTCTAGCCTATTTCCTACAAAGAAGCGAACGGGCAAACCAAAATCAGAAAAATTTGATAAGAAACATTCAAGATACTACTGCAAAAGGGTAAACAACAGCAGAGTGCCCCATATCCTAGTCTGAGGCGTCAGCTCGCTCCAGAGGCTGCTTGTCAAAGGAAAAGAAAAAGTTCACGAATTTTTCCGTAATAAACATTTTTCTAACCTATCTTCTCAGCAAAAATCGAAGGGCGAACCAAAATCTAGAAAAGTCTGGCAGAAACATCGAAATCACTACTCTAAGGGTTCGCAGCTGCGGATGGCCCCATATCCGAGTCTGAGGCGTCAGTTCGCCCCAGAGGCTGTTTGTCAAAGGAAAAAAAAATTCACAAATTTATCCGTTGTAAACAGTTCTCTCACTTATCGTCTACAAAGAAACAAAAGGCAAGCCAAAATCTAAAAAATTTCAGAAGAAACATTTAAAATACTACTGCAAGAGGGTACACAGCAGCGAATGGCCCCATATGCTAGTCTGAGGCGTCAGCTCGCCCCAGAGGCTGCTTGTCAAAGGAAAAAAGGAAGTTCACAAAATTATCTGTTCTAAACAGTTCTCTAACCAATTTCCTACAAGAAACCCTACGGGCAAACCAAAATCTGAAAAATTTTACAAGAAACATTCAAAATACTACTACAAGAGGGTACACAGCAGCGGGGGGCCCCATATCCGAGTCTGAGGCGTCAGCTCGCCCCAGAGGCTGCTTGTCAAAGGAAAAGAAAAAGTTTACAAATTTTCCTAACGTAAACAGTTCTCTAGCCTATTTCCTACAAAGAAGCGAACGGGCAAGCCAAAATCTGAAAAATTTGAGAAGAAACATTCGAAATACTACTGCAAGAGGGTACACAGCAGCGGGGCGCCCCATATCCGAGTCTGAGGCGTCAGCTCGCCCCAGAAACTGCTTGTCAAAGTAAAAAAAAAAGTTTTCAAATTTATCTGTTGTAAAAAGTTCTCTAACCTATCTCCTACGAAGAAACAAAATGGCAAACCACAATCTAAAAAATTTTAGAAGAAACATTCAAAATACTACTGCAAGAGGGTACACAGCAGCGGAGTGCTCCATATCCTAGTCTGAGGCGTCAGTTCGCCCCAGAGGCTGATGGTCAAAGGAAAAAAGAAAAATCACAAATTTATCTGTTGTAAACAGTTCTCCAATCTATCCCCTACAAGAAAACCAACGGGCAAATCAAAATCTAAAAAATTCTACAAGAAACATTTGAAATACTACTGCAAGAGGGTACACAGCAGCGGGGCGCCCCATATCCGAGTCTGAGGCGTCAGCCCGCCCCAGAGGCTGCTTGTCGAAGGAAAGGAAAAAGTTTACAAATTTCCCTAACGCAAACAGTTCTCTAGCCTATTTCCTACAAAGAAGCGAACGGGCAAACCAAAATCAGAAAAATTTAATAAGAAACATTCAAGATACTACTGCAAGAGGGTATACAGCAGCGGAGTGCCCCATATCCTATTCTGAGGCGTCAGCTCGCTCCAGAGGCTGCTTGTCAAAGGAAAAAAAAAGTTCTCAAATTTATTTGTTGTAAACAGTTCTCTCACCTATCTCCTACAAAGAAACAAAAGGCAAACCAAAATCTAAAAAATTTCAGAAGACACATTCAAAAGACTACTACAAGAGGGTACACAGCAGCGGATGGCCCCATATCCGAGTCTCAGGCGTCAGCTCGCCCCAGAGGCTGCTTGTCAAAGGAAAAAAAAAAGTTCACAAATTCATCTAATGTAAACAGTTCTCTAACCTATCTTCTACAAAGAAAGAAATGGGCAAACCAAAATTCAAAAAATTCCAAAAGAAACATTCAAAATACTACTGCAAGAGTGTACACAGCAGCGGAGTGCTCCATATCCTAGTCTGAGGCGTCAGCTTGCCCGAGAGTCTGCTTGTCGAAGGAAAAAAAAGTTCACAAATTTATCCGTTGTAAACAGTTCTGTAACCTATCTCCTACAAAAAAACAAAAGGCAAGCCGAAATCTAAAAAATTTTAGAAGAAACATTCAAAATAATACTACAAGAGGGTACACAGCAGCGAATGGCCCCATATCCTAGTCTGAGGCGTCAGCTCGCCCATGAGACTGCTTGTCAAAAGAAAAGAAAAAGTTCACAAATTTATCTGTTGTAAACAGTTCTGTAACCTATCTCCTACAAAAAAACAAAAGGCAAGCCGAAATCTAAAAAATTTCAGAAGAAACATTCAAAATAATACTACAAGAGGGTACACAGCAGCGAATGGCCCCATATCCTAGTCTGAGGCGTCAGCTCGCGCCAGAGGCTGCTTGTCAAAGGAAAAAAGAAAGTTCACAAATTCATCTAATGTAAACAGTTCTCTAACCTATCTTCTACAAAGAAAGAAATCGGCAAACCAAAATCTAAAAAATTCCAAAAGAAACATTCAAAATACTACTGCAAGAGGGAACACAGCAGCGGATGGCCCCATATCCGAGTCGTAGGCGTCAGCTCGCCCCAGAGGCTGCTTGTCAAAGGAAAAAAGAAAGTTTACAATTTTATCTATTGTAAACAGTTCTCTAACCTATTTCCGACAAAGAAAAAAAAGGGCAAAGGAAAATCTAAACAATTTCAGAAGAAACATTCAAAATACTACTGCAAGAGGGTACACAGCAGCGGATGGCCCCATATCCTAGTCTGAGGCGTCAGCTTGCCCCAGAGGCTGCATGTCAAAGGAAAAAGATAGTTTACAAATTTATCTGTTGTAAACAGTTCTATTACCGATTTTCTACAAAGAAACGAAAGGGCAAACAAAAATCTAAAAATTTACAGTAGAAACATTCAAAATACTACTGCAAGAGAGTACACAGCAGCGAATGGCCCCATATCCTAGTCTGAGGCGTCAGCTCGCCCCAGAGGCTGCTTGTCGAAGGAAAAAAAAAAGTTTACAAATTTATCTGTTGTAAACAGTTCTGTAACCTATTTCCTACAAAGAAACAAAAGGCAAGCCAGAATCTAAAAAATTTCAGAAGAAACATTCAAAATACTACTGCAAGAGGGTACACAGCAGCGGGGCGCCCTATATCCGAGTCTGAGGCGTCAGCTCGCCCCAGAGGCTGCTTGTCAAAGGAAAAGGAAAAGTTTACAAATTTTCCTAACGTAAACAGTTCTCTAGCCTATTTCCTACAAAGAAGCGAACGGGCAAACCAAAATCTGAAAAATTTTAGAAGAAACATTCAAAATACTACTGCAAGAGGGTACACAGCAGCGGGGCGCCCCATATCCGAGTCTGAGGCGTCAGCTCGCCCATGAGACTGCTTGTCAAAAGAAAAAAAAAAGTTCACAAATTTATCTGTTGTAAACAGTTCTCCAATCTATCCCCTACAAGAAAACCAACGGGCAAACCAAAATCTGAAAAATTCTACAAGAAACATTTAAAATACTACTGCAAGAGGGTACACAGCAGCGGGGCGCCCCATCTCCGAGTCCGAGGCGTCAGCTGGCCCCAGAGGCTGCTTGTCAAAGGAAAGGATAAAGTTTACAAATTTTCCTAACGTAAACAGTCCTCTAGCCTATTTCCTACAAAGAAGCGAAGGGGCAAACCAAAATCAGAAAAATTTGATAAGAAACATTCAAGATACTACTGCAAGAGGGTACACAGCAGCGGAGTGCCCCATATCCTAGTCTGAGGCGTCAGCTCGCTCCAGAGGCTGCTTGTCGAAGGAAAAGAAAAAGTTCACGAATTTTTCCGTAATAAACATTTTTCTAACCTATCTTCTCAGCAAAAATCGAAGGGCGAACCAAAATCTAGAAAAGTCTGGCAGAAACATCGAAATCACTACTCTAAGGGTTCGCAGCTGCGGATGGCCCCATATCCGAGTCTGAGGCGTCAGCTCGCCCCAGAGGCTGCATGTCAAAGGAAAAAAGAAAGTTTACAATTTTATCTATTGTAAACAGTTCTCTAACCTATTTCCGACAAAGAAAAAAAAGGCAAACCGAAATCTGAAAAATTTTACAAGAAACATTCAAAATACTACTGCAAGAGGGTACACAGCAGCGGGGCGCCCCATATCCGAGTCTGAGGCGTCAGCTCGCCCCAGAGGCTGCTTGTCAAAGGAAAAGAAAAAGTTTACAAATTTTCCTAACGTAAACAGTTCTCTAGCCTATTTCCTACAAAGAAGCGAACGGGCAAACCAAAATCTGAAAAATTTGAGAAGAAACATTCAAAATACTCCTGCAAGAGGGTACACAGCAGCGGGGCGCCCCATATCCGAGTCTGAGGCGTCAGCTCGCCCAAGAGACTGCTTGTCAAAAGAAAAGAAAAAGTTCACAAATTCATCTGTTGTAAACAGTTCTCTAACCTATCTCCTACAAAGAAACGAAAGGGCAAACCAAAATCTACGAAGTTTCAGAAGAAACATTCAAAATACTACTGCAAGAGGGTACACAGAAGCGGATGCCCCCATATCGGAGTCTGAGGCGTCAGCTCGCCCCAGAGGCTGCTTGTCAAAGGAAAAAAGAAAGTTTACAAATTTATCTGTTATAAACAGTTCTCCAATTTATCCCCTACAAGAAAACCAACGGGCAAACCAAAATCTGAAAAATTCTACAAGAAACATTTAAAATGACACTGCAAGAGGGTACACAGCAGCGGGGCGCCCCATATCCGAGTCTGAGGCGTCAGCTCGCCCCAGAGGCTGCTTGTCAAAGGAAAGGAAAAAGTTTACAAATTTTCCTAACGTAAACAGTCCTCTAGCCTATTTCCTACAAAGAAGCGAACGGGCAAACCAAAATCAGAAAAATTTGATAAGAAACATTCAAGATACTACTGCAAAAGGGTACACAGCAGCGGAGTGCCCCATATCCTAGTCTGAGGCGTCAGCTCGCTCCAGAGGCTGCTTGTCAAAGGAAAAGAAAAAGTTCACGAATTTTATTGTGATAAACATTTTTCTAACCTATCTTCTCAGCAAAAATCGAAGGGCGAACCAAAATCTAGAAAAGTCTGGCAGAAACATCGAAATCACTACTCTAAGGGTTCGCAGCTGCGGATGGCCCCATATCCGAGTCTGAGGCGTCAGCTCGCCCCAGAGGCTGCTTGTCAAAGGAAAAAAGAAAGTTTACAATTTTATCTATTGTAAACAGTTCTCTAACCTATTTCCGACAAAGAAAAAAAAGGGCAAAGGAAAATCTAAAAAATTTCAGAAGAAACATTTTAAATACTACTGCAAGAGGGTACACAGCAGCGGATGGCCCCATATCCAAGTCTGAGGCGTCAGCTTGCCCCAGAGGCTGCATGTCAAAGAAAAAAAAAAAGTTTACAAATTTATCTGTTGTAAACAGTTCTATTACCTATCTTCTACAAAGAAACGAAAGGGCAAACGAAAATCTAAAAATTTACAGTAGAAACATTCAAAATACTACTGCAAGAGGGTACACAGCAGCAGATGGCCCCATATCCGAGTCTGAGGCGTCAGCTCGCCCCAGAGGCTGTTTGTCAAAGGAAAAAAAAGTTCACAAATTTATCCGTTGTAAACAGTTCTCTCACTTATCGTCTACAAAGAAACAAGAGGGCAAACCAAAATCTGAAAAATTTCAGAAGGAACATTTAAAATACTACTGCAAGAGGGTACACAGCAGCGAATGGCCCCATATCCTAGTCTGAGGCGTCAGCTCGCCCCAGAGGCTGCTTGTCAAAGGAAAAAAGGAAGATCACAAAATTATCTGTTGTAAACAGTTCTCTAACCAATTTCCTACAAGAAACCCAACGGGCAAACCAAAATCTGAAAGATTTTACAAGAAACATTCAAAATACTACTGCAAGAGGGTACACAGCAGCGGGGCGCCCCATATACGAGTCTGAGGCGTCAGCTCGCCCATGAGACTGCTTGTCAAAAGAAAAAAAAAAGTTCACAAATTTATCTGTTGTAAACAGTTCTCTAACCTATCTCCTACAAAGAAACGAAAGGGCAAACCAAAATCTACGAAGTTTCAGAAGAAACATTCAAAATACTACTGCAAGAGGGTACACAGAAGCGGATGCCCCCATATCGGAGTCTGAGGCGTCAGCTCGCCCCAGAGGCTGCTTGTCAAAGTAAAAAAAAAAGTTTACAAATTTATCTGTTGTAAAAAGTTCTCTAACCTATCCTACGAAGAAACAAAATGGCAAACCACAATCTAAAAAATTTCAGAAGAAACATTCAAAATACTACTGCAAGAGGGTACACAGCAGCGGAGTGCCCCATATCCTAGTCTGAGGCGTCAGCTCGCCCCAGAGGCTGCTTGTCAAAGGAAAAAAGAAAGTTCACAAATTTATCTGTTGTAAACAGTTCTCCAATCTATCCCCTACAAGAAAACCAACGGGCAAACCAAAATCTGAAAAATTCTACAAGAAACATTTAAAATACTACTGCAAGAGGGTACACAGCAGCGGGGCGCCCCATATCCGAGTCTGAGGCGTCAGCTGGCCCCAGAGGCTGCTTGTCAAAGGAAAAGAAAAAGTTCACGAATTTTTCCGTAATGAACATTTTTCTAACCTATCTTCTCAGCAAAAATTGAAGGTCGAACCAAAATCTAGAAAAGTCTTGCAGAAACATCGAAAACACTACTCTAAGGGTTCGCAGCTGCGGATGGCCCCATATCCGAGTCTGAGGCGTCAGCTCGCCCCAGAGGCTGCTTGTCAAAGGAAAAAAGAAAGTTTACAATTTTATCTATTGTAAACAGTTCTCTAACCTATTTCCGACAAAGAAAAAAAAGGCAAACCGAAATCTGAAAAATTTTACAAAAAACATTCAAAATATTACTGCAAGAGGGTACACAGCAGCGGGGCGCCCCATATCCGAGTCTGAGGCGTCAGGTCGCCCCAGAGGCTGCTTGTCGAAGGAAAAGAAAAAGTTTACAAATTTTCCTAACGTAAACAGTTCTCTAGCCTATTTCCTACAAAGAAGCGAACGGGCAAACCAAAATCTGAAAAATTTGAGAAGAAACATTCAAAATACTCCTGCAAGAGGGTACACAGGCAGCGGGGCGCCCCATATCCGAGTCTGAGGAATCAGCTCGCCCATGAGACTGCTTGTCAAAAGAAAAGAAAAAGTTCACAAATTCATCTCTTGTAAACAGTTCTCTAACCTATCTCCTACAAAGAAACGAAACGGCAAACCAAAATCTACGAAGTTTCAGAAGAAACATTCAAAATACTACTGCAAGAGGGTACACAGAAGCGGATGCCCCCATATCGGAGTCTGAGGCGTCAGCTCGCCCCAGAGGCTGCTTGTCAAAGGAAAAAAGAAAGTTCACAAATTTATCTGTTGTAAACAGTTCGCCAATTTATCCCCTACAAGAAAACCAACGGGCAAACCAAAATCTGAAAAATTCTACAAGAAACATTTAAAATACTACTGCAAGAGGGTACACAGCAGCGGGGCGCCCCATATCCGAGTCTGAGGCGTCAGCTCGCCCATGAGACTGCTTGTCAAAAGAAAAAAAAAAGTTCACAAATTTATCTGTTGTAAAAAGTTCTCTAACCAATTTCCTACAAGAAAACCAACGGGCAAGCCAAAATCTAAAAAATTTCAGAAGAAACATTTAAAATACTACTGCAAGAGGGTACACAGCAGCGAATGACCCCATATGCTAGTCTGAGGCGTCAGCTCGCCCCAGAGGCTGCTTGTCAAAGGAAAAAAGGAAGTTCACAAAATTATCTGTTCTAAACAGTTCTCTAACCAATTTCCTACAAGAAACCCTACGGGCAAACCAAAATCTGAAAAATTTTACAAGAAACATTTGAAATACTACTGCAAGAGGGTACACAGCAGCGGGGCGCCCCATATCCGAGTCTGAGGCGTCAGCCCGCCCCAGAGGCTACTTGTCGAAGGAAAGGAAAAAGTTTACAAATTTTCCTAACGCAAACAGTTCTCTAGCCTATTTCCTACAAAGAAGCGAACGGGCAAACCAAAATCAGAAAAATTTAATAAGAAACATTCAAGATACTACTGCAAGAGGGTATACAGCAGCGGAGTGCCCCATATCCTATTCTGAGGCGTCAGCTCGCTCCAGAGGCTGCTTGTCAAAGGAAAAAAAAAGTTCTCAAATTTATTTGTTGTAAACAGTTCTCTCACCTATCTCCTACAAAGAAACAAAAGGCAAACCAAAATCTAAAAAATTTCAGAAGACACATTCAAAAGACTACTACAAGAGGGTACACAGCAGCGGATGGCCCCATATCCGAGTCTCAGGCGTCAGCTCGCCCCAGAGGCTGCTTGTCAAAGGAAAAAAAAAAGTTCACAAATTCATCTAATGTAAACAGTTCTCTTACCTATCTTCTACAAAGAAAGAAATGGGCAAACCAAAATTCAAAAAATTCCAAAAGAAACATTCAAAATACTACTGCAAGAGTGTACACAGCAGCGGAGTGCTCCATATCCTAGTCTGAGGCGTCAGCTTGCCCGAGAGGCTGCTTGTCGAAGGAAAAAAAAGTTCACAAATTTATCCGTTGTAAACAGTTCTGTAACCTATCTCCTACAAAAAAACAAAAGGCAAGCCGAAATCTAAAAAATTTCAGAAGAAACATTCAAAATAATACTACAAGAGGGTACACAGCAGCGAATGGCCCCATATCCTAGTCTGAGGCGTCAGCTCGCCCATGAGACTGCTTGTCAAAAGAAAAGAAAAAGTTCACAAATTTATCTGTTGTAAACAGTTCTGTAACCTATCTCCTACAAAAAAACAAAAGGCAAGCCGAAATCTAAAAAATTTCAGAAGAAACATTCAAAATAATACTACAAGAGGGTACACAGCAGCGAATGGCCCCATATCCTAGTCTGAGGCGTCAGCTCGCGCCAGAGGCTGCTTGTCAAAGGAAAAAAGAAAGTTCACAAATTCATCTAATGTAAACAGTTCTCTAACCTATCTTCTACAAAGAAAGAAATCGGCAAACCAAAATCTAAAAAATTCCAAAAGAAACATTCAAAATACTACTGCAAGAGGGAACACAGCAGCGGATGGCCCCATATCCGAGTCGTAGGCGTCAGCTCGCCCCAGAGGCTGCTTGTCAAAGGAAAAAAGAAAGTTTACAATTTTATCTATTGTAAACAGTTCTCTAACCTATTTCCGACAAAGAAAAAAAAGGGCAAAGGAAAATCTAAACAATTTCAGAAGAAACATTCAAAATACTACTGCAAGAGGGTACACAGCAGCGGATGGCCCCATATCCTAGTCTGAGGCGTCAGCTTGCCCCAGAGGCTGCATGTCAAAGGAAAAAGATAGTTTACAAATTTATCTGTTGTAAACAGTTCTATTACCGATTTTCTACAAAGAAACGAAAGGGCAAACAAAAATCTAAAAATTTACAGTAGAAACATTCAAAATACTACTGCAAGAGAGTACACAGCAGCGAATGGCCCCATATCCTAGTCTGAGGCGTCAGCTCGCCCCAGAGGCTGCTTGTCGAAGGAAAAAAAAAAGTTTACAAATTTATCTGTTGTAAACAGTTCTGTAACCTATTTCCTACAAAGAAACAAAAGGCAAGCCAGAATCTAAAAAATTTCAGAAGAAACATTCAAAATACTACTGCAAGAGGGTACACAGCAGCGGGGCGCCCTATATCCGAGTCTGAGGCGTCAGCTCGCCCCAGAGGCTGCTTGTCAAAGGAAAAGGAAAAGTTTACAAATTTTCCTAACGTAAACAGTTCTCTAGCCTATTTCCTACAAAGAAGCGAACGGGCAAACCAAAATCTGAAAAATTTTAGAAGAAACATTCAAAATACTACTGCAAGAGGGTACACAGCAGCGGGGCGCCCCATATCCGAGTCTGAGGCGTCAGCTCGCCCATGAGACTGCTTGTCAAAAGAAAAAAAAAAGTTCACAAATTTATCTGTTGTAAACAGTTCTCCAATCTATCCCCTACAAGAAAACCAACGGGCAAACCAAAATCTGAAAAATTCTACAAGAAACATTTAAAATACTACTGCAAGAGGGTACACAGCAGCGGGGCGCCCCATCTCCGAGTCCGAGGCGTCAGCTGGCCCCAGAGGCTGCTTGTCAAAGGAAAGGATAAAGTTTACAAATTTTCCTAACGTAAACAGTCCTCTAGCCTATTTCCTACAAAGAAGCGAAGGGGCAAACCAAAATCAGAAAAATTTGATAAGAAACATTCAAGATACTACTGCAAGAGGGTACACAGCAGCGGAGTGCCCCATATCCTAGTCTGAGGCGTCAGCTCGCTCCAGAGGCTGCTTGTCGAAGGAAAAGAAAAAGTTCACGAATTTTTCCGTAATAAACATTTTTCTAACCTATCTTCTCAGCAAAAATCGAAGGGCGAACCAAAATCTAGAAAAGTCTGGCAGAAACATCGAAATCACTACTCTAAGGGTTCGCAGCTGCGGATGGCCCCATATCCGAGTCTGAGGCGTCAGCTCGCCCCAGAGGCTGCATGTCAAAGGAAAAAAGAAAGTTTACAATTTTATCTATTGTAAACAGTTCTCTAACCTATTTCCGACAAAGAAAAAAAAGGCAAACCGAAATCTGAAAAATTTTACAAGAAACATTCAAAATACTACTGCAAGAGGGTACACAGCAGCGGGGCGCCCCATATCCGAGTCTGAGGCGTCAGCTCGCCCCAGAGGCTGCTTGTCAAAGGAAAAGAAAAAGTTTACAAATTTTCCTAACGTAAACAGTTCTCTAGCCTATTTCCTACAAAGAAGCGAACGGGCAAACCAAAATCTGAAAAATTTGAGAAGAAACATTCAAAATACTCCTGCAAGAGGGTACACAGCAGCGGGGCGCCCCATATCCGAGTCTGAGGCGTCAGCTCGCCCAAGAGACTGCTTGTCAAAAGAAAAGAAAAAGTTCACAAATTCATCTGTTGTAAACAGTTCTCTAACCTATCTCCTACAAAGAAACGAAAGGGCAAACCAAAATCTACGAAGTTTCAGAAGAAACATTCAAAATACTACTGCAAGAGGGTACACAGAAGCGGATGCCCCCATATCGGAGTCTGAGGCGTCAGCTCGCCCCAGAGGCTGCTTGTCAAAGGAAAAAAGAAAGTTTACAAATTTATCTGTTATAAACAGTTCTCCAATTTATCCCCTACAAGAAAACCAACGGGCAAACCAAAATCTGAAAAATTCTACAAGAAACATTTAAAATGACACTGCAAGAGGGTACACAGCAGCGGGGCGCCCCATATCCGAGTCTGAGGCGTCAGCTCGCCCCAGAGGCTGCTTGTCAAAGGAAAGGAAAAAGTTTACAAATTTTCCTAACGTAAACAGTCCTCTAGCCTATTTCCTACAAAGAAGCGAACGGGCAAACCAAAATCAGAAAAATTTGATAAGAAACATTCAAGATACTACTGCAAAAGGGTACACAGCAGCGGAGTGCCCCATATCCTAGTCTGAGGCGTCAGCTCGCTCCAGAGGCTGCTTGTCAAAGGAAAAGAAAAAGTTCACGAATTTTATTGTGATAAACATTTTTCTAACCTATCTTCTCAGCAAAAATCGAAGGGCGAACCAAAATCTAGAAAAGTCTGGCAGAAACATCGAAATCACTACTCTAAGGGTTCGCAGCTGCGGATGGCCCCATATCCGAGTCTGAGGCGTCAGCTCGCCCCAGAGGCTGCTTGTCAAAGGAAAAAAGAAAGTTTACAATTTTATCTATTGTAAACAGTTCTCTAACCTATTTCCGACAAAGAAAAAAAAGGGCAAAGGAAAATCTAAAAAATTTCAGAAGAAACATTTTAAATACTACTGCAAGAGGGTACACAGCAGCGGATGGCCCCATATCCAAGTCTGAGGCGTCAGCTTGCCCCAGAGGCTGCATGTCAAAGAAAAAAAAAAAGTTTACAAATTTATCTGTTGTAAACAGTTCTATTACCTATCTTCTACAAAGAAACGAAAGGGCAAACGAAAATCTAAAAATTTACAGTAGAAACATTCAAAATACTACTGCAAGAGGGTACACAGCAGCAGATGGCCCCATATCCGAGTCTGAGGCGTCAGCTCGCCCCAGAGGCTGTTTGTCAAAGGAAAAAAAAGTTCACAAATTTATCCGTTGTAAACAGTTCTCTCACTTATCGTCTACAAAGAAACAAGAGGGCAAACCAAAATCTGAAAAATTTCAGAAGGAACATTTAAAATACTACTGCAAGAGGGTACACAGCAGCGAATGGCCCCATATCCTAGTCTGAGGCGTCAGCTCGCCCCAGAGGCTGCTTGTCAAAGGAAAAAAGGAAGATCACAAAATTATCTGTTGTAAACAGTTCTCTAACCAATTTCCTACAAGAAACCCAACGGGCAAACCAAAATCTGAAAGATTTTACAAGAAACATTCAAAATACTACTGCAAGAGGGTACACAGCAGCGGGGCGCCCCATATACGAGTCTGAGGCGTCAGCTCGCCCATGAGACTGCTTGTCAAAAGAAAAAAAAAAGTTCACAAATTTATCTGTTGTAAACAGTTCTCTAACCTATCTCCTACAAAGAAACGAAAGGGCAAACCAAAATCTACGAAGTTTCAGAAGAAACATTCAAAATACTACTGCAAGAGGGTACACAGAAGCGGATGCCCCCATATCGGAGTCTGAGGCGTCAGCTCGCCCCAGAGGCTGCTTGTCAAAGTAAAAAAAAAAGTTTACAAATTTATCTGTTGTAAAAAGTTCTCTAACCTATCCTACGAAGAAACAAAATGGCAAACCACAATCTAAAAAATTTCAGAAGAAACATTCAAAATACTACTGCAAGAGGGTACACAGCAGCGGAGTGCCCCATATCCTAGTCTGAGGCGTCAGCTCGCCCCAGAGGCTGCTTGTCAAAGGAAAAAAGAAAGTTCACAAATTTATCTGTTGTAAACAGTTCTCCAATCTATCCCCTACAAGAAAACCAACGGGCAAACCAAAATCTGAAAAATTCTACAAGAAACATTTAAAATACTACTGCAAGAGGGTACACAGCAGCGGGGCGCCCCATATCCGAGTCTGAGGCGTCAGCTGGCCCCAGAGGCTGCTTGTCAAAGGAAAAGAAAAAGTTCACGAATTTTTCCGTAATGAACATTTTTCTAACCTATCTTCTCAGCAAAAATTGAAGGTCGAACCAAAATCTAGAAAAGTCTTGCAGAAACATCGAAAACACTACTCTAAGGGTTCGCAGCTGCGGATGGCCCCATATCCGAGTCTGAGGCGTCAGCTCGCCCCAGAGGCTGCTTGTCAAAGGAAAAAAGAAAGTTTACAATTTTATCTATTGTAAACAGTTCTCTAACCTATTTCCGACAAAGAAAAAAAAGGCAAACCGAAATCTGAAAAATTTTACAAAAAACATTCAAAATATTACTGCAAGAGGGTACACAGCAGCGGGGCGCCCCATATCCGAGTCTGAGGCGTCAGGTCGCCCCAGAGGCTGCTTGTCGAAGGAAAAGAAAAAGTTTACAAATTTTCCTAACGTAAACAGTTCTCTAGCCTATTTCCTACAAAGAAGCGAACGGGCAAACCAAAATCTGAAAAATTTGAGAAGAAACATTCAAAATACTCCTGCAAGAGGGTACACAGGCAGCGGGGCGCCCCATATCCGAGTCTGAGGAATCAGCTCGCCCATGAGACTGCTTGTCAAAAGAAAAGAAAAAGTTCACAAATTCATCTCTTGTAAACAGTTCTCTAACCTATCTCCTACAAAGAAACGAAACGGCAAACCAAAATCTACGAAGTTTCAGAAGAAACATTCAAAATACTACTGCAAGAGGGTACACAGAAGCGGATGCCCCCATATCGGAGTCTGAGGCGTCAGCTCGCCCCAGAGGCTGCTTGTCAAAGGAAAAAAGAAAGTTCACAAATTTATCTGTTGTAAACAGTTCGCCAATTTATCCCCTACAAGAAAACCAACGGGCAAACCAAAATCTGAAAAATTCTACAAGAAACATTTAAAATACTACTGCAAGAGGGTACACAGCAGCGGGGCGCCCCATATCCGAGTCTGAGGCGTCAGCTCGCCCATGAGACTGCTTGTCAAAAGAAAAAAAAAAGTTCACAAATTTATCTGTTGTAAAAAGTTCTCTAACCAATTTCCTACAAGAAAACCAACGGGCAAGCCAAAATCTAAAAAATTTCAGAAGAAACATTTAAAATACTACTGCAAGAGGGTACACAGCAGCGAATGACCCCATATGCTAGTCTGAGGCGTCAGCTCGCCCCAGAGGCTGCTTGTCAAAGGAAAAAAGGAAGTTCACAAAATTATCTGTTCTAAACAGTTCTCTAACCAATTTCCTACAAGAAACCCTACGGGCAAACCAAAATCTGAAAAATTTTACAAGAAACATTTGAAATACTACTGCAAGAGGGTACACAGCAGCGGGGCGCCCCATATCCGAGTCTGAGGCGTCAGCCCGCCCCAGAGGCTACTTGTCGAAGGAAAGGAAAAAGTTTACAAATTTTCCTAACGCAAACAGTTCTCTAGCCTATTTCCTACAAAGAAGCGAACGGGCAAACCAAAATCAGAAAAATTTAATAAGAAACATTCAAGATACTACTGCAAGAGGGTATACAGCAGCGGAGTGCCCCATATCCTATTCTGAGGCGTCAGCTCGCTCCAGAGGCTGCTTGTCAAAGGAAAAAAAAAGTTCTCAAATTTATTTGTTGTAAACAGTTCTCTCACCTATCTCCTACAAAGAAACAAAAGGCAAACCAAAATCTAAAAAATTTCAGAAGACACATTCAAAAGACTACTACAAGAGGGTACACAGCAGCGGATGGCCCCATATCCGAGTCTCAGGCGTCAGCTCGCCCCAGAGGCTGCTTGTCAAAGGAAAAAAAAAAGTTCACAAATTCATCTAATGTAAACAGTTCTCTTACCTATCTTCTACAAAGAAAGAAATGGGCAAACCAAAATTCAAAAAATTCCAAAAGAAACATTCAAAATACTACTGCAAGAGTGTACACAGCAGCGGAGTGCTCCATATCCTAGTCTGAGGCGTCAGCTTGCCCGAGAGGCTGCTTGTCGAAGGAAAAAAAAGTTCACAAATTTATCCGTTGTAAACAGTTCTGTAACCTATCTCCTACAAAAAAACAAAAGGCAAGCCGAAATCTAAAAAATTTCAGAAGAAACATTCAAAATAATACTACAAGAGGGTACACAGCAGCGAATGGCCCCATATCCTAGTCTGAGGCGTCAGCTCGCCCATGAGACTGCTTGTCAAAAGAAAAGAAAAAGTTCACAAATTTATCTGTTGTAAACAGTTCTGTAACCTATCTCCTACAAAAAAACAAAAGGCAAGCCGAAATCTAAAAAATTTCAGAAGAAACATTCAAAATAATACTACAAGAGGGTACACAGCAGCGAATGGCCCCATATCCTAGTCTGAGGCGTCAGCTCGCGCCAGAGGCTGCTTGTCAAAGGAAAAAAGAAAGTTCACAAATTCATCTAATGTAAACAGTTCTCTAACCTATCTTCTACAAAGAAAGAAATGGGCAAACCAAAATCTAAAAAATTCCAAAAGAAACATTCAAAATACTACTGCAAGAGGGAACACAGCAGCGGATGGCCCCATATCCGAGTCGTAGGCGTCAGCTCGCCCCAGAGGCTGCTTGTCAAAGGAAAAAAGAAAGTTTACAATTTTATCTATTGTAAACAGTTCTCTAACCTATTTCCGACAAAGAAAAAAAAGGGCAAAGGAAAATCTAAACAATTTCAGAAGAAACATTCAAAATACTACTGCAAGAGGGTACACAGCAGCGGATGGCCCCATATCCTAGTCTGAGGCGTCAGCTTGCCCCAGAGGCTGCATGTCAAAGGAAAAAGATAGTTTACAAATTTATCTGTTGTAAACAGTTCTATTACCGATTTTCTACAAAGAAACGAAAGGGCAAACAAAAATCTAAAAATTTACAGTAGAAACATTCAAAATACTACTGCAAGAGAGTACACAGCAGCGAATGGCCCCATATCCTAGTCTGAGGCGTCAGCTCGCCCCAGAGGCTGCTTGTCGAAGGAAAAAAAAAAGTTTACAAATTTATCTGTTGTAAACAGTTCTGTAACCTATTTCCTACAAAGAAACAAAAGGCAAGCCAGAATCTAAAAAATTTCAGAAGAAACATTCAAAATACTACTGCAAGAGGGTACACAGCAGCGGGGCGCCCTATATCCGAGTCTGAGGCGTCAGCTCGCCCCAGAGGCTGCTTGTCAAAGGAAAAGGAAAAGTTTACAAATTTTCCTAACGTAAACAGTTCTCTAGCCTATTTCCTACAAAGAAGCGAACGGACAAACCAAAATCTGAAAAATTTTAGAAGAAACATTCAAAATACTACTGCAAGAGGGTACACAGCAGCGGGGCGCCCCATATCCGAGTCTGAGGCGTCAGCTCGCCCATGAGACTGCTTGTCAAAAGAAAAAAAAAAGTTCACAAATTTATCTGTTGTAAACAGTTCTCCAATCTATCCCCTACAAGAAAACCAACGGGCAAACCAAAATCTGAAAAATTCTACAAGAAACATTTAAAATACTACTGCAAGAGGGTACACAGCAGCGGGGCGCCCCATCTCCGAGTCCGAGGCGTCAGCTGGCCCCAGAGGCTGCTTGTCAAAGGAAAGAATAAAGTTTACAAATTTTCCTAACGTAAACAGTCCTCTAGCCTATTTCCTACAAAGAAGCGAAGGGGCAAACCAAATCCAGAAAAATTTGATAAGAAACATTCAAGATACTACTGCAAGAGGGTACACAGCAGCGGAGTGCCCCATATCCTAGTCTGAGGCGTCAGCTCGCTGCAGAGGCTGCTTGTCGAAGGAAAAGAAAAAGTTCACGAATTTTTCCGTAATAAACATTTTTCTAACCTATCTTCTCAGCAAAAATCGAAGGGCGAACCAAAATCTAGAAAAGTCTGGCAGAAACATCGAAATCACTACTCTAAGGGTTCGCAGCTGCGGATGGCCCCATATCCGAGTCTGAGGCGTCAGCTCGCCCCAGAGGCTGCATGTCAAAGGAAAAAAGAAAGTTTACAATTTTATCTATTGTAAACAGTTCTCTAACCTATTTCCGACAAAGAAAAAAAAGGCAAACCGAAATCTGAAAAATTTTACAAGAAACATTCAAAATACTACTGCAAGAGGGTACACAGCAGCGGGGCGCCCCATATCCGAGTCTGAGGCGTCAGCTCGCCCCAGAGGCTGCTTGTCAAAGGAAAAGAAAAAGTTTACAAATTTTCCTAACGTAAACAGTTCTCTAGCCTATTTCCTACAAAGAAGCGAACGGGCAAACCAAAATCTGAAAAATTTGAGAAGAAACATTCAAAATACTACTGCAAGAGGGTACACAGAAGCGGATGCCCCCATATCGGAGTCTGAGGCGTCAGCTCGCCCCAGAGGCTGCTTGTCAAAGGAAAAAAGAAAGTTTACAAATTTATCTGTCATAAACAGTTCTCCAATTTATCCCCTACAAGAAAACCAACGGGCAAACCAAAATCTGAAAAATTCTACAAGAAACATTTAAAATGACACTGCAAGAGGGTACACAGCAGCGGGGCGCCCCATATCCGAGTCTGAGGCGTCAGCTCGCCCCAGAGGCTGCTTGTCAAAGGAAAGGAAAAAGTTTACAAATTTTCCTAACGTAAACAGTCCTCTAGCCTATTTCCTACAAAGAAGCGAACGGGCAAACCAAAATCAGAAAAATTTGATAAGAAACATTCAAGATACTACTGCAAAAGGGTACACAGCAGCGGAGTGCCCCATATCCTAGTCTGAGGCGTCAGCTCGCTCCGGAGGCTGCTTGTCAAAGGAAAAGAAAAAGTTCACGAATTTTATTGTGATAAACATTTTTCTAACCTATCTTCTCAGCAAAAATCGAAGGGCGAACCAAAATCTAGAAAAGTCTGGCAGAAACATCGAAATCACTACTCTAAGGGTTCGCAGCTGCGGATGGCCCCATATCCGAGTCTGAGGCGTCAGCTCGCCCCAGAGGCTGCTTGTCAAAGGAAAAAAGAAAGTTTACAATTTTATCTATTGTAAACAGTTCTCTAACCTATTTCCGACAAAGAAAAAAAAGGGCAAAGGAAAATCTAAAAAATTTCAGAAGAAACATTTTAAATACTACTGCAAGAGGGTACACAGCAGCGGATGGCCCCATATCCAAGTCTGAGGCGTCAGCTTGCCCCAGAGGCTGCATGTCAAAGAAAAAAAAAAAGTTTACAAATTTATCTGTTGTAAACAGTTCTATTACCTATCTTCTACAAAGAAACGAAAGGGCAAACGAAAATCTAAAAATTTACAGTAGAAACATTCAAAATACTACTGCAAGAGGGTACACAGCAGCAGATGGCCCCATATCCGAGTCTGAGGCGTCAGCTCGCCCCAGAGGCTGTTTGTCAAAGGAAAAAAAAGTTCACAAATTTATCCGTTGTAAACAGTTCTCTCACTTATCGTCTACAAAGAAACAAGAGGGCAAACCAAAATCTGAAAAATTTCAGAAGGAACATTTAAAATACTACTGCAAGAGGGTACACAGCAGCGAATGGCCCCATATCCTAGTCTGAGGCATCAGCTCGCCCCAGAGGCTGCTTGTCGAAGGAAAAAAAAAAGTTTACAAATTTATCTGTTGTAAACAGTTCTGTAACCTATCTCCTACAAAGGAACAAAAGGCAAGCCAGAATCTAAAAAATTTCAGAAGAAACATTCAAAATACTACTGCAAGAGGGTACACAGCAGCGAATGGCCCCATATCCTAGTCTGAGGCGTCAGCTCGCCCCAGAGGCTGCTTGTCAAAGGAAAAAAGGAAGATGACAAAATTATCTGTTGTAAACAGTTCTCTAACCAATTTCCTACAAGAAACCCAACGGGCAAACCAAAATCTGAAAGATTTTACAAGAAACATTCAAAATACTACTGCAAGAGGGTACACAGCAGCGGGGCGCCCCATATACGAGTCTGAGGCGTCAGCTCACCCATGAGACTGCTTGTCAAAAGAAAAAAAAAAGTTCACAAATTTATCTGTTGTAAACAGTTCTCTAACCTATCTCCTACAAAGAAACGAAAGGGCAAACCAAAATCTACGAAGTTTTAGAAGAAACATTCAAAATACTACTGCAAGAGGGTACACAGAAGCGGATGCCCCCATATCGGAGTCTGAGGCGTCAGCTCGCCCCAGAGGCTGCTTGTCAAAGTAAAAAAAAAAGTTTACAAATTTATCTGTTGTAAAAAGTTCTCTAACCTATCTCCTACGAAGAAACAAAATGGCAAACCACAATCTAAAAAATTTCAGAAGAAACATTCAAAATACTACTGCAAGAGGGTACACAGCAGCGGAGTGCCCCATATCCTAGTCTCAGGCGTCAGCTCGCCCCAGAGGCTGCTTGTCAAAGGAAAAAAGAAAGTTCACAAATTTATCTGTTGTAAACAGTTCTCCAATCTATCCCCTACAAGAAAACCAACGGGCAAACCAAAATCTGAAAAATTCTACAAGAAACATTTAAAATACTACTGCAAGAGGGTACACAGCAGCGGAGTGCCCCATATCCGAGTCGTAGGCGTCAGCTCGCCCCAGAGGCTGCTTGTCAAAGGAAAAAAGAAAGTTTACAATTTTATCTGTTGTAAACAGTTCTCTAACCTATTTCCGACAAAGAAAAAAAGGGCAAAGGAAATCCTAAAAAATTTTAGAAGAAACATTTAAAATACTACTGCAAGAGGGTACACAGCAGCGGATGGCCCCATATCCTAGTCTGAGGCGTCAGCTCGCCCCAGAGGCTGTTTGTCAAAGGAAAAAAAAGTTCACAAATTTATCCGTTGTAAACAGTTCTCTCACTTATCGTCTACAAAGAAACAAAAGGCAAGCCAGAATCTAAAAAATTTCAGAAGAAACATTCAAAATACTACTGCAAGAGGGTACACAGCAGCGGGGCGCCCTATATCCGAGTCTGAGGCGTCAGCTCGCCCCAGAGGCTGCTTGTCAAAGGAAAAGGAAAAGTTTACAAATTTATCTGTTGTAAACAGTTCTGTAACCTATTTCCTACAAAGAAACAAAAGGCAAGCCAGAATCTAAAAAATTTCAGAAGAAACATTCAAAATACTACTGCAAGAGGGTACACAGCAGCGGGGCGCCCCATATCCGAGTCTGAGGAATCAGCTCGCCCATGAGACTGCTTGTCAAAAGAAAAGAAAAAGTTCACAAATTCATCTCTTGTAAACAGTTCTCTAACCTATCTCCTACAAAGAAACGAAACGGCAAACCAAAATCTACGAAGTTTCAGAAGAAACATTCAAAATACTACTGCAAGAGGGTACACAGAAGCGGATGCCCCCATATCGGAGTCTGAGGCGTCAGCTCGCCCCAGAGGCTGCTTGTCAAAGGAAAAAAGAAAGTTCACAAATTTATCTGTTGTAAACAGTTCGCCAATTTATCCCCTACAAGAAAACCAACGGGCAAACCAAAATCTGAAAAATTCTACAAGAAACATTTAAAATACTACTGCAAGAGGGTACACAGCAGCGGGGCGCCCCATATCCGAGTCTGAGGCGTCAGCTCGCCCATGAGACTGCTTGTCAAAAGAAAAAAAAAAGTTCACAAATTTATCTGTTGTAAAAAGTTCTCTAACCAATTTCCTACAAGAAAACCAACGGGCAAACCAAAATCTGAAAAAATTTACAATAAACATTTAATATACTACTGCAAGAGGAAACACAGCAGCGGGGCGCCCCATTTCCGAGTCTGAGGCGTCAGCTCGCCCCAGAGGCTGCTTGTCAAAGGAAAAGAAAAAGTTTACAAATTTTCCTAACGTAAACAGTTTTCTAGCCTATTTCCTACAAAGAAGCGAACGGGGAAACAAAAATCTGAAAAATTTCAGATGAAACATTCAAAATAATACTACAAGAGGGTACACAGCAGCGAATGGCCCCATATGCTAGTCTGAGGCGTCAGCTCGCGCCAGAGGCTGCTTGTCAAAGGAAAAAAGAAAGTTCACAAATTCATCTAATGTAAACAGTTCTCTAACCTATCTTCTACAAAGAAAGAAATGGGCAAACCAAAATCTAAAAAATTCCAAAAGAAACATTCAAAATACTACTGCAAGAGGGTACACAGCAGCGGAGTGCCCCATATCCTAGTCTGAGGCGTCAGCTTGCCCCAGAGGCTGCTTGTCGAAGGAAAAAAAAAAGTTTACAAATTTATCTGTTGTAAACAGTTCTGTAACCTATCTACTACGAAGAAACAAAAGGGCGAACCAAAATCTAACAATCTCCAGTAGAAACATTCAAAATACTACTGCAAGAGGGTACACAGCAGCGGATGGCCACATATCCGAGTCGTAGGCGTCAGCTTGCCCCAGAGGCTGCATGTCAAAGGAAAAAAGAAAGTTTACAATTTTATCTATTGTAAACAGTTCTCTAACCTATTTCCGACAAAGAAATAAAAGGGCAAAGGAAAATCTGAAAAATTTTACAAGAAACATTCAAAATACTACTGAAAGAGGGTACACAGCAGCGGGGCGCCCCATATCCGAGTCTGAGGCGTCAGCTCGCCCCAGAGGCTGCTTGTCAAAGGAAAAGAAAAAGTTTACAAATTTTCCTAACGTAAACAGTTCTCTAGCTTATTTCCTACAAAGAAGCGAACGGGCAAACCAAAATCTGAAAAATTTGAGAAGAAACATTCAAAATACTCCTGCAAGAGGGTACACAGCAGCGGGGCGCCCCATATCCGAGTCTGAGGCGTCAGCTCGCCCATGAGACTGCTTGTCAAAAGAAAAGAAAAAGTTCACAAATTCATCTGTTGTAAACAGTTCTCTAACCTATCTCCTACAAAGAAACGAAAGGGCAAACCAAAATCTACGAAGTTTTAGAAGAAACATTCAAAATACTACTGCAAGAGGGTACACAGAAGCGGATGCCCCCATATCGGAGTCTGAGGCGTCAGCTCGCCCCAGAGGCTGCTTGTCAAAGGAAAAAAGAAAGTTCACAAATTTATCTGTTGTAAACAGTTCTCCAATTTATCTCCTACAAGAAAACCAACGGGCAAACCAAAATCTGAAAAATTCTACAAGAAACATTTAAAATACTACTGCAAGAGGGTACACAGCAGCGGGGCGCCCCATATCCGAGTCTGAGGCGTCAGCTCGCCCCAGAGGCTGCTTGTCAAAGGAAAGGAAAAAGTTTACAAATTTTCCTAACGTAAACAGTCCTCTAGCCTATTTCCTACAAAGAAGCGAACGGGCAAACCAAAATCAGAAAAATTTGATAAGAAACATTCAAGATACTACTGCAAAAGGGTAAACAACAGCAGAGTGCCCCATATCCTAGTCTGAGGCGTCAGCTCGCTCCAGAGGCTGCTTGTCAAAGGAAAAGAAAAAGTTCACGAATTTTTCCGTAATAAACATTTTTCTAACCTATCTTCTCAGCAAAAATCGAAGGGCGAACCAAAATCTAGAAAAGTCTGGCAGAAACATCGAAATCACTACTCTAAGGGTTCGCAGCTGCGGATGGCCCCATATCCGAGTCTGAGGCGTCAGCTCGCCCCAGAGGCTGCTTGTCAAAGGAAAAAAGAAAGTTTACAATTTTATCTATTGTAAACAGTTCTCTAACCTATTTCCGACAAAGAAAAAAAGGGCAAAGAAAAATCTAAAAAATTTCAGAAGAAACATTTAAAATACTACTGCAAGAGGGTACACAGCAGCGGATGGCCCCATATCCTAGTCTGAGGCGTCAGCTCGCCCCAGAGGCTGTTTGTCAAAGGAAAAAAAAGTTCACAAATTTATCCGTTGTAAACAGTTCTCTCACTTATCGTCTACAAAGAAACAAGAGGGCAAACCAAAATCTGAAAAATTTCAGAAGGAACATTCAAAATACTACTGCAAGAGAGTACACAGCAGCGAATGGCCCCATATCCTAGTCTGAGGCGTCAGCTCGCCCAAGAGGCTGCTTGTCGAAGGAAAAAAAAAAGTTTACAAATTTATCTGTTGTAAACAGTTCTGTAACCTATTTCCTACAAAGAAACAAAAAGCAAGCCAGAATCTAAAAAATTTCAGAAGAAACATTCAAAATACTACTGCAAGAGGGTACACAGCAGCGGGGCGCCCTATATCCGAGTCTGAGGCGTCAGCTCGCCCCAGAGGCTGCTTGTCAAAGGAAAAGGAAAAGTTTACAAATTTTCCTAACGTAAACAGTTCTCTAGCCTATTTCCTACAAAGAAGCGAACGGGCAAACCAAAATCTGAAAAATTTTAGAAGAAACATTCAAAATACTACTGCAAGAGGGTACACAGCAGCGGGGCGCCCCATATCCGAGTCTGAGGCGTCAGCTCGCCCATGAGACTGCTTGTCAAAAGAAAAAAAAAAGTTCACAAATTTATCTGTTGTAAACAGTTCTCCAATCTATCCCCTACAAGAAAACCAACGGGCAAACCAAAATCTGAAAAATTCTACAAGAAACATTTAAAATACTACTGCAAGAGGGTACACAGCAGCGGGGCGCCCCATCTCCGAGTCCGAGGCGTCAGCTGGCCCCAGAGGCTGCTTGTCAAAGGAAAGGATAAAGTTTACAAATTTTCCTAACGTAAACAGTCCTCTAGCCTATTTCCTACAAAGAAGCGAAGGGGCAAACCAAAATCAGAAAAATTTGATAAGAAACATTCAAGATACTACTGCAAGAGGGTACACAGCAGCGGAGTGCCCCATATCCTAGTCTGAGGCGTCAGCTCGCTCCAGAGGCTGCTTGTCGAAGGAAAAAAAAAAGTTTACAAATTCATCTGTTGTAAACAGTTCTGTAACCTATTTCCTACAAAGAAACAAAAGGCAAGCCAGAATCTAAAAAATTTCAGAAGAAACATTCAAAATACTACTGCAAGAGGGTACACAGCAGCGGGGCGCCCTATATCCGAGTCTGAGGCGTCAGCTCGCCCCAGAGGCTGCTTGTCAAAGGAAAAGGAAAAGTTTACAAATTTTCCTAACGTAAACAGTTCTCTGGCCTATTTCCTACAAAGAAGCGAACGGGCAAACCAAAATCTGAAAAATTTTAGAAGAAACATTCAAAATACTACTGCAAGAGGGTACACAGCAGCGGGGCGCCCCATATCCGAGTCTGAGGCGTCAGCTCGCCCATGAGACTGCTTGTCAAAAGAAAAAAAAAAGTTCACAAATTTATCTGTTGTAAACAGTTCTCCAATCTATCCCCTACAAGAAAACCAACGGGCAAACCAAAATCTGAAAAATTCTACAAGAAACATTTAAAATACTACTGCAAGAGGGTACACAGCAGCGGGGCGCCCCATCTCCGAGTCCGAGGCGTCAGCTGGCCCCAGAGGCTGCTTGTCAAAGGAAAGGATAAAGTTTACAAATTTTCCTAACGTAAACAGTCCTCTAGCCTATTTCCTACAAAGAAGCGAAGGGGCAAACCAAAATCAGAAAAATTTGATAAGAAACATTCAAGATACTACTGCAAGAGGGTACACAGCAGCGGAGTGCCCCATATCCTAGTCTGAGGCGTCAGCTCGCTCCAGAGGCTGCTTGTCGAAGGAAAAGAAAAAGTTCACGAATTTTTCCGTAATAAACATTTTTCTAACCTATCTTCTCAGCAAAAATCGAAGGGCGAACCAAAATCTAGAAAAGTCTGGCAGAAACATCGAAATCACTACTCTAAGGGTTCGCAGCTGCGGATGGCCCCATATCCGAGTCTGAGGCGTCAGCTCGCCCCAGAGGCTGCATGTCAAAGGAAAAAAGAAAGTTTACAATTTTATCTATTGTAAACAGTTCTCTAACCTATTTCCGACAAAGAAAAAAAAGGCAAACCGAAATCTGAAAATTTTTACAAGAAACATTCAAAATACTACTGCAAGAGGGTACACAGCAGCGGGGCGCCCCATATCCAAGTCTGAGGCGTCAGCTCGCCCCAGAGGCTGCTTGTCAAAGGAAAAGAAAAAGTTTACAAATTTTCCTAACGTAAACAGTTCTCTAGCCTATTTCCTACAAAGAAGCGAACGGGCAAACCAAAATCTGAAAAATTTGAGAAGAAACATTCAAAATACTCCTGCAAGAGGGTACACAGCAGCGGGGCGCCCCATATCCGAGTCTGAGGCGTCAGCTCGCCCATGAGACTGCTTGTCAAAAGAAAAGAAAAAGTTCACAAATTCATCTGTTGTAAACGGTTCTCTAACCTATCTCCTACAAAGAAACGAAAGGGCAAACCAAAATCTACGAAGTTTCAGAAGAAACATTCAAAATACTACTGCAAGAGGGTACACAGAAGCGGATGCCCCCATATCGGAGTCTGAGGCGTCAGCTCGCCCCAGAGGCTGCTTGTCAAAGGAAAAAAGAAAGTTCACAAATTTATCTGTTGTAAACAGTTCTCCAATTTATCCCCTACAAGAAAACCAACAAGCAAACCAAAATCTGAAAAATTCTACAAGAAACATTTAAAATACTACTGCAAGAGGGTACACAGCAGCGGGGCGCCCCATATCCGAGTCTGAGGCGTCAGCTCGCCCCAGAGGCTGCTTGTCAAAGGAAAAAAGAAAGTTTACAATTTTATCTATTGTAAACAGTTCTCTAACCTATTTCCGACAAAGAAAAAAAGGGCAAAGGAAAATCTAAAAAATTTTAGAAGAAACATTTAAAATACTACTGCAAGAGGGTACACAGCAGCGGATGGCCCCATATCCTAGTCTGAGGCGTCAGCTCGCCCCAGAGGCTGTTTGTCAAAGGAAAAAAAAGTTCACAAATTTATCCGTTGTAAACAGTTCTCTCACTTATCGTCTACAAAGAAACGAAAGGGCAAACGAAAATCTAAAAATTTACAGTAGAAACATTCAAAATACTCCTGCAAGAGGG
Organism: Sussaba pulchella; assembly: GCA_963971145.1. Lineage (NCBI taxonomy): Eukaryota > Metazoa > Arthropoda > Insecta > Hymenoptera > Ichneumonidae > Sussaba > Sussaba pulchella. Next base: position 2,283,762 of record OZ020169.1, on the reverse strand, counting down.
TACACAGAAGCGGATGCCCCCATATCGGAGTCTGAGGCGTCAGCTCGCCCCAGAGGCTGCTTGTCAAAGGAAAAAAGAAAGTTCACAAATTTATCTGTTGTAAACAGTTCTCCAATTTATCCCCTACAAGAAAACCAACAAGCAAACCAAAATCTAAAAAATTCTACAAGAAACATTTAAAATACTACTGCAAGAGGGTACACAGCAGCGGGGCGCCCCATATCCGAGTCTGAGGCGTCAGCTCGCCCCAGAGGCTGCTTGTCAAAGGAAAGGAAAAAGTTTACAAATTTTCCTAACGTAAACAGTCCTCTAGCCTATTTCCTACAAAGAAGCGAACGGGCAAACCAAAATCAGAAAAATTTGATAAGAAACATTTCAGATACTACTGCAAAAGGGTACACAGCAGCGGAGTGCCCCATATCCTAGTCTGAGGCGTCAGCTCGCTCCAGAGGCTGCTTGTCAAAGGAAAAGAAAAAGTTCACGAATTTTTCCGTAATAAACATTTTTCTAACCTATCTTCTCAGCAAAAATCGAAGGGCGAACCAAAATCTAGAAAAGTCTGGCAGAAACATCGAAATCACTACTTTAAGGGTTCGCAGCTGCGGATGGCCCCATATCCGAGTCTGAGGCGTCAGCTCGCCCCAGAGGCTGCTTGTCAAAGGAAAAAAGAAAGTTTACAATTTTATCTATTGTAAACAGTTCTCTAACCTATTTCCGACAAAGAAAAAAGGGCAAAGGAAAATCTAAAAAATTTCAGAAGAAACATTTAAAATACTACTGCAAGAGGGTACACAGCAGCGGATGGCCCCATATCCTAGTCTGAGGCGTCAGCTCGCCCCAGAGGCTGCTTGTCAAAGGAAAAGGAAAAGTTTACAAATTTTCCTAACGTAAACAGTTCTCTAGCCTATTTCCTACAAAGAAGGGAACGGGCAAACCAAAATCTGAAAAATTTTAGAAGAAACATTCAAAATACTACTGCAAGAGGGTACACAGCAGCGGGGCGCCCCATATCCGAGTCTGAGGCGTCAGCTCGCCCATGAGACTGCTTGTCAAAAGAACAAAAAAAGTTCACAAATTTATCTGTTGTAAACAGTTCTCCAATCTATCCCCTACAAGAAAACCAACGGGCAAACCAAAATCTGAAAAATTCTACAAGAAACATTTAAAATACTACTGCAAGAGGGTACACAGCAGCGGGGCGCCCCATCTCCGAGTCTGAGGCGTCAGCTCGCCCCAGAGGCTGCTTGTCAAAGGAAAGGAAAAAGTTTACAAATTTTCCTAACGTAAACAGTCCTCTAGCCTATTTCCTACAGAGAAGCGAACGGGCAAACCAAAATCAGAAAAATTTGATAAGAAACATTCAAGATACTACTGCAAAAGGGTACACAGCAGCGGAGTGCCCCATATCCTAGTCTGAGGCGTCAGCTCGCTCCAGAGGCTGCTTGTCAAAGGAAAAAAAAAGTTCACGAATTTTTCCGTAATAAACATTTTTCTAACCTGTCTTCTCAGCAAAAATCGAAGGGCGAACCAAAATCTAGAAAAGTCTGGCAGAAACATCGAAATCACTACTTTAAGGGTTCGCAGCTGCGGATGGCCCCATATCCGAGTCTGAGGCGTCAGCTCGCCCCAGAGGCTGCTTGTCAAAGGAAAAAAGAAAGTTTACAATTTTATCTATTGTAAACAGTTCTCTAACCTATTTCCGACAAAGAAAAAAAGGGCAAAGGAAAATCTAAAAAATTTTAGAAGAAACATTTAAAATACTACTGCAAGAGGGTACACAGCAGCGGATGGCCCCATATCCTAGTCTGAGGCGTCAGCTCGCCCCAGAGGCTGTTTGTCAAAGGAAAAAAAAGTTCACAAATTTATCCGTTGTAAACAGTTCTCTCACTTATCGTCTACAAAGAAACGAAAGGGCAAACGAAAATCTAAAAATTTACAGTAGAAACATTCAAAATACTCCTGCAAGAGGGTACACAGAAGCGGATGCCCCCATATCGGAGTCTGAGGCGTCAGCTCGCCCCAGAGGCTGCTTGTCAAAGGAAAAAAGAAAGTTCACAAATTTATCTGTTGTAAACAGTTCTCCAATTTATCCCCTACAAGAAAACCAACAAGCAAACCAAAATCTAAAAAATTCTACAAGAAACATTTAAAATACTACTGCAAGAGGGTACACAGCAGCGGGGCGCCCCATATCCGAGTCTGAGGCGTCAGCTCGCCCCAGAGGCTGCTTGTCAAAGGAAAGGAAAAAGTTTACAAATTTTCCTAACGTAAACAGTCCTCTAGCCTATTTCCTACAAAGAAGCGAAAGGCAAACCAAAATCAGAAAAATTTGATAAGAAACATTTCAGATACTACTGCAAAAGGGTACACAGCAGCGGAGTGCCCCATATCCTAGTCTGAGGCGTCAGCTCGCTCCAGAGGCTGCTTGTCAAAGGAAAAGAAAAAGTTCACGAATTTTTCCGTAATAAACATTTTTCTAACCTATCTTCTCAGCAAAAATCGAAGGGCGAACCAAAATCTAGAAAAGTCTGGCAGAAACATCGAAATCACTACTTTAAGGGTTCGCAGCTGCGGATGGCCCCATATCCGAGTCTGAGGCGTCAGCTCGCCCCAGAGGCTGCTTGTCAAAGGAAAAAAGAAAGTTTACAATTTTATCTATTGTAAACAGTTCTCTAACCTATTTCCGACAAAGAAAAAAAGGGCAAAGGAAAATCTAAAAAATTTTAGAAGAAACATTTAAAATACTACTGCAAGAGGGTACACAGCAGCGGATGGCCCCATATCCTAGTCTGAGGCGTCAGCTCGCCCCAGAGGCTGTTTGTCAAAGGAAAAAAAAGTTCACAAATTTATCCGTTGTAAACAGTTCTCTCACTTATCGTCTACAAAGAAACGAAAGGGCAAACGAAAATCTAAAAATTTACAGTAGAAACATTCAAAATACTCCTGCAAGAGGGTACACAGAAGCGGATGCCCCCATATCGGAGTCTGAGGCGTCAGCTCGCCCCAGAGGCTGCTTGTCAAAGGAAAAAAGAAAGTTCACAAATTTATCTGTTGTAAACAGTTCTCCAATTTATCCCCTACAAGAAAACCAACAAGCAAACCAAAATCTAAAAAATTCTACAAGAAACATTTAAAATACTACTGCAAGAGGGTACACAGCAGCGGGGCGCCCCATATCCGAGTCTGAGGCGTCAGCTCGCCCCAGAGGCTGCTTGTCAAAGGAAAGGAAAAAGTTTACAAATTTTCCTAACGTAAACAGTCCTCTAGCCTATTTCCTACAAAGAAGCGAACGGGCAAACCAAAATCAGAAAAATTTGATAAGAAACATTTCAGATACTACTGCAAAAGGGTACACAGCAGCGGAGTGCCCCATATCCTAGTCTGAGGCGTCAGCTCGCTCCAGAGGCTGCTTGTCAAAGGAAAAGAAAAAGTTCACGAATTTTTCCGTAATAAACATTTTTCTAACCTATCTTCTCAGCAAAAATCGAAGGGCGAACCAAAATCTAGAAAAGTCTGGCAGAAACATCGAAATCACTACTTTAAGGGTTCGCAGCTGCGGATGGCCCCATATCCGAGTCTGAGGCGTCAGCTCGCCCCAGAGGCTGCTTGTCAAAGGAAAAAAGAAAGTTTACAATTTTATCTATTGTAAACAGTTCTCTAACCTATTTCCGACAAAGAAAAAAGGGCAAAGGAAAATCTAAAAAATTTCAGAAGAAACATTTAAAATACTACTGCAAGAGGGTACACAGCAGCGGATGGCCCCATATCCTAGTCTGAGGCGTCAGCTCGCCCCAGAGGCTGTTTGTCAAAGGAAAAAAAAGTTCACAAGATTATCCGTTGTAAACAGTTCTCTCACTTATCGTCTACAAAGAAACAAGAGGGCAAACCAAAATCTGAAAAATTTCAGAAGGAACATTCAAAATACTACTGCAAGAGAGTACACAGCAGCGAATGGCCCCATATCCTAGTCTGAGGCGTCAGCTCGCCCCAGAGGCTGCTTGTCGAAGGAAAAAAAAAAGTTTACAAATTTATCTGTTGTAAACAGTTCTGTAACCTATTTCCTACAAAGAAACAAAAGGCAAGCCAGAATCTAAAAAATTTCAGAAGAAACATTCAAAATACTACTGCAAGAGGGTACACAGCAGCGGGGCGCCCTATATCCGAGTCTGAGGCGTCAGCTCGCCCCAGAGGCTGCTTGTCAAAGGAAAAGGAAAAGTTTACAAATTTTCCTAACGTAAACAGTTCTCTAGCCTATTTCCTACAAAGAAGGGAACGGGCAAACCAAAATCTGAAAAATTTTAGAAGAAACATTCAAAATACTACTGCAAGAGGGTACACAGCAGCGGGGCGCCCCATATCCGAGTCTGAGGCGTCAGCTCGCCCATGAGACTGCTTGTCAAAAGAACAAAAAAAGTTCACAAATTTATCTGTTGTAAACAGTTCTCCAATCTATCCCCTACAAGAAAACCAACGGGCAAACCAAAATCTGAAAAATTCTACAAGAAACATTTAAAATACTACTGCAAGAGGGTACACAGCAGCGGGGCGCCCCATCTCCGAGTCCGAGGCGTCAGCTGGCCCCAGAGGCTGCTTGTCAAAGGAAAGGATAAAGTTCACAAATTTTCCTAACGTAAACAGTCCTCTAGCCTATTTCCTACAAAGAAGCGAACGGGCAAACCAAAATCAGAAAAATTTGATAAGAAACATTCAAGATACTACTGCAAGAGGGTACACAGCAGCGGAGTGCCCCATATCCTAGTCTGAGGCGTCAGCTCGCTCCAGAGGCTGCTTGTCAAAGGAAAAGAAAAAGTTCACGAATTTTTCCATAATAAACATTTTTCTAACCTATCTTCTCAGCAAAAATTGAAGGGCGAACCAAAATCTAGAAAAGTCTGGCAGAAACATCGAAAACACTACTCTAAGGGTTCGCAGCTGCGGATGGCCCCATATCCGAGTCTGAGGCGTCAGCTCGCCCCAGAGGCTGCTTGTCAAAGGAAAAAAGAAAGTTTACAATTTTATCTATTGTAAACAGTTCTCTAACCTATTTCCGACAAAGAAAAAAAAGGCAAACCGAAATCTGAAAAATTTTACAAGAAACATTCAAAATATTACTGCAAGAGGGTACACAGCAGCGGGGCGCCCCATATCCGAGTCTGAGGCGTCAGCTCGCCCCAGAGGCTGCTTGTCGAAGGAAAAGAAAAAGTTTACAAATTTTCCTAACGTAAACAGTTCTCTAGCCTATTTCCTACAAAGAAGCGAACGGGCAAACCAAAATCTGAAAAATTTGAGAAGAAACATTCAAAATACTCCTGCAAGAGGGTACACAGCAGCGGGGCGCCCCATATCCGAGTCTGAGGAATCAGCTCGCCCATGAGACTGCTTGTCAAAAGAAAAAAAGAAAGTTTACAATTTTATCTATTGTAAACAGTTCTCTAACCTATTTCCGACAAAGGAAAAAAAGGGCAAAGGAAAATCTAAAAAATTGCAGAAGAAACATTCAAAATACTACTGCAAGAGGGTACACAGCAGCGGATGGCCCCATATCCTAGTCTGAGGCGTCAGCTTGCCCAGAGGCTGCATGTCAAAGGAAAAAAGAAAGTTCACAAATTTATCTGTTGTAAACAGTTCGCCAATTTATCCCCTACAAGAAAACCAACGGGCAAACCAAAATCTGAAAAATTCTACAAGAAACATTTAAAATACTACTGCAAGAGGGTACACAGCAGCGGAGTGCCCCATATCCTAGTCTGAGGCGTCAGCTCGCTCCAGAGGCTGCTTGTCAAAGGAAAAAAAAAAGTTCACGAATTTTTCCGTAATAAACATTTTTCTAACCTATCTTCTCAGCAAAAATCGAAGGGCGAACCAAAATCTAGAAAAGTCTGGCAGAAACATCGAAATCACTACTCTAAGGGTTCGCAGCTGCGGATGGCCCCATATCCGAGTCTGAGGCGTCAGCTCGCCCCAGAGGCTGCTTGTCAAAGGAAAAAAGAGAGTTTACAATTTTATCTATTGTAAACAGTTCTCTAACCTATTTCCGACAAAGAAAAAAAAGGGCAAAGGAAAATCTAAAAAATTTCAGAAGAAACATTTAAAATACTACTGCAAGAGGGTACACAGCAGCGGATGGCCCCATATCTGAGTCGTAGGCGTCAGCTCGCCCCAGAGGCTGCTTGTCAAAGAAAAAAAGAAAGTTTACAATTTTATCTATTGTAAACAGTTCTCTAACCTATTTCCGACAAAGAAAAAAAGGGCAAAGGAAAATCTAAAAAATTTCAGAAGAAACATTTAAAATACTACTGCAAGAGGGTACACAGCAGCGGATAGCCCCATATCCTAGTCTGAGGCGTCAGCTCGCCCCAGAGGCTGTTTGTCAAAGGAAAAAAAAGTTCACAAATTTATCCGTTGTAAACAGTTCTCTCACTTATCGTCTACAAAGAAACAAGAGGGCAAACCAAAATCTGAAAAATTTCAGAAGGAACATTCAAAATACTACTGCAAGAGAGTACACAGCAGCGAATGGCCCCATATCCTAGTCTGAGGCGTCAGCTCGCCCAAGAGGCTGCTTGTCGAAGGAAAAAAAAAAGTTTACAAATTTATCTGTTGTAAACAGTTCTGTAACCTATTTCCTACAAAGAAACAAAAGGCAAGCCAGAATCTAAAAAATTTCAGAAGAAACATTCAAAATACTACTGCAAGAGGGTACACAGCAGCGGGGCGCCCTATATCCGAGTCTGAGGCGTCAGCTCGCCCCAGAGGCTGCTTGTCAAAGGAAAAGGAAAAGTTTACAAATTTTCCTAACGTAAACAGTTCTCTAGCCTATTTCCTACAAAGAAGCGAACGGGCAAACCAAAATCTGAAAAGTTTAGAAGAAACATTCAAAATACTACTGCAAGAGGGTACACAGCAGCGGGGCGCCCCATATCCGAGTCTGAGGCGTCAGCTCGCCCATGAGTCTGCTTGTCAAAAGAAAAAAAAAATTCACAAATTTATCTGTTGTAAACAGTTCTCCAATCTATCCCCTACAAGAAAACCAACGGGCAAACCAAAATCTGAAAAATTCTACAAGAAACATTTAAAATACTACTGCAAGAGGGTACACAGCAGCGGGGCGCCCCATCTCCGAGTCCGAGGCGTCAGCTGGCCCCAGAGGCTGCTTGTCAAAGGAAAGGATAAAGTTTACAAATTTTCCTAACGTAAACAGTCCTCTAGCCTATTTCCTACAAAGAAGCGAAGGGGCAAACCAAAATCAGAAAAATTTGATAAGAAACATTCAAGATACTACTGCAAGAGGGTACACAGCAGCGGAGTGCCCCATATCCTAGTCTGAGGCGTCAGCTCGCTCCAGAGGCTGCTTGTCGAAGGAAAAGAAAAAGTTCACGAATTTTTCCGTAATAAACATTTTTCTAACCTATCATCTCAGCAAAAATCGAAGGGCGAACCAAAATCTAGAAAAGTCTGGCAGAAACATCGAAATCACTACTCTAAGGGTTCGCAGCTGCGGATGGCCCCATATCCGAGTCTGAGGCGTCAGCTCGCCCCAGAGGCTGCATGTCAAAGGAAAAAAGAAAGTTTACAAATTTATCTATTGTAAACAGTTCTCTAACCTATTTCCGACAAAGAAAAAAAAGGCAAACCGAAATCTGAAAATTTTTACAAGAAACATTCAAAATACTACTGCAAGAGGGTACACAGCAGCGGGGCGCCCCATATCCAAGTCTGAGGCGTCAGCTCGCCCCAGAGGCTGCTTGTCAAAGGAAAAGAAAAAGTTTACAAATTTTCCTAACGTAAACAGTTCTCTAGCCTATTTCCTACGAAGAAGCGAACGGGCAAACCAAAATCTGAAAAATTTGAGAAGAAACATTCAAAATACTCCTGCAAGAGGGTACACAGCAGCGGGGCGCCCCATATCCGAGTCTGAGGCGTCAGCTCGCCCATGAGACTGCTTGTCAAAAGAAAAGAAAAAGTTCACAAATTCATCTGTTGTAAACAGTTCTCTAACCTATCTCCTACAAAGAAACGAAAGGGCAAACCAAAATCTACGAAGTTTCAGAAGAAACATTCAAAATACTACAGCAAGAGGGTACACAGAAGCGGATGCCCCCATATCGGAGTCTGAGGCGTCAGCTCGCCCCAGAGGCTGCTTGTCAAAGGAAAAAAGAAAGTTCACAAATTTATCTGTAGTAAACAGTTCTCCAATTTATCCCCTACAAGAAAACCAACAAGCAAACCAAAATCTGAAAAATTCTACAAGAAACATTTAAAATACTACTGCAAGAGGGTACACAGCAGCGGGGCGCCCCATATCCGAGTCTGAGGCGTCAGCTCGCCCCAGAGGCTGCTTGTCAAAGGAAAGGAAAAAGTTTACAAATTTTCCTAACGTAAACAGTCCTCTAGCCTATTTCCTACAAAGAAGCGAACGGGCAAACCAAAATCAGAAAAATTTGATAAGAAACATTCAAGATACTACTGCAAAAGGGTACACAGCAGCGGAGTGCCCCATATCCTAGTCTGAGGCGTCAGCTCGCTCCAGAGGCTGCTTGTCAAAGGAAAAAAAAAGTTCACGAATTTTTCCGTAATAAACATTTTTCTAACCTATCTTCTCAGCAAAAATCGAAGGGCGAACCAAAATCTAGAAAAGTCTGGCAGAAACATCGAAATCACTACTTTAAGGGTTCGCAGCTGCGGATGGCCCCATATCCTAGTCTGAGGCGTCAGCTCGCCCCAGAGGCTGTTTGTCAAAGGAAAAAAAAATTCACAAATTTATCCGTTGTAAACAGTTCTCTCACTTATCGTCTACAAAGAAACGAAAGGGCAAACGAAAATCTAAAAACTTACAGTAGAAACATTCAAAATACTCCTGCAAGAGGGTACACAGAAGCGGATGCCCCCATATCGGAGTCTGAGGCGTCAGCTCGCCCCAGAGGCTGCTTGTCAAAGGAAAAAAGAAAGTTCACAAATTTATCTGTTGTAAACAGTTCTCCAATTTATCCCCTACAAGAAAACCAACAAGCAAACCAAAATCTAAAAAATTCTACAAGAAACATTTAAAATACTACTGCAAGAGGGTACACAGCAGCGGGGCGCCCCATATCCGAGTCTGAGGCGTCAGCTCGCCCCAGAGGCTGCTTGTCAAAGGAAAGGAAAAAGTTTACAAATTTTCCTAACGTAAACAGTCCTCTAGCCTATTTCCTACAAAGAAGCGAACGGGCAAACCAAAATCAGAAAAATTTGATAAGAAACATTCAAGATACTACTGCAAAAGGGTACACAGCAGCGGAGTGCCCCATATCCTAGTCTGAGGCGTCAGCTCGCTCCAGAGGCTGCTTGTCAAAGGAAAAGAAAAAGTTCACGAATTTTTCCGTAATAAACATTTTTCTAACCTATCTTCTCAGCAAAAATCGAAGGGCGAACCAAAATCTAGAAAAGTCTGGCAGAAACATCGAAATCACTACTTTAAGGGTTCGCAGCTGCGGATGGCCCCATATCCGAGTCTGAGGCGTCAGCTCGCCCCAGAGGCTGCTTGTCAAAGAAAAAAAGAAAGTTTACAATTTTATCTATTGTAAACAGTTCTCTAACCTATTTCCGACAAAGAAAAAAAGGGCAAAGGAAAATCTAAAAAATTTCAGAAGAAACATTTAAAATACTACTGCAAGAGGGTACACAGCAGCGGATAGCCCCATATCCTAGTCTGAGGCGTCAGCTCGCCCCAGAGGCTGTTTGTCAAAGGAAAAAAAAGTTCACAAATTTATCCGTTGTAAACAGTTCTCTCACTTATCGTCTACAAAGAAACAAGAGGGCAAACCAAAATCTGAAAAATTTCAGAAGGAACATTCAAAATACTACTGCAAGAGAGTACACAGCAGCGAATGGCCCCATATCCTAGTCTGAGGCGTCAGCTCGCCCAAGAGGCTGCTTGTCGAAGGAAAAAAAAAAGTTTACAAATTTATCTGTTGTAAACAGTTCTGTAACCTATTTCCTACAAAGAAACAAAAGGCAAGCCAGAATCTAAAAAATTTCAGAAGAAACATTCAAAATACTACTGCAAGAGGGTACACAGCAGCGGGGCGCCCTATATCCGAGTCTGAGGCGTCAGCTCGCCCCAGAGGCTGCTTGTCAAAGGAAAAGGAAAAGTTTACAAATTTTCCTAACGTAAACAGTTCTCTAGCCTATTTCCTACAAAGAAGCGAACGGGCAAACCAAAATCTGAAAAATTTTAGAAGAAACATTCAAAATACTACTGCAAGAGGGTACACAGCAGCGGGGCGCCCCATATCCGAGTCTGAGGCGTCAGCTCGCCCATGAGACTGCTTGTCAAAAGAAAAAAAAAAGTTCACAAATTTATCTGTTGTAAACAGTTCTCCAATCTATCCCCTACAAGAAAACCAACGGGCAAACCAAAATCTGAAAAATTCTACAAGAAACATTTAAAATACTACTGCAAGAGGGTACACAGCAGCGGGGCGCCCCATCTCCGAGTCCGAGGCGTCAGCTGGCCCCAGAGGCTGCTTGTCAAAGGAAAGGATAAAGTTTACAAATTTTCCTAACGTAAACAGTCCTCTAGCCTATTTCCTACAAAGAAGCGAAGGGGCAAACCAAAATCAGAAAAATTTGATAAGAAACATTCAAGATACTACTGCAAGAGGGTACACAGCAGCGGAGTGCCCCATATCCTAGTCTGAGGCGTCAGCTCGCTCCAGAGGCTGCTTGTCGAAGGAAAAGAAAAAGTTCACGAATTTTTCCGTAATAAACATTTTTCTAACCTATCTTCTCAGCAAAAATCGAAGGGCGAACCAAAATCTAGAAAAGTCTGGCAGAAACATCGAAATCACTACTCTAAGGGTTCGCAGCTGCGGATGGCCCCATATCCGAGTCTGAGGCGTCAGCTCGCCCCAGAGGCTGCATGTCAAAGGAAAAAAGAAAGTTTACAATTTTATCTATTGTAAACAGTTCTCTAACCTATTTCCGACAAAGAAAAAAAAGGCAAACCGAAATCTGAAAATTTTTACAAGAAACATTCAAAATACTACTGCAAGAGGGTACACAGCAGCGGGGCGCCCCATATCCAAGTCTGAGGCGTCAGCTCGCCCCAGAGGCTGCTTGTCAAAGGAAAAGAAAAAGTTTACAAATTTTCCTAACGTAAACAGTTCTCTAGCCTATTTCCTACAAAGAAGCGAACGGGCAAACCAAAATCTGAAAAATTTGAGAAGAAACATTCAAAATACTCCTGCAAGAGGGTACACAGCAGCGGGGCGCCCCATATCCGAGTCTGAGGCGTCAGCTCGCCCATGAGACTGCTTGTCAAAAGAAAAGAAAAAGTTCACAAATTCATCTGTTGTAAACAGTTCTCTAACCTATCTCCTACAAAGAAACGAAAGGGCAAACCAAAATCTACGAAGTTTCAGAAGAAACATTCAAAATACTACTGCAAGAGGGTACACAGAAGCGGATGCCCCCATATCGGAGTCTGAGGCGTCAGCTCGCCCCAGAGGCTGCTTGTCAAAGGAAAAAAGAAAGTTCACAAATTTATCTGTAGTAAACAGTTCTCCAATTTATCCCCTACAAGAAAACCAACAAGCAAACCAAAATCTGAAAAATTCTACAAGAAACATTTAAAATACTACTGCAAGAGGGTACACAGCAGCGGGGCGCCCCATATCCGAGTCTGAGGCGTCAGCTCGCCCCAGAGGCTGCTTGTCAAAGGAAAGGAAAAAGTTTACAAATTTTCCTAACGTAAACAGTCCTCTAGCCTATTTCCTACAAAGAAGCGAACGGGCAAACCAAAATCAGCAAAATTTCATAAGAAACATTCAAGATACTACTGCAAAAGAGTACACAGCAGCGGAGTGCCCCATATCCTAGTCTGAGGCGTCAGCTCGCTCCAGAGGCTGCTTGTCAAAGGAAAAAAAAAGTTCACGAATTTTTCCGTAATAAACATTTTTCTAACCTATCTTCTCAGCAAAAATCGAAGGGCGAACCAAAATCTAGAAAAGTCTGGCAGAAACATCGAAATCACTACTTTAAGGGTTCGCAGCTGCGGATGGCCCCATATCCGAGTCTGAGGCGTCAGCTCGCCCCAGAGGCTGCTTGTCAAAGGAAAAAAGAAAGTTTACAATTTTATCTATTGTAAACAGTTCTCTAACCTATTTCCGACAAAGAAAAAAAGGGCAAAGGAAAATCTAAAAAATTTTAGAAGAAACATTTAAAATACTACTGCAAGAGGGTACACAGCAGCGGATGGCCCCATATCCTAGTCTGAGGCGTCAGCTCGCCCCAGAGGCTGTTTGTCAAAGGAAAAAAAAATTCACAAATTTATCCGTTGTAAACAGTTCTCTCACTTATCGTCTACAAAGAAACGAAAGGGCAAACGAAAATCTAAAAATTTACAGTAGAAACATTCAAAATACTCCTGCAAGAGGGTACACAGAAGCGGATGCCCCCATATCGGAGTCTGAGGCGTCAGCTCGCCCCAGAGGCTGCTTGTCAAAGGAAAAAAGAAAGTTCACAAATTTATCTGTTGTAAACAGTTCTCCAATTTATCCCCTACAAGAAAACCAACAAGCAAACCAAAATCTAAAAAATTCTACAAGAAACATTTAAAATACTACTGCAAGAGGGTACACAGCAGCGGGGCGCCCCATATCCGAGTCTGAGGCGTCAGCTCGCCCCAGAGGCTGCTTGTCAAAGGAAAGGAAAAAGTTTACAAATTTTCCTAACGTAAACAGTCCTCTAGCCTATTTCCTACAAAGAAGCGAACGGGCAAACCAAAATCAGAAAAATTTGATAAGAAACATTCAAGATACTACTGCAAAAGGGTACACAGCAGCGGAGTGCCCCATATCCTAGTCTGAGGCGTCAGCTCGCTCCAGAGGCTGCTTGTCAAAGGAAAAGAAAAAGTTCACGAATTTTTCCGTAATAAACATTTTTCTAACCTATCTTCTCAGCGAAAATCGAAGGGCGAACCAAAATCTAGAAAAGTCTGGCAGAAACATCGAAATCACTACTTTAAGGGTTCGCAGCTGCGGATGGCCCCATATCCGAGTCTGAGGCGTCAGCTCGCCCCAGAGGCTGCTTGTCAAAGAAAAAAAGAAAGTTTACAATTTTATCTATTGTAAACAGTTCTCTAACCTATTTCCGACAAAGAAAAAAAGGGCAAAGGAAAATCTAAAAAATTTCAGAAGAAACATTTAAAATACTACTGCAAGAGGGTACACAGCAGCGGATAGCCCCATATCCTAGTCTGAGGCGTCAGCTCGCCCCAGAGGCTGTTTGTCAAAGGAAAAAAAAGTTCACAAATTTATCCGTTGTAAACAGTTCTCTCACTTATCGTCTACAAAGAAACAAGAGGGCAAACCAAAATCTGAAAAATTTCAGAAGGAACATTCAAAATACTACTGCAAGAGAGTACACAGCAGCGAATGGCCCCATATCCTAGTCTGAGGCGTCAGCTCGCCCAAGAGGCTGCTTGTCGAAGGAAAAAAAAAAGTTTACAAATTCATCTGTTGTAAACAGTTCTGTAACCTATTTCCTACAAAGAAACAAAAGGCAAGCCAGAATCTAAAAAATTTCAGAAGAAACATTCAAAATACTACTGCAAGAGGGTACACAGCAGCGGGGCGCCCTATATCCGAGTCTGAGGCGTCAGCTCGCCCCAGAGGCTGCTTGTCAAAGGAAAAGGAAAAGTTTACAAATTTTCCTAACGTAAACAGTTCTCTGGCCTATTTCCTACAAAGAAGCGAACGGGCAAACCAAAATCTGAAAAATTTTAGAAGAAACATTCAAAATACTACTGCAAGAGGGTACACAGCAGCGGGGCGCCCCATATCCGAGTCTGAGGCGTCAGCTCGCCCATGAGACTGCTTGTCAAAAGAAAAAAAAAAGTTCACAAATTTATCTGTTGTAAACAGTTCTCCAATCTATCCCCTACAAGAAAACCAACGGGCAAACCAAAATCTGAAAAATTCTACAAGAAACATTTAAAATACTACTGCAAGAGGGTACACAGCAGCGGGGCGCCCCATCTCCGAGTCCGAGGCGTCAGCTGGCCCCAGAGGCTGCTTGTCAAAGGAAAGGATAAAGTTTACAAATTTTCCTAACGTAAACAGTCCTCTAGCCTATTTCCTACAAAGAAGCGAAGGGGCAAACCAAAATCAGAAAAATTTAATAAGAAACATTCAAGATACTACTGCAAGAGGGTACACAGCAGCGGAATGCCCCATATCCTAGTCTGAGGCGTCAGCTCGCTCCAGAGGCTGCTTGTCGAAGGAAAAGAAAAAGTTCACGAATTTTTCCGTAATAAACATTTTTCTAACCTATCTTCTCAGCAAAAATCGAAGGGCGAACCAAAATCTAGAAAAGTCTGGCAGAAACATCGAAATCACTACTCTAAGGGTTCGCAGCTGCGGATGGCCCCATATCCGAGTCTGAGGCGTCAGCTCGCCCCAGAGGCTGCATGTCAAAGGAAAAAAGAAAGTTTACAATTTTATATATTGTAAACAGTTCTCTAACCTATTTCCGACAAAGAAAAAAAAGGCAAACCGAAATCTGAAAATTTTTACAAGAAACATTCAAAATACTACTGCAAGAGGGTACACAGCAGCGGGGCGCCCCATATCCAAGTCTGAGGGGTCAGCTCGCCCCAGAGGCTGCTTGTCAAAGGAAAAGAAAAAGTTTACAAATTTTCCTAACGTAAACAGTTCTCTAGCCTATTTCCTACAAAGAAGCGAACGGGCAAACCAAAATCTGAAAAATTTGAGAAGAAACATTCAAAATACTCCTGCAAGAGGGTACACAGCAGCGGGGCGCCCCATATCCGAGTCTGAGGCGTCAGCTCGCCCATGAGACTGCTTGTCAAAAGAAAAGAAAAAGTTCACAAATTCATCTGTTGTAAACAGTTCTCTAACCTATCTCCTACAAAGAAACGAAAGGGCAAACCAAAATCTACGAAGTTTCAGAAGAAACATTCAAAATACTACTGCAAGAGGGTACACAGAAGCGGATGCCCCCATATCGGAGTCTGAGGCGTCAGCTCGCCCCAGAGGCTGCTTGTCAAAGGAAAAAAGAAAGTTCACAAATTTATCTGTAGTAAACAGTTCTCCAATTTATCCCCTACAAGAAAACCAACAAGCAAACCAAAATCTGAAAAATTCTACAAGAAACATTTAAAATACTACTGCAAGAGGGTACACAGCAGCGGGGCGCCCCATATCCGAGTCTGAGGCGTCAGCTCGCCCCAGAGGCTGCTTGTCAAAGGAAAGGAAAAAGTTTACAAATTTTCCTAACGTAAACAGTCCTCTAGCCTATTTCCTACAAAGAAGCGAACGGGCAAACCAAAATCAGAAAAATTTGATAAGAAACATTCAAGATACTACTGCAAGAGGGTACACAGCAGCGGAGTGCCCCATATCCTAGTCTGAGGCGTCAGCTCGCTCCAGAGGCTGCTTGTCGAAGGAAAAGAAAAAGTTCACGAATTTTTCCGTAATAAACATTTTTCTAACCTATCATCTCAGCAAAAATCGAAGGGCGAACCAAAATCTAGAAAAGTCTGGCAGAAACATCGAAATCACTACTCTAAGGGTTCGCAGCTGCGGATGGCCCCATATCCGAGTCTGAGGCGTCAGCTCGCCCCAGAGGCTGCATGTCAAAGGAAAAAAGAAAGTTTACAATTTTATCTATTGTAAACAGTTCTCTAACCTATTTCCGACAAAGAAAAAAAAGGCAAACCGAAATCTGAAAATTTTTACAAGAAACATTCAAAATACTACTGCAAGAGGGTACACAGCAGCGGGGCGCCCCATATCCAAGTCTGAGGCGTCAGCTCGCCCCAGAGGCTGCTTGTCAAAGGAAAAGAAAAAGTTTACAAATTTTCCTAACGTAAACAGTTCTCTAGCCTATTTCCTACAAAGAAGCGAACGGGCAAACCAAAATCTGAAAAATTTGAGAAGAAACATTCAAAATACTCCTGCAAGAGGGTACACAGCAGCGGGGCGCCCCATATCCGAGTCTGAGGCGTCAGCTCGCCCATGAGACTGCTTGTCAAAAGAAAAGAAAAAGTTCACAAATTCATCTGTTGTAAACAGTTCTCTAACCTATCTCCTACAAAGAAACGAAAGGGCAAACCAAAATCTACGAAGTTTCAGAAGAAACATTCAAAATACTACTGCAAGAGGGTACACAGAAGCGGATGCCCCCATATCGGAGTCTGAGGCGTCAGCTCGCCCCAGAGGCTGCTTGTCAAAGGAAAAAAGAAAGTTCACAAATTTATCTGTAGTAAACAGTTCTCCAATTTATCCCCTACAAGAAAACCAACAAGCAAACCAAAATCTGAAAAATTCTACAAGAAACATTTAAAATACTACTGCAAGAGGGTACACAGCAGCGGGGCGCCCCATATCCGAGTCTGAGGCGTCAGCTCGCCCCAGAGGCTGCTTGTCAAAGGAAAGGAAAAAGTTTACAAATTTTCCTAACGTAAACAGTCCTCTAGCCTATTTCCTACAAAGAAGCGAACGGGCAAACCAAAATCAGAAAAATTTGATAAGAAACATTCAAGATACTACTGCAAAAGGGTACACAGCAGCGGAGTGCCCCATATCCTAGTCTGAGGCGTCAGCTCGCTCCAGAGGCTGCTTGTCAAAGGAAAAAAAAAGTTCACGAATTTTTCCGTAATAAACATTTTTCTAACCTATCTTCTCAGCAAAAATCGAAGGGCGAACCAAAATCTAGAAAAGTCTGGCAGAAACATCGAAATCACTACTTTAAGGGTTCGCAGCTGCGGATGGCCCCATATCCGAGTCTGAGGCGTCAGCTCGCCCCAGAGGCTGCTTGTCAAAGGAAAAAAGAAAGTTTACAATTTTATCTATTGTAAACAGTTCTCTAACCTATTTCCGACAAAGAAAAAAAGGGCAAAGGAAAATCTAAAAAATTTTAGAAGAAACATTTAAAATACTACTGCAAGAGGGTACACAGCAGCGGATGGCCCCATATCCTAGTCTGAGGCGTCAGCTCGCCCCAGAGGCTGTTTGTCAAAGGAAAAAAAAATTCACAAATTTATCCGTTGTAAACAGTTCTCTCACTTATCGTCTACAAAGAAACGAAAGGGCAAACGAAAATCTAAAAACTTACAGTAGAAACATTCAAAATACTCCTGCAAGAGGGTACACAGAAGCGGATGCCCCCATATCGGAGTCTGAGGCGTCAGCTCGCCCCAGAGGCTGCTTGTCAAAGGAAAAAAGAAAGTTCACAAATTTATCTGTTGTAAACAGTTCTCCAATTTATCCCCTACAAGAAAACCAACAAGCAAACCAAAATCTAAAAAATTCTACAAGAAACATTTAAAATACTACTGCAAGAGGGTACACAGCAGCGGGGCGCCCCATATCCGAGTCTGAGGCGTCAGCTCGCCCCAGAGGCTGCTTGTCAAAGGAAAGGAAAAAGTTTACAAATTTTCCTAACGTAAACAGTCCTCTAGCCTATTTCCTACAAAGAAGCGAACGGGCAAACCAAAATCAGAAAAATTTGATAAGAAACATTCAAGATACTACTGCAAAAGGGTACACAGCAGCGGAGTGCCCCATATCCTAGTCTGAGGCGTCAGCTCGCTCCAGAGGCTGCTTGTCAAAGGAAAAGAAAAAGTTCACGAATTTTTCCGTAATAAACATTTTTCTAACCTATCTTCTCAGCAAAAATCGAAGGGCGAACCAAAATCTAGAAAAGTCTGGCAGAAACATCGAAATCACTACTTTAAGGGTTCGCAGCTGCGGATGGCCCCATATCCGAGTCTGAGGCGTCAGCTCGCCCCAGAGGCTGCTTGTCAAAGAAAAAAAGAAAGTTTACAATTTTATCTATTGTAAACAGTTCTCTAACCTATTTCCGACAAAGAAAAAAAGGGCAAAGGAAAATCTAAAAAATTTCAGAAGAAACATTTAAAATACTACTGCAAGAGGGTACACAGCAGCGGATAGCCCCATATCCTAGTCTGAGGCGTCAGCTCGCCCCAGAGGCTGTTTGTCAAAGGAAAAAAAAGTTCACAAATTTATCCGTTGTAAACAGTTCTCTCACTTATCGTCTACAAAGAAACAAGAGGGCAAACCAAAATCTGAAAAATTTCAGAAGGAACATTCAAAATACTACTGCAAGAGAGTACACAGCAGCGAATGGCCCCATATCCTAGTCTGAGGCGTCAGCTCGCCCAAGAGGCTGCTTGTCGAAGGAAAAAAAAAAGTTTACAAATTTATCTGTTGTAAACAGTTCTGTAACCTATTTCCTACAAAGAAACAAAAGGCAAGCCAGAATCTAAAAAATTTCAGAAGAAACATTCAAAATACTACTGCAAGAGGGTACACAGCAGCGGGGCGCCCTATATCCGAGTCTGAGGCGTCAGCTCGCCCCAGAGGCTGCTTGTCAAAGGAAAAGGAAAAGTTTACAAATTTTCCTAACGTAAACAGTTCTCTAGCCTATTTCCTACAAAGAAGCGAACGGGCAAACCAAAATCTGAAAAATTTTAGAAGAAACATTCAAAATACTACTGCAAGAGGGTACACAGCAGCGGGGCGCCCCATATCCGAGTCTGAGGCGTCAGCTCGCCCATGAGACTGCTTGTCAAAAGAAAAAAAAAGTTCACAAATTTATCTGTTGTAAACAGTTCTCCAATCTATCCCCTACAAGAAAACCAACGGGCAAACCAAAATCTGAAAAATTCTACAAGAAACATTTAAAATACTACTGCAAGAGGGTACACAGCAGCGGGGCGCCCCATCTCCGAGTCCGAGGCGTCAGCTGGCCCCAGAGGCTGCTTGTCAAAGGAAAGGATAAAGTTTACAAATTTTCCTAACGTAAACAGTCCTCTAGCCTATTTCCTACAAAGAAGCGAAGGGGCAAACCAAAATCAGAAAAATTTGATAAGAAACATTCAAGATACTACTGCAAGAGGGTACACAGCAGCGGAGTGCCCCATATCCTAGTCTGAGGCGTCAGCTCGCTCCAGAGGCTGCTTGTCGAAGGAAAAGAAAAAGTTCACGAATTTTTCCGTAATAAACATTTTTCTAACCTATCTTCTCAGCAAAAATCGAAGGGCGAACCAAAATCTAGAAAAGTCTGGCAGAAACATCGAAATCACTACTCTAAGGGTTCGCAGCTGCGGATGGCCCCATATCCGAGTCTGAGGCGTCAGCTCGCCCCAGAGGCTGCATGTCAAAGGAAAAAAGAAAGTTTACAATTTTATCTATTGTAAACAGTTCTCTAACCTATTTCCGACAAAGAAAAAAAAGGCAAACCGAAATCTGAAAATTTTTACAAGAAACATTCAAAATACTACTGCAAGAGGGTACACAGCAGCGGGGCGCCCCATATCCAAGTCTGAGGCGTCAGCTCGCCCCAGAGGCTGCTTGTCAAAGGAAAAGAAAAAGTTTACAAATTTTCCTAACGTAAACAGTTCTCTAGCCTATTTCCTACAAAGAAGCGAACGGGCAAACCAAAATCTGAAAAATTTGAGAAGAAACATTCAAAATACTCCTGCAAGAGGGTACACAGCAGCGGGGCGCCCCATATCCGAGTCTGAGGCGTCAGCTCGCCCATGAGACTGCTTGTCAAAAGAAAAGAAAAAGTTCACAAATTCATCTGTTGTAAACAGTTCTCTAACCTATCTCCTACAAAGAAACGAAAGGGCAAACCAAAATCTACGAAGTTTCAGAAGAAACATTCAAAATACTACTGCAAGAGGGTACACAGAAGCGGATGCCCCCATATCGGAGTCTGAGGCGTCAGCTCGCCCCAGAGGCTGCTTGTCAAAGGAAAAAAGAAAGTTCACAAATTTATCTGTAGTAAACAGTTCTCCAATTTATCCCCTACAAGAAAACCAACAAGCAAACCAAAATCTGAAAAATTCTACAAGAAACATTTAAAATACTACTGCAAGAGGGTACACAGCAGCGGGGCGCCCCATATCCGAGTCTGAGGCGTCAGCTCGCCCCAGAGGCTGCTTGTCAAAGGAAAGGAAAAAGTTTACAAATTTTCCTAACGTAAACAGTCCTCTAGCCTATTTCCTACAAAGAAGCGAACGGGCAAACCAAAATCAGAAAAATTTCATAAGAAACATTCAAGATACTACTGCAAAAGAGTACACAGCAGCGGAGTGCCCCATATCCTAGTCTGAGGCGTCAGCTCGCTCCAGAGGCTGCTTGTCAAAGGAAAAAAAAAGTTCACGAATTTTTCCGTAATAAACATTTTTCTAACCTATCTTCTCAGCAAAAATCGAAGGGCGAACCAAAATCTAGAAAAGTCTGGCAGAAACATCGAAATCACTACTTTAAGGGTTCGCAGCTGCGGATGGCCCCATATCCGAGTCTGAGGCGTCAGCTCGCCCCAGAGGCTGCTTGTCAAAGGAAAAAAGAAAGTTTACAATTTTATCTATTGTAAACAGTTCTCTAACCTATTTCCGACAAAGAAAAAAAGGGCAAAGGAAAATCTAAAAAATTTTAGAAGAAACATTTAAAATACTACTGCAAGAGGGTACACAGCAGCGGATGGCCCCATATCCTAGTCTGAGGCGTCAGCTCGCCCCAGAGGCTGTTTGTCAAAGGAAAAAAAAATTCACAAATTTATCCGTTGTAAACAGTTCTCTCACTTATCGTCTACAAAGAAACGAAAGGGCAAACGAAAATCTAAAAATTTACAGTAGAAACATTCAAAATACTCCTGCAAGAGGGTACACAGAAGCGGATGCCCCCATATCGGAGTCTGAGGCGTCAGCTCGCCCCAGAGGCTGCTTGTCAAAGGAAAAAAGAAAGTTCACAAATTTATCTGTTGTAAACAGTTCTCCAATTTATCCCCTACAAGAAAACCAACAAGCAAACCAAAATCTAAAAAATTCTACAAGAAACATTTAAAATACTACTGCAAGAGGGTACACAGCAGCGGGGCGCCCCATATCCGAGTCTGAGGCGTCAGCTCGCCCCAGAGGCTGCTTGTCAAAGGAAAGGAAAAAGTTTACAAATTTTCCTAACGTAAACAGTCCTCTAGCCTATTTCCTACAAAGAAGCGAACGGGCAAACCAAAATCAGAAAAATTTGATAAGAAACATTCAAGATACTACTGCAAAAGGGTACACAGCAGCGGAGTGCCCCATATCCTAGTCTGAGGCGTCAGCTCGCTCCAGAGGCTGCTTGTCAAAGGAAAAGAAAAAGTTCACGAATTTTTCCGTAATAAACATTTTTCTAACCTATCTTCTCAGCGAAAATCGAAGGGCGAACCAAAATCTAGAAAAGTCTGGCAGAAACATCGAAATCACTACTTTAAGGGTTCGCAGCTGCGGATGGCCCCATATCCGAGTCTGAGGCGTCAGCTCGCCCCAGAGGCTGCTTGTCAAAGAAAAAAAGAAAGTTTACAATTTTATCTATTGTAAACAGTTCTCTAACCTATTTCCGACAAAGAAAAAAAGGGCAAAGGAAAATCTAAAAAATTTCAGAAGAAACATTTAAAATACTACTGCAAGAGGGTACACAGCAGCGGATAGCCCCATATCCTAGTCTGAGGCGTCAGCTCGCCCCAGAGGCTGTTTGTCAAAGGAAAAAAAAGTTCACAAATTTATCCGTTGTAAACAGTTCTCTCACTTATCGTCTACAAAGAAACAAGAGGGCAAACCAAAATCTGAAAAATTTCAGAAGGAACATTCAAAATACTACTGCAAGAGAGTACACAGCAGCGAATGGCCCCATATCCTAGTCTGAGGCGTCAGCTCGCCCAAGAGGCTGCTTGTCGAAGGAAAAAAAAAAGTTTACAAATTCATCTGTTGTAAACAGTTCTGTAACCTATTTCCTACAAAGAAACAAAAGGCAAGCCAGAATCTAAAAAATTTCAGAAGAAACATTCAAAATACTACTGCAAGAGGGTACACAGCAGCGGGGCGCCCTATATCCGAGTCTGAGGCGTCAGCTCGCCCCAGAGGCTGCTTGTCAAAGGAAAAGGAAAAGTTTACAAATTTTCCTAACGTAAACAGTTCTCTGGCCTATTTCCTACAAAGAAGCGAACGGGCAAACCAAAATCTGAAAAATTTTAGAAGAAACATTCAAAATACTACTGCAAGAGGGTACACAGCAGCGGGGCGCCCCATATCCGAGTCTGAGGCGTCAGCTCGCCCATGAGACTGCTTGTCAAAAGAAAAAAAAAAGTTCACAAATTTATCTGTTGTAAACAGTTCTCCAATCTATCCCCTACAAGAAAACCAACGGGCAAACCAAAATCTGAAAAATTCTACAAGAAACATTTAAAATACTACTGCAAGAGGGTACACAGCAGCGGGGCGCCCCATCTCCGAGTCCGAGGCGTCAGCTGGCCCCAGAGGCTGCTTGTCAAAGGAAAGGATAAAGTTTACAAATTTTCCTAACGTAAACAGTCCTCTAGCCTATTTCCTACAAAGAAGCGAAGGGGCAAACCAAAATCAGAAAAATTTGATAAGAAACATTCAAGATACTACTGCAAGAGGGTACACAGCAGCGGAATGCCCCATATCCTAGTCTGAGGCGTCAGCTCGCTCCAGAGGCTGCTTGTCGAAGGAAAAGAAAAAGTTCACGAATTTTTCCGTAATAAACATTTTTCTAACCTATCTTCTCAGCAAAAATCGAAGGGCGAACCAAAATCTAGAAAAGTCTGGCAGAAACATCGAAATCACTACTCTAAGGGTTCGCAGCTGCGGATGGCCCCATATCCGAGTCTGAGGCGTCAGCTCGCCCCAGAGGCTGCATGTCAAAGGAAAAAAGAAAGTTTACAATTTTATCTATTGTAAACAGTTCTCTAACCTATTTCCGACAAAGAAAAAAAAGGCAAACCGAAATCTGAAAATTTTTACAAGAAACATTCAAAATACTACTGCAAGAGGGTACACAGCAGCGGGGCGCCCCATATCCAAGTCTGAGGCGTCAGCTCGCCCCAGAGGCTGCTTGTCAAAGGAAAAGAAAAAGTTTACAAATTTTCCTAACGTAAACAGTTCTCTAGCCTATTTCCTACAAAGAAGCGAACGGGCAAACCAAAATCTGAAAAATTTGAGAAGAAACATTCAAAATACTCCTGCAAGAGGGTACACAGCAGCGGGGCGCCCCATATCCGAGTCTGAGGCGTCAGCTCGCCCATGAGACTGCTTGTCAAAAGAAAAGAAAAAGTTCACAAATTCATCTGTTGTAAACAGTTCTCTAACCTATCTCCTACAAAGAAACGAAAGGGCAAACCAAAATCTACGAAGTTTCAGAAGAAACATTCAAAATACTACTGCAAGAGGGTACACAGAAGCGGATGCCCCCATATCGGAGTCTGAGGCGTCAGCTCGCCCCAGAGGCTGCTTGTCAAAGGAAAAAAGAAAGTTCACAAATTTATCTGTAGTAAACAGTTCTCCAATTTATCCCCTACAAGAAAACCAACAAGCAAACCAAAATCTGAAAAATTCTACAAGAAACATTTAAAATACTACTGCAAGAGGGTACACAGCAGCGGGGCGCCCCATATCCGAGTCTGAGGCGTCAGCTCGCCCCAGAGGCTGCTTGTCAAAGGAAAGGAAAAAGTTTACAAATTTTCCTAACGTAAACAGTCCTCTAGCCTATTTCCTACAAAGAAGCGAACGGGCAAACCAAAATCAGAAAAATTTGATAAGAAACATTCAAGATACTACTGCAAGAGGGTACACAGCAGCGGAGTGCCCCATATCCTAGTCTGAGGCGTCAGCTCGCTCCAGAGGCTGCTTGTCGAAGGAAAAGAAAAAGTTCACGAATTTTTCCGTAATAAACATTTTTCTAACCTATCATCTCAGCAAAAATCGAAGGGCGAACCAAAATCTAGAAAAGTCTGGCAGAAACATCGAAATC
This sequence comes from Sussaba pulchella, assembly GCA_963971145.1. Taxonomy (NCBI): domain Eukaryota; kingdom Metazoa; phylum Arthropoda; class Insecta; order Hymenoptera; family Ichneumonidae; genus Sussaba; species Sussaba pulchella. Next base: position 2,259,919 of record OZ020169.1, on the reverse strand, counting down.
ACTACTCTAAGGGTTCGCAGCTGCGGATGGCCCCATATCCGAGTCTGAGGCGTCAGCTCGCCCCAGAGGCTGCATGTCAAAGGAAAAAAGAAAGTTTACAATTTTATCTATTGTAAACAGTTCTCTAACCTATTTCCGACAAAGAAAAAAAAGGCAAACCGAAATCTGAAAATTTTTACAAGAAACATTCAAAATACTACTGCAAGAGGGTACACAGCAGCGGGGCGCCCCATATCCAAGTCTGAGGCGTCAGCTCGCCCCAGAGGCTGCTTGTCAAAGGAAAAGAAAAAGTTTACAAATTTTCCTAACGTAAACAGTTCTCTAGCCTATTTCCTACAAAGAAGCGAACGGGCAAACCAAAATCTGAAAAATTTGAGAAGAAACATTCAAAATACTCCTGCAAGAGGGTACACAGCAGCGGGGCGCCCCATATCCGAGTCTGAGGCGTCAGCTCGCCCATGAGACTGCTTGTCAAAAGAAAAGAAAAAGTTCACAAATTCATCTGTTGTAAACAGTTCTCTAACCTATCTCCTACAAAGAAACGAAAGGGCAAACCAAAATCTACGAAGTTTCAGAAGAAACATTCAAAATACTACTGCAAGAGGGTACACAGAAGCGGATGCCCCCATATCGGAGTCTGAGGCGTCAGCTCGCCCCAGAGGCTGCTTGTCAAAGGAAAAAAGAAAGTTCACAAATTTATCTGTAGTAAACAGTTCTCCAATTTATCCCCTACAAGAAAACCAACAAGCAAACCAAAATCTGAAAAATTCTACAAGAAACATTTAAAATACTACTGCAAGAGGGTACACAGCAGCGGGGCGCCCCATATCCGAGTCTGAGGCGTCAGCTCGCCCCAGAGGCTGCTTGTCAAAGGAAAGGAAAAAGTTTACAAATTTTCCTAACGTAAACAGTCCTCTAGCCTATTTCCTACAAAGAAGCGAACGGGCAAACCAAAATCAGAAAAATTTGATAAGAAACATTCAAGATACTACTGCAAAAGGGTACACAGCAGCGGAGTGCCCCATATCCTAGTCTGAGGCGTCAGCTCGCTCCAGAGGCTGCTTGTCAAAGGAAAAAAAAAGTTCACGAATTTTTCCGTAATAAACATTTTTCTAACCTATCTTCTCAGCAAAAATCGAAGGGCGAACCAAAATCTAGAAAAGTCTGGCAGAAACATCGAAATCACTACTTTAAGGGTTCGCAGCTGCGGATGGCCCCATATCCGAGTCTGAGGCGTCAGCTCGCCCCAGAGGCTGCTTGTCAAAGGAAAAAAGAAAGTTTACAATTTTATCTATTGTAAACAGTTCTCTAACCTATTTCCGACAAAGAAAAAAAGGGCAAAGGAAAATCTAAAAAATTTTAGAAGAAACATTTAAAATACTACTGCAAGAGGGTACACAGCAGCGGATGGCCCCATATCCTAGTCTGAGGCGTCAGCTCGCCCCAGAGGCTGTTTGTCAAAGGAAAAAAAAATTCACAAATTTATCCGTTGTAAACAGTTCTCTCACTTATCGTCTACAAAGAAACGAAAGGGCAAACGAAAATCTAAAAACTTACAGTAGAAACATTCAAAATACTCCTGCAAGAGGGTACACAGAAGCGGATGCCCCCATATCGGAGTCTGAGGCGTCAGCTCGCCCCAGAGGCTGCTTGTCAAAGGAAAAAAGAAAGTTCACAAATTTATCTGTTGTAAACAGTTCTCCAATTTATCCCCTACAAGAAAACCAACAAGCAAACCAAAATCTAAAAAATTCTACAAGAAACATTTAAAATACTACTGCAAGAGGGTACACAGCAGCGGGGCGCCCCATATCCGAGTCTGAGGCGTCAGCTCGCCCCAGAGGCTGCTTGTCAAAGGAAAGGAAAAAGTTTACAAATTTTCCTAACGTAAACAGTCCTCTAGCCTATTTCCTACAAAGAAGCGAACGGGCAAACCAAAATCAGAAAAATTTGATAAGAAACATTCAAGATACTACTGCAAAAGGGTACACAGCAGCGGAGTGCCCCATATCCTAGTCTGAGGCGTCAGCTCGCTCCAGAGGCTGCTTGTCAAAGGAAAAGAAAAAGTTCACGAATTTTTCCGTAATAAACATTTTTCTAACCTATCTTCTCAGCAAAAATCGAAGGGCGAACCAAAATCTAGAAAAGTCTGGCAGAAACATCGAAATCACTACTTTAAGGGTTCGCAGCTGCGGATGGCCCCATATCCGAGTCTGAGGCGTCAGCTCGCCCCAGAGGCTGCTTGTCAAAGAAAAAAAGAAAGTTTACAATTTTATCTATTGTAAACAGTTCTCTAACCTATTTCCGACAAAGAAAAAAAGGGCAAAGGAAAATCTAAAAAATTTCAGAAGAAACATTTAAAATACTACTGCAAGAGGGTACACAGCAGCGGATAGCCCCATATCCTAGTCTGAGGCGTCAGCTCGCCCCAGAGGCTGTTTGTCAAAGGAAAAAAAAGTTCACAAATTTATCCGTTGTAAACAGTTCTCTCACTTATCGTCTACAAAGAAACAAGAGGGCAAACCAAAATCTGAAAAATTTCAGAAGGAACATTCAAAATACTACTGCAAGAGAGTACACAGCAGCGAATGGCCCCATATCCTAGTCTGAGGCGTCAGCTCGCCCAAGAGGCTGCTTGTCGAAGGAAAAAAAAAAGTTTACAAATTTATCTGTTGTAAACAGTTCTGTAACCTATTTCCTACAAAGAAACAAAAGGCAAGCCAGAATCTAAAAAATTTCAGAAGAAACATTCAAAATACTACTGCAAGAGGGTACACAGCAGCGGGGCGCCCTATATCCGAGTCTGAGGCGTCAGCTCGCCCCAGAGGCTGCTTGTCAAAGGAAAAGGAAAAGTTTACAAATTTTCCTAACGTAAACAGTTCTCTAGCCTATTTCCTACAAAGAAGCGAACGGGCAAACCAAAATCTGAAAAATTTTAGAAGAAACATTCAAAATACTACTGCAAGAGGGTACACAGCAGCGGGGCGCCCCATATCCGAGTCTGAGGCGTCAGCTCGCCCATGAGACTGCTTGTCAAAAGAAAAAAAAAAGTTCACAAATTTATCTGTTGTAAACAGTTCTCCAATCTATCCCCTACAAGAAAACCAACGGGCAAACCAAAATCTGAAAAATTCTACAAGAAACATTTAAAATACTACTGCAAGAGGGTACACAGCAGCGGGGCGCCCCATCTCCGAGTCCGAGGCGTCAGCTGGCCCCAGAGGCTGCTTGTCAAAGGAAAGGATAAAGTTTACAAATTTTCCTAACGTAAACAGTCCTCTAGCCTATTTCCTACAAAGAAGCGAAGGGGCAAACCAAAATCAGAAAAATTTGATAAGAAACATTCAAGATACTACTGCAAGAGGGTACACAGCAGCGGAGTGCCCCATATCCTAGTCTGAGGCGTCAGCTCGCTCCAGAGGCTGCTTGTCGAAGGAAAAGAAAAAGTTCACGAATTTTTCCGTAATAAACATTTTTCTAACCTATCTTCTCAGCAAAAATCGAAGGGCGAACCAAAATCTAGAAAAGTCTGGCAGAAACATCGAAATCACTACTCTAAGGGTTCGCAGCTGCGGATGGCCCCATATCCGAGTCTGAGGCGTCAGCTCGCCCCAGAGGCTGCATGTCAAAGGAAAAAAGAAAGTTTACAATTTTATCTATTGTAAACAGTTCTCTAACCTATTTCCGACAAAGAAAAAAAAGGCAAACCGAAATCTGAAAATTTTTACAAGAAACATTCAAAATACTACTGCAAGAGGGTACACAGCAGCGGGGCGCCCCATATCCAAGTCTGAGGCGTCAGCTCGCCCCAGAGGCTGCTTGTCAAAGGAAAAGAAAAAGTTTACAAATTTTCCTAACGTAAACAGTTCTCTAGCCTATTTCCTACAAAGAAGCGAACGGGCAAACCAAAATCTGAAAAATTTGAGAAGAAACATTCAAAATACTCCTGCAAGAGGGTACACAGCAGCGGGGCGCCCCATATCCGAGTCTGAGGCGTCAGCTCGCCCATGAGACTGCTTGTCAAAAGAAAAGAAAAAGTTCACAAATTCATCTGTTGTAAACAGTTCTCTAACCTATCTCCTACAAAGAAACGAAAGGGCAAACCAAAATCTACGAAGTTTCAGAAGAAACATTCAAAATACTACTGCAAGAGGGTACACAGAAGCGGATGCCCCCATATCGGAGTCTGAGGCGTCAGCTCGCCCCAGAGGCTGCTTGTCAAAGGAAAAAAGAAAGTTCACAAATTTATCTGTAGTAAACAGTTCTCCAATTTATCCCCTACAAGAAAACCAACAAGCAAACCAAAATCTGAAAAATTCTACAAGAAACATTTAAAATACTACTGCAAGAGGGTACACAGCAGCGGGGCGCCCCATATCCGAGTCTGAGGCGTCAGCTCGCCCCAGAGGCTGCTTGTCAAAGGAAAGGAAAAAGTTTACAAATTTTCCTAACGTAAACAGTCCTCTAGCCTATTTCCTACAAAGAAGCGAACGGGCAAACCAAAATCAGAAAAATTTCATAAGAAACATTCAAGATACTACTGCAAAAGAGTACACAGCAGCGGAGTGCCCCATATCCTAGTCTGAGGCGTCAGCTCGCTCCAGAGGCTGCTTGTCAAAGGAAAAAAAAAGTTCACGAATTTTTCCGTAATAAACATTTTTCTAACCTATCTTCTCAGCAAAAATCGAAGGGCGAACCAAAATCTAGAAAAGTCTGGCAGAAACATCGAAATCACTACTTTAAGGGTTCGCAGCTGCGGATGGCCCCATATCCGAGTCTGAGGCGTCAGCTCGCCCCAGAGGCTGCTTGTCAAAGGAAAAAAGAAAGTTTACAATTTTATCTATTGTAAACAGTTCTCTAACCTATTTCCGACAAAGAAAAAAAGGGCAAAGGAAAATCTAAAAAATTTTAGAAGAAACATTTAAAATACTACTGCAAGAGGGTACACAGCAGCGGATGGCCCCATATCCTAGTCTGAGGCGTCAGCTCGCCCCAGAGGCTGTTTGTCAAAGGAAAAAAAAATTCACAAATTTATCCCTTGTAAACAGTTCTCTCACTTATCGTCTACAAAGAAACGAAAGGGCAAACGAAAATCTAAAAATTTACAGTAGAAACATTCAAAATACTCCTGCAAGAGGGTACACAGAAGCGGATGCCCCCATATCGGAGTCTGAGGCGTCAGCTCGCCCCAGAGGCTGCTTGTCAAAGGAAAAAAGAAAGTTCACAAATTTATCTGTTGTAAACAGTTCTCCAATTTATCCCCTACAAGAAAACCAACAAGCAAACCAAAATCTAAAAAATTCTACAAGAAACATTTAAAATACTACTGCAAGAGGGTACACAGCAGCGGGGCGCCCCATATCCGAGTCTGAGGCGTCAGCTCGCCCCAGAGGCTGCTTGTCAAAGGAAAGGAAAAAGTTTACAAATTTTCCTAACGTAAACAGTCCTCTAGCCTATTTCCTACAAAGAAGCGAACGGGCAAACCAAAATCAGAAAAATTTGATAAGAAACATTCAAGATACTACTGCAAAAGGGTACACAGCAGCGGAGTGCCCCATATCCTAGTCTGAGGCGTCAGCTCGCTCCAGAGGCTGCTTGTCAAAGGAAAAGAAAAAGTTCACGAATTTTTCCGTAATAAACATTTTTCTAACCTATCTTCTCAGCAAAAATCGAAGGGCGAACCAAAATCTAGAAAAGTCTGGCAGAAACATCGAAATCACTACTTTAAGGGTTCGCAGCTGCGGATGGCCCCATATCCGAGTCTGAGGCGTCAGCTCGCCCCAGAGGCTGCTTGTCAAAGAAAAAAAGAAAGTTTACAATTTTATCTATTGTAAACAGTTCTCTAACCTATTTCCGACAAAGAAAAAAAGGGCAAAGGAAAATCTAAAAAATTTCAGAAGAAACATTTAAAATACTACTGCAAGAGGGTACACAGCAGCGGATAGCCCCATATCCTAGTCTGAGGCGTCAGCTCGCCCCAGAGGCTGTTTGTCAAAGGAAAAAAAAGTTCACAAATTTATCCGTTGTAAACAGTTCTCTCACTTATCGTCTACAAAGAAACAAGAGGGCAAACCAAAATCTGAAAAATTTCAGAAGGAACATTCAAAATACTACTGCAAGAGAGTACACAGCAGCGAATGGCCCCATATCCTAGTCTGAGGCGTCAGCTCGCCCAAGAGGCTGCTTGTCGAAGGAAAAAAAAAAGTTTACAAATTCATCTGTTGTAAACAGTTCTGTAACCTATTTCCTACAAAGAAACAAAAGGCAAGCCAGAATCTAAAAAATTTCAGAAGAAACATTCAAAATACTACTGCAAGAGGGTACACAGCAGCGGGGCGCCCTATATCCGAGTCTGAGGCGTCAGCTCGCCCCAGAGGCTGCTTGTCAAAGGAAAAGGAAAAGTTTACAAATTTTCCTAACGTAAACAGTTCTCTGGCCTATTTCCTACAAAGAAGCGAACGGGCAAACCAAAATCTGAAAAATTTTAGAAGAAACATTCAAAATACTACTGCAAGAGGGTACACAGCAGCGGGGCGCCCCATATCCGAGTCTGAGGCGTCAGCTCGCCCATGAGACTGCTTGTCAAAAGAAAAAAAAAAGTTCACAAATTTATCTGTTGTAAACAGTTCTCCAATCTATCCCCTACAAGAAAACCAACGGGCAAACCAAAATCTGAAAAATTCTACAAGAAACATTTAAAATACTACTGCAAGAGGGTACACAGCAGCGGGGCGCCCCATCTCCGAGTCCGAGGCGTCAGCTGGCCCCAGAGGCTGCTTGTCAAAGGAAAGGATAAAGTTTACAAATTTTCCTAACGTAAACAGTCCTCTAGCCTATTTCCTACAAAGAAGCGAAGGGGCAAACCAAAATCAGAAAAATTTGATAAGAAACATTCAAGATACTACTGCAAGAGGGTACACAGCAGCGGAGTGCCCCATATCCTAGTCTGAGGCGTCAGCTCGCTCCAGAGGCTGCTTGTCGAAGGAAAAGAAAAAGTTCACGAATTTTTCCGTAATAAACATTTTTCTAACCTATCTTCTCAGCAAAAATCGAAGGGCGAACCAAAATCTAGAAAAGTCTGGCAGAAACATCGAAATCACTACTCTAAGGGTTCGCAGCTGCGGATGGCCCCATATCCGAGTCTGAGGCGTCAGCTCGCCCCAGAGGCTGCATGTCAAAGGAAAAAAGAAAGTTTACAATTTTATCTATTGTAAACAGTTCTCTAACCTATTTCCGACAAAGAAAAAAAAGGCAAACCGAAATCTGAAAATTTTTACAAGAAACATTCAAAATACTACTGCAAGAGGGTACACAGCAGCGGGGCGCCCCATATCCAAGTCTGAGGCGTCAGCTCGCCCCAGAGGCTGCTTGTCAAAGGAAAAGAAAAAGTTTACAAATTTTCCTAACGTAAACAGTTCTCTAGCCTATTTCCTACAAAGAAGCGAACGGGCAAACCAAAATCTGAAAAATTTGAGAAGAAACATTCAAAATACTCCTGCAAGAGGGTACACAGCAGCGGGGCGCCCCATATCCGAGTCTGAGGCGTCAGCTCGCCCATGAGACTGCTTGTCAAAAGAAAAGAAAAAGTTCACAAATTCATCTGTTGTAAACAGTTCTCTAACCTATCTCCTACAAAGAAACGAAAGGGCAAACCAAAATCTACGAAGTTTCAGAAGAAACATTCAAAATACTACTGCAAGAGGGTACACAGAAGCGGATGCCCCCATATCGGAGTCTGAGGCGTCAGCTCGCCCCAGAGGCTGCTTGTCAAAGGAAAAAAGAAAGTTCACAAATTTATCTGTAGTAAACAGTTCTCCAATTTATCCCCTACAAGAAAACCAACAAGCAAACCAAAATCTGAAAAATTCTACAAGAAACATTTAAAATACTACTGCAAGAGGGTACACAGCAGCGGGGCGCCCCATATCCGAGTCTGAGGCGTCAGCTCGCCCCAGAGGCTGCTTGTCAAAGGAAAGGAAAAAGTTTACAAATTTTCCTAACGTAAACAGTCCTCTAGCCTATTTCCTACAAAGAAGCGAACGGGCAAACCAAAATCAGAAAAATTTGATAAGAAACATTCAAGATACTACTGCAAAAGGGTACACAGCAGCGGAGTGCCCCATATCCTAGTCTGAGGCGACAGCTCGCTCCAGAGGCTGCTTGTCAAAGGAAAAAAAAAGTTCACGAATTTTTCCGTAATAAACATTTTTCTAACCTATCTTCTCAGCAAAAATCGAAGGGCGAACCAAAATCTAGAAAAGTCTGGCAGAAACATCGAAATCACTACTTTAAGGGTTCGCAGCTGCGGATGGCCCCATATCCGAGTCTGAGGCGTCAGCTCGCCCCAGAGGCTGCTTGTCAAAGGAAAAAAGAAAGTTTACAATTTTATCTATTGTAAACAGTTCTCTAACCTATTTCCGACAAAGAAAAAAAGGGCAAAGGAAAATCTAAAAAATTTTAGAAGAAACATTTAAAATACTACTGCAAGAGGGTACACAGCAGCGGATGGCCCCATATCCTAGTCTGAGGCGTCAGCTCGCCCCAGAGGCTGTTTGTCAAAGGAAAAAAAAGTTCACAAATTTATCCGTTGTAAACAGTTCTCTCACTTATCGTCTACAAAGAAACGAAAGGGCAAACGAAAATCTAAAAATTTACAGTAGAAACATTCGAAATACTCCTGCAAGAGGGTACACAGAAGCGGATGCCCCCATATCGGAGTCTGAGGCGTCAGCTCGCCCCAGAGGCTGCTTGTCAAAGGAAAAAAGAAAGTTCACAAATTTATCTGTTGTAAACAGTTCTCCAATTTATCCCCTACAAGAAAACCAACAAGCAAACCAAAATCTAAAAAATTCTACAAGAAACATTTAAAATACTACTGCAAGAGGGTACACAGTAGCGGGGCGCCCCATATCCGAGTCTGAGGCGTCAGCTCGCCCCAGAGGCTGCTTGTCAAAGGAAAGGAAAAAGTTTACAAATTTTCCTAACGTAAACAGTCCTCTAGCCTATTTCCTACAAAGAAGCGAACGGGCAAACCAAAATCAGAAAAATTTGATAAGAAACATTCAAGATACTACTGCAAAAGGGTACACAGCAGCGGAGTGCCCCATATCCTAGTCTGAGGCGTCAGCTCGCTCCAGAGGCTGCTTGTCAAAGGAAAAGAAAAAGTTCACGAATTTTTCCGTAATAAACATTTTTCTAACCTATCTTCTCAGCAAAAATCGAAGGGCGAACCAAAATCTAGAAAAGTCTGGCAGAAACATCGAAATCACTACTCTAAGGGTTCGCAGCTGCGGATGGCCCCATATCCGAGTCTGAGGCGTCAGCTCGCCCCAGAGGCTGCTTGTCAAAGGAAAAAAGAGAGTTTACAATTTTATCTATTGTAAACAGTTCTCTAACCTATTTCCGACAAAGAAAAAAAAGGGCAAAGGAAAATCTAAAAAATTTCAGAAGAAACATTTAAAATACTACTGCAAGAGGGTACACAGCAGCGGATGGCCCCATATCTGAGTCGTAGGCGTCAGCTCGCCCCAGAGGCTGCTTGTCAAAGAAAAAAAGAAAGTTTACAATTTTATCTATTGTAAACAGTTCTCTAACCTATTTCCGACGAAGGAAAAAAAGGGCAAAGGAAAATCTAAAAAATTGCAGAAGAAACATTCAAAATACTACTGCAAGAGGGTACACAGCAGCGGATGGCCCCATATCCTAGTCTGAGGCGTCAGCTTGCCCCAGAGGCTGCATGTCAAAGGAAAAAGATAGTTTACAAATTTATCTGTTGTAAACAGTTCTATTACCTATTTTCTACAAAGAAACGAAAGGGCAAACAAAAATCTAAAAATTTACAGTAGAAACATTCAAAATACTACTGCAAGAGGGTACACAGCAGCGGGGCGCCCCATATCCGAGTCTGAGGCGTCAGCTCGCCCCAGAGGCTGCTTGTCAAAGGAAAAGAAAAAGTTTACAAATTTTCCTAACGTAAACAGTTCTCTAGCCTATTTCCTACAAAGAAGCGAACGGGCAAACCAAAATCTGAAAAATTTGAGAAGAAACATTCAAAATACTCCTGCAAGAGGGTACACAGCAGCGGGGCGCCCCATATCCGAGTCTGAGGCGTCAGCTCGCCCATGAGACTGCTTGTCAAAAGAAAAGAAAAAGTTCACAAATTCATCTGTTGTAAACAGTTCTCTAACCTATCTCCTACAAAGAAACCAAAGGGCAAACCAAAATCTACGAAGTTTCAGAAGAAACATTCAAAATACTACTGCAAGAGGGTACACAGAAGCGGATGCCTCCATATCGGAGTCTGAGGCGTCAGCTCGCCCCAGAGGCTGCTTGTCAAAGGAAAAAAGAAAGTTCACAAATTTATCTGTTGTAAACAGTTCTCCAATTTATCCCCTACAAGAAAACCAACAAGCAAACCAAAATCTGAAAAATTCTACAAGAAACATTTAAAATACTACTGCAAGAGGGTACACAGCAGCGGGGCGCCCCATATCCGAGTCTGAGGCGTCAGCTCGCCCCAGAGGCTGCTTGTCAAAGGAAAGGAAAAAGTTTACAAATTTTCCTAACGTAAACAGTCCTCTAGCCTATTTCCTACAAAGAAGCGAACGGGCAAACCAAAATCAGAAAAATTTGATAAGAAACATTCAAGATACTACTGCAAAAGGGTACACAGCAGCGGAGTGCCCCATATCCTAGTCTGAGGCGTCAGCTCGCTCCAGAGGCTGCTTGTCAAAGGAAAAAAAAAAGTTCACGAATTTTTCCGTAATAAACATTTTTCTAACCTATCTTCTCAGCAAAAATCGAAGGGCGAACCAAAATCTAGAAAAGTCTGGCAGAAACATCGAAATCACTACTTTAAGGGTTCGCAGCTGCGGATGGCCCCATATCCGAGTCTGAGGCGTCAGCTCGCCCCAGAGGCTGCTTGTCAAAGGGAAAAAGAAAGTTTACAATTTTATCTATTGTAAACAGTTCTCTAACCTATTTCCGACAAAGAAAAAAGGGCAAAGGAAAATCTAAAAAATTTCAGAAGAAACATTTAAAATACTACTGCAAGAGGGTACACAGCAGCGGATGGCCCCATATCCTAGTCTGAGGCGTCAGCTCGCCCCAGAGGCTGTTTGTCAAAGGAAAAAAAAGTTCCCAAATTTATCCGTTGTAAACAGTTCTCTCACTTATCGTCTACAAAGAAACAAAAGGCAAGCCAGAATCTAAAAAATTTCAGAAGGAACATTCAAAATACTACTGCAAGAGAGTACACAGCAGCGAATGGCCCCATATCCTAGTCTGAGGCGTCAGCTCGCCCCAGAGGCTGCTTGTCGAAGGAAAAAAAAAAGTTTACAAATTTATCTGTTGTAAACAGTTCTGTAACCTATTTCCTACAAAGAAACAAAAGGCAAGCCAGAATCTAAAAAATTTCAGAAGAAACATTCAAAATACTACTGCAAGAGGGTACACAGCAGCGGGGCGCCCTATATCCGAGTCTGAGGCGTCAGCTCGCCCCAGAGGCTGCTTGTCAAAGGAAAAGGAAAAGTTTACAAATTTTCCTAACGTAAACAGTTCTCTAGCCTATTTTCTACAAAGAAGCGAACGGGCAAACCAAAATCTGAAAAATTTTAGAAGAAACATTCAAAATACTACTGCAAGAGGGTACACAGCAGCGGGGCGCCCCATATCCGAGTCTGAGGCGTCAGCTCGCCCATGAGACTGCTTGTCAAAAGAAAAAAAAAAGTTCACAAATTTATCTGTTGTAAACAGTTCTCCAATCTATCCCCTACAAGAAAACCAACGGGCAAACCAAAATCTGAAAAATTCTACAAGAAACATTTAAAATACTACTGCAAGAGGGTACACAGCAGCGGGGCGCCCCATCTCCGAGTCCGAGGCGTCAGCTGGCCCCAGAGGCTGCTTGTCAAAAGAAAGGATAAAGTTCACAAATTTTCCTAACGTAAACAGTCCTCTAGCCTATTTCCTACAAAGAAGCGAACGGGCAAACCAAAATCAGAAAAATTTGATAAGAAACATTCAAGATACTACTGCAAGAGGGTACACAGCAGCGGATAGCCCCATATCCTAGTCTGAGGCGTCAGCTCGCTCCAGAGGCTGCTTGTCAAAGGAAAAGAAAAAGTTCACGAATTTTTCCATAATAAACATTTTTCTAACCTATCTTCTCAGCAAAAATTGAAGGGCGAACCAAAATCTAGAAAAGTCTGGCAGAAACATCGAAAACACTACTCTAAGGGTTCGCAGCTGCGGATGGCCCCATATCCGAGTCTGAGGCGTCAGCTCGCCCCAGAGGCTGCTTGTCAAAGGAAAAAAGAAAGTTTACAATTTTATCTATTGTAAACAGTTCTCTAACCTATTTCCGACAAAGAAAAAAAAGGCAAACCGAATTCTGAAAAATTTTACAAGAAACATTCAAAATATTACTGCAAGAGGGTACACAGCAGCGGGGCGCCCCATATCCGAGTCTGAGGCGTCAGCTCGCCCCAGAGGCTGCTTGTCGAAGGAAAAGAAAAAGTTTACAAATTTTCCTAACGTAAACAGTTCTCTAGCCTATTTCCTACAAAGAAGCGAACGGGCAAACCAAAATCTGAAAAATTTGAGAAGAAACATTCAAAATACTCCTGCAAGAGGGTACACAGCAGCGGGGCGCCCCATATCCGAGTCTGAGGAATCAGCTCGCCCATGAGACTGCTTGTCAAAAGAAAAAAAGAAAGTTTACAATTTTATCTATTGGAAACAGTTCTCTAACCTATTTCCGACAAAGGAAAAAAAGGGCAAAGGAAAATCTAAAAAATTGCAGAAGAAACATTCAAAATACTACTGCAAGAGGGTACACAGCAGCGGATGGCCCCATATCCTAGTCTGAGGCGTCAGCTTGCCCCAGAGGCTGCATGTCAAAGGAAAAAAGAAAGTTCACAAATTTATGTGTTGTAAACAGTTCGCCAATTTATCCCCTACAAAAAAACCAACGGGCAAACCAAAATCTGAAAAATTCTACAAGAAACATTTAAAATACTACTGCAAGAGGGTACACAGCAGCGGGGCGCCCCATATCCGAGTCTGAGGCGTCAGCTCTCCCATGAGACTGCTTGTCAAAAGAAAAAAAAAAGTTCACAAATTTATCTGTTGTAAAAAGTTCTCTAACCTATTTCCTACAAAGAAGCGAACGGGCAAACCAAGATCAGAAAAATTTGATAAGAAACATTTAAGATACTACTGCAAAAGGGTACACAGCAGCGGAGTGCCCCATATCCTAGTCTGAGGCGTCAGCTCGCTCCAGAGGCTGCTTGTCAAAGGAAAAGAAAAAGTTCACGAATTTTTCCGTAATAAACATTTTTCTAACCTATCTTCTCAGCAAAAATCTAAGGGCGAACCAAAATCTAGAAAAGTCTGGCAGAAACATCGAAATCACTACTCTAAGGGTTCGCAGCTGCGGATGGCCCCATATCCGAGTCTGAGGCGTCAGCTCGCCCCAGAGGCTGCTTGTCAAAGGAAAAAAGAGAGTTTACAATTTTATCTATTGTAAACAGTTCTCTAACCTATTTCCGACAAAGAAAAAAAAGGGCAAAGGAAAATCTAAAAAATTTCAGAAGAAACATTTAAAATACTACTGCAAGAGGGTACACAGCAGCGGATGGCCCCATATCTGAGTCGTAGGCGTCAGCTCGCCCCAGAGGCTGCTTGTCAAAGAAAAAAAGAAAGTTTACAATTTTATCTATTGTAAACAGTTCTCTAACCTATTTCCGACAAAGGAAAAAAAGGGCAAAGGAAAATCTAAAAAATTGCAGAAGAAACATTCAAAATACTACTGCAAGAGGGTACACAGCAGCGGATGGCCCCATATCCTAGTCTGAGGCGTCAGCTTGCCCCAGAGGCTGCATGTCAAAGGAAAAAGATAGTTTACAAATTTATCTGTTGTAAACAGTTCTATTACCTATTTTCTACAAAGAAACGAAAGGGCAAACAAAAATCTAAAAATTTACAGTAGAAACATTCAAAATACTACTGCAAGAGGGTACACAGCAGCGGGGCGCCCCATATCCGAGTCTGAGGCATCAGCTCGCCCCAGAGGCTGCTTGTCAAAGGAAAAGAAAAAGTTTACAAATTTTCCTAACGTAAACAGTTCTCTAGCCTATTTCCTACAAAGAAGCGAACGGGCAAACCAAAATCTGAAAAATTTGAGAAGAAACATTCAAAATACTCCTGCAAGAGGGTACACAGCAGCGGGGCGCCCCATATCCGAGTCTGAGGCGTCAGCTCGCCCATGAGACTGCTTGTCAAAAGAAAAGAAAAAGTTCACAAATTCATCTGTTGTAAACAGTTCTCTAACCTATCTCCTACAAAGAAACCAAAGGGCAAACCAAAATCTACGAAGTTTCAGAAGAAACATTCAAAATACTACTGCAAGAGGGTACACAGAAGCGGATGCCTCCATATCGGAGTCTGAGGCGTCAGCTCGCCCCAGAGGCTGCTTGTCAAAGGAAAAAAGAAAGTTCACAAATTTATCTGTTGTAAACAGTTCTCCAATTTATCCCCTACAAGAAAACCAACAAGCAAACCAAAATCTGAAAAATTCTACAAGAAACATTTAAAATACTACTGCAAGAGGGTACACAGCAGCGGGGCGCCCCATATCCGAGTCTGAGGCGTCAGCTCGCCCCAGAGGCTGCTTGTCAAAGGAAAGGAAAAAGTTTACAAATTTTCCTAACGTAAACAGTCCTCTAGCCTATTTCCTACAAAGAAGCGAACGGGCAAACCAAAATCAGAAAAATTTGATAAGAAACATTCAAGATACTACTGCAAAAGGGTACACAGCAGCGGAGTGCCCCATATCCTAGTCTGAGGCGTCAGCTCGCTCCAGAGGCTGCTTGTCAAAGGAAAAAAAAAAGTTCACGAATTTTTCCGTAATAAACATTTTTCTAACCTATCTTCTCAGCAAAAATCGAAGGGCGAACCAAAATCTAGAAAAGTCTGGCAGAAACATCGAAATCACTACTCTAAGGGTTCGCAGCTGCGGATAACCCCATATCCGAGTCTGAGGCGTCAGCTCGCCCCAGAGGCTGCATGTCAAAGGAAAAAAGAAAGTTTACAATTTTATCTATTGTAAACAGTTCTCTAACCTATTTCCGACAAAGAAAAAAAAGGCAAACCGAAATCTGAAAATTTTTACAAGAAACATTCAAAATACTACTGCAAGAGGGTACACAGCAGCGGGGCGCCCCATATCCGAGTCTGAGGCGTCAGCTCGCCCCAGAGGCTGCTTGTCAAAGGAAAAGAAAAAGTTTACAAATTTTCCTAACGTAAACAGTTCTCTAGCCTATTTCCTACAAAGAAGCGAACGGGCAAACCAAAATCTGAAAAATTTGAGAAGAAACATTCAAAATACTCCTGCAAGAGGGTACACAGCAGCGGGGCGCCCCATATCCGAGTCTGAGGCGTCAGCTCGCCCACGAGACTGCTTGTCAAAAGAAAAGAAAAAGTTCACAAATTCATCTGTTGTAAACGGTTCTCTAACCTATCTCCTACAAAGAAACAAAAGGGCAAACCAAAATCTACGAAGTTTCAGAAGAAACATTCAAAATACTACTGCAAGAGGGTACACAGAAGCGGATGCCCCCATATCGGAGTCTGAGGCGTCAGCTCGCCCCAGAGGCTGCTTGTCAAAGGAAAAAAGAAAGTTCACAAATTTATCTGTTGTAAACAGTTCTCCAATTTATCCCCTACAAGAAAACCAACAAGCAAACCAAAATCTGAAAAATTCTACAAGAAACATTTAAAATACTACTGCAAGAGGGTACACAGCAGCGGGGCGCCCCATATCCGAGTCTGAGGCGTCAGCTCGCCCCAGAGGCTGCTTGTCAAAGGAAAGGAAAAAGTTTACAAATTTTCCTAACGTAAACAGTCCTCTAGCCTATTTCCTACAAAGAAGCGAACGGGCAAACCAAAATCAGAAAAATTTGATAAAAAACATTCAAGATACTACTGCAAAAGGGTACACAGCAGCGGAGTGCCCCATATCCTAGTCTGAGGCGTCAGCTCGCTCCAGAGGCTGCTTGTCAAAGGAAAAAAAAAGTTCACGAATTTTTCCGTAATAAACATTTTTCTAACCTATCTTCTCAGCAAAAATCGAAGGGCGAACCAAAATCTAGAAAAGTCTGGCAGAAACATCGAAATCACTACTTTAAGGGTTCGCAGCTGCGGATGGCCCCATATCCGAGTCTGAGGCGTCAGCTCGCCCCAGAGGCTGCTTGTCAAAGGAAAAAAGAAAGTTTACAATTTTATCTATTGTAAACAGTTCTCTAACCTATTTCCGACAAAGAAAAAAAGGGCAAAGGAAAATCTAAAAAATTTTAGAAGAAACATTAAAATCACTACTGCAAGAGGGTACACAGCAGCGGATGGCCCCATATCCTAGTCTGAGGCGTCAGCTCGCCCCAGAGGCTGTTTGTCAAAGGAAAAAAAAGTTCACAAATTTATCCGTTGTAAACAGTTCTCTCACTTATCGTCTACAAAGAAACGAAAGGGCAAACAAAAATCTAAAAATTTACAGTAGAAACATTCAAAATACTACTGCAAGAGAGTACACAGCAGCGAATGGCCCCATATCCTAGTCTGAGGCGTCAGCTCGCCCCAGAGGCTGCTTGTCGAAGGAAAAAAAAAAGTTTACAAATTTATCTGTTGTAAACAGTTCTGTAACCTATTTCCTACAAAGAAACAAAAGGCAAGCCAGAATCTAAAAAATTTCAGAAGAAACATTCAAAATACTACTGCAAGAGGGTACACAGCAGCGGGGCGCCCTATATCCGAGTCTGAGGCGTCAGCTCGCCCCAGAGGCTGCTTGTCAAAGGAAAAGGAAAAGTTTACAAATTTTCCTAACGTAAACAGTTCTCTAGCCTATTTCCTACAAAGAAGCGAACGGGCAAACCAAAATCTGAAAAATTTTAGAAGAAACATTCAAAATACTACTGCAAGAGGGTACACAGCAGCGGGGCGCCCCATATCCGAGTCTGAGGCGTCAGCTCGCCCATGAGACTGCTTGTCAAAAGAAAAAAAAAAGTTCACAAATTTATCTGTTGTAAACAGTTCTCCAATCTATCCCCTACAAGAAAACCAACGGGCAAACCAAAATCTGAAAAATTCTACAAGAAACATTTAAAATACTACTGCAAGAAGGTACACAGCAGCGGGGCGCCCCATCTCCGAGTCCGAGGCGTCAGCTGGCCCCAGAGGCTGCTTGTCAAAGGAAAGGATAAAGTTCACAAATTTTCCTAACGTAAACAGTCCTCTAGCCTATTTCCTACAAAGAAGCGAACGGGCAAACCAAAATCAGAAAAATTTGATAAGAAACATTCAAGATACTACTGCAAGAGGGTACACAGCAGCGGAGTGCCCCATATCCTAGTCTGAGGCGTCAGCTCGCTCCAGAGGCTGCTTGTCAAAAGAAAAAAAGAAAGTTTACAATTTTATCTATTGTAAACAGTTCTCTAACCTATTTCCGACAAAGGAAAAAAAGGGCAAAGGAAAATCTAAAAAATTGCAGAAGAAACATTCAAAATACTACTGCAAGAGGGTACACAGCAGCGGATGGCCCCATATCCTAGTCTGAGGCGTCAGCTTGCCCCAGAGGCTGCATGTCAAAGGAAAAAAGAAAGTTCACAAATTTATCTGTTGTAAACAGTTCGCCAATTTATCCCCTACAAGAAAACCAACGGGCAAACCAAAATCTGAAAAATTCTACAAGAAACATTTAAAATACTACTGCAAGAGGGTACACAGCAGCGGGGCGCCCCATATCCGAGTCTGAGGCGTCAGCTCGCCCCAGAGGCTGCTTGTCGAAGGAAAAGAAAAAGTTTACAAATTTTCCTAACGTAAACAGTTCTCTAGCCTATTTCCTACAAAGAAGCGAACGGGCAAACCAAAATCTGAAAAATTTGAGAAGAAACATTCAAAATACTCCTGCAAGAGGGTACACAGCAGCGGGGCGCCCCATATCCGAGTCTGAGGAATCAGCTCGCCCATGAGACTGCTTGTCAAAAGAAAAAAAGAAAGTTTACAATTTTATCTATTGGAAACAGTTCTCTAACCTATTTCCGACAAAGGAAAAAAAGGGCAAAGGAAAATCTAAAAAATTGCAGAAGAAACATTCAAAATACTACTGCAAGAGGGTACACAGCAGCGGATGGCCCCATATCCTAGTCTGAGGCGTCAGCTTGCCCCAGAGGCTGCATGTCAAAGGAAAAAAGAAAGTTCACAAATTTATGTGTTGTAAACAGTTCGCCAATTTATCCCCTACAAAAAAACCAACGGGCAAACCAAAATCTGAAAAATTCTACAAGAAACATTTAAAATACTACTGCAAGAGGGTACACAGCAGCGGGGCGCCCCATATCCGAGTCTGAGGCGTCAGCTCTCCCATGAGACTGCTTGTCAAAAGAAAAAAAAAAGTTCACAAATTTATCTGTTGTAAAAAGTTCTCTAACCTATTTCCTACAAAGAAGCGAACGGGCAAACCAAGATCAGAAAAATTTGATAAGAAACATTTAAGATACTACTGCAAAAGGGTACACAGCAGCGGAGTGCCCCATATCCTAGTCTGAGGCGTCAGCTCGCTCCAGAGGCTGCTTGTCAAAGGAAAAGAAAAAGTTCACGAATTTTTCCGTAATAAACATTTTTCTAACCTATCTTCTCAGCAAAAATCTAAGGGCGAACCAAAATCTAGAAAAGTCTGGCAGAAACATCGAAATCACTACTCTAAGGGTTCGCAGCTGCGGATGGCCCCATATCCGAGTCTGAGGCGTCAGCTCGCCCCAGAGGCTGCTTGTCAAAGGAAAAAAGAGAGTTTACAATTTTATCTATTGTAAACAGTTCTCTAACCTATTTCCGACAAAGAAAAAAAAGGGCAAAGGAAAATCTAAAAAATTTCAGAAGAAACATTTAAAATACTACTGCAAGAGGGTACACAGCAGCGGATGGCCCCATATCTGAGTCGTAGGCGTCAGCTCGCCCCAGAGGCTGCTTGTCAAAGAAAAAAAGAAAGTTTACAATTTTATCTATTGTAAACAGTTCTCTAACCTATTTCCGACAAAGGAAAAAAAGGGCAAAGGAAAATCTAAAAAATTGCAGAAGAAACATTCAAAATACTACTGCAAGAGGGTACACAGCAGCGGATGGCCCCATATCCTAGTCTGAGGCGTCAGCTTGCCCCAGAGGCTGCATGTCAAAGGAAAAAGATAGTTTACAAATTTATCTGTTGTAAACAGTTCTATTACCTATTTTCTACAAAGAAACGAAAGGGCAAACAAAAATCTAAAAATTTACAGTAGAAACATTCAAAATACTACTGCAAGAGGGTACACAGCAGCGGGGCGCCCCATATCCGAGTCTGAGGCATCAGCTCGCCCCAGAGGCTGCTTGTCAAAGGAAAAGAAAAAGTTTACAAATTTTCCTAACGTAAACAGTTCTCTAGCCTATTTCCTACAAAGAAGCGAACGGGCAAACCAAAATCTGAAAAATTTGAGAAGAAACATTCAAAATACTCCTGCAAGAGGGTACACAGCAGCGGGGCGCCCCATATCCGAGTCTGAGGCGTCAGCTCGCCCATGAGACTGCTTGTCAAAAGAAAAGAAAAAGTTCACAAATTCATCTGTTGTAAACAGTTCTCTAACCTATCTCCTACAAAGAAACCAAAGGGCAAACCAAAATCTACGAAGTTTCAGAAGAAACATTCAAAATACTACTGCAAGAGGGTACACAGAAGCGGATGCCTCCATATCGGAGTCTGAGGCGTCAGCTCGCCCCAGAGGCTGCTTGTCAAAGGAAAAAAGAAAGTTCACAAATTTATCTGTTGTAAACAGTTCTCCAATTTATCCCCTACAAGAAAACCAACAAGCAAACCAAAATCTGAAAAATTCTACAAGAAACATTTAAAATACTACTGCAAGAGGGTACACAGCAGCGGGGCGCCCCATATCCGAGTCTGAGGCGTCAGCTCGCCCCAGAGGCTGCTTGTCAAAGGAAAGGAAAAAGTTTACAAATTTTCCTAACGTAAACAGTCCTCTAGCCTATTTCCTACAAAGAAGCGAACGGGCAAACCAAAATCAGAAAAATTTGATAAGAAACATTCAAGATACTACTGCAAAAGGGTACACAGCAGCGGAGTGCCCCATATCCTAGTCTGAGGCGTCAGCTCGCTCCAGAGGCTGCTTGTCAAAGGAAAAAAAAAAGTTCACGAATTTTTCCGTAATAAACATTTTTCTAACCTATCTTCTCAGCAAAAATCGAAGGGCGAACCAAAATCTAGAAAAGTCTGGCAGAAACATCGAAATCACTACTCTAAGGGTTCGCAGCTGCGGATAACCCCATATCCGAGTCTGAGGCGTCAGCTCGCCCCAGAGGCTGCATGTCAAAGGAAAAAAGAAAGTTTACAATTTTATCTATTGTAAACAGTTCTCTAACCTATTTCCGACAAAGAAAAAAAAGGCAAACCGAAATCTGAAAATTTTTACAAGAAACATTCAAAATACTACTGCAAGAGGGTACACAGCAGCGGGGCGCCCCATATCCGAGTCTGAGGCGTCAGCTCGCCCCAGAGGCTGCTTGTCAAAGGAAAAGAAAAAGTTTACAAATTTTCCTAACGTAAACAGTTCTCTAGCCTATTTCCTACAAAGAAGCGAACGGGCAAACCAAAATCTGAAAAATTTGAGAAGAAACATTCAAAATACTCCTGCAAGAGGGTACACAGCAGCGGGGCGCCCCATATCCGAGTCTGAGGCGTCAGCTCGCCCACGAGACTGCTTGTCAAAAGAAAAGAAAAAGTTCACAAATTCATCTGTTGTAAACGGTTCTCTAACCTATCTCCTACAAAGAAACAAAAGGGCAAACCAAAATCTACGAAGTTTCAGAAGAAACATTCAAAATACTACTGCAAGAGGGTACACAGAAGCGGATGCCCCCATATCGGAGTCTGAGGCGTCAGCTCGCCCCAGAGGCTGCTTGTCAAAGGAAAAAAGAAAGTTCACAAATTTATCTGTTGTAAACAGTTCTCCAATTTATCCCCTACAAGAAAACCAACAAGCAAACCAAAATCTGAAAAATTCTACAAGAAACATTTAAAATACTACTGCAAGAGGGTACACAGCAGCGGGGCGCCCCATATCCGAGTCTGAGGCGTCAGCTCGCCCCAGAGGCTGCTTGTCAAAGGAAAGGAAAAAGTTTACAAATTTTCCTAACGTAAACAGTCCTCTAGCCTATTTCCTACAAAGAAGCGAACGGGCAAACCAAAATCAGAAAAATTTGATAAAAAACATTCAAGATACTACTGCAAAAGGGTACACAGCAGCGGAGTGCCCCATATCCTAGTCTGAGGCGTCAGCTCGCTCCAGAGGCTGCTTGTCAAAGGAAAAAAAAAGTTCACGAATTTTTCCGTAATAAACATTTTTCTAACCTATCTTCTCAGCAAAAATCGAAGGGCGAACCAAAATCTAGAAAAGTCTGGCAGAAACATCGAAATCACTACTTTAAGGGTTCGCAGCTGCGGATGGCCCCATATCCGAGTCTGAGGCGTCAGCTCGCCCCAGAGGCTGCTTGTCAAAGGAAAAAAGAAAGTTTACAATTTTATCTATTGTAAACAGTTCTCTAACCTATTTCCGACAAAGAAAAAAAGGGCAAAGGAAAATCTAAAAAATTTTAGAAGAAACATTAAAATCACTACTGCAAGAGGGTACACAGCAGCGGATGGCCCCATATCCTAGTCTGAGGCGTCAGCTCGCCCCAGAGGCTGTTTGTCAAAGGAAAAAAAAGTTCACAAATTTATCCGTTGTAAACAGTTCTCTCACTTATCGTCTACAAAGAAACGAAAGGGCAAACAAAAATCTAAAAATTTACAGTAGAAACATTCAAAATACTACTGCAAGAGAGTACACAGCAGCGAATGGCCCCATATCCTAGTCTGAGGCGTCAGCTCGCCCCAGAGGCTGCTTGTCGAAGGAAAAAAAAAAGTTTACAAATTTATCTGTTGTAAACAGTTCTGTAACCTATTTCCTACAAAGAAACAAAAGGCAAGCCAGAATCTAAAAAATTTCAGAAGAAACATTCAAAATACTACTGCAAGAGGGTACACAGCAGCGGGGCGCCCTATATCCGAGTCTGAGGCGTCAGCTCGCCCCAGAGGCTGCTTGTCAAAGGAAAAGGAAAAGTTTACAAATTTTCCTAACGTAAACAGTTCTCTAGCCTATTTCCTACAAAGAAGCGAACGGGCAAACCAAAATCTGAAAAATTTTAGAAGAAACATTCAAAATACTACTGCAAGAGGGTACACAGCAGCGGGGCGCCCCATATCCGAGTCTGAGGCGTCAGCTCGCCCATGAGACTGCTTGTCAAAAGAAAAAAAAAAGTTCACAAATTTATCTGTTGTAAACAGTTCTCCAATCTATCCCCTACAAGAAAACCAACGGGCAAACCAAAATCTGAAAAATTCTACAAGAAACATTTAAAATACTACTGCAAGAAGGTACACAGCAGCGGGGCGCCCCATCTCCGAGTCCGAGGCGTCAGCTGGCCCCAGAGGCTGCTTGTCAAAGGAAAGGATAAAGTTCACAAATTTTCCTAACGTAAACAGTCCTCTAGCCTATTTCCTACAAAGAAGCGAACGGGCAAACCAAAATCAGAAAAATTTGATAAGAAACATTCAAGATACTACTGCAAGAGGGTACACAGCAGCGGAGTGCCCCATATCCTAGTCTGAGGCGTCAGCTCGCTCCAGAGGCTGCTTGTCAAAAGAAAAAAAGAAAGTTTACAATTTTATCTATTGTAAACAGTTCTCTAACCTATTTCCGACAAAGGAAAAAAAGGGCAAAGGAAAATCTAAAAAATTGCAGAAGAAACATTCAAAATACTACTGCAAGAGGGTACACAGCAGCGGATGGCCCCATATCCTAGTCTGAGGCGTCAGCTTGCCCCAGAGGCTGCATGTCAAAGGAAAAAAGAAAGTTCACAAATTTATCTGTTGTAAACAGTTCGCCAATTTATCCCCTACAAGAAAACCAACGGGCAAACCAAAATCTGAAAAATTCTACAAGAAACATTTAAAATACTACTGCAAGAGGGTACACAGCAGCGGGGCGCCCCATATCCGAGTCTGAGGCGTCAGCTCGCCCATGAGACTGCTTGTCAAAAGAAAAAAAAAAGTTCACAAATTTATCTGTTGTAAAAAGTTCTCTAACCTATTTCCTACAAAGAAGCGAACGGGCAAACCAAGATCAGAAAAATTTGATAAGAAACATTCAAGATACTACTGCAAAAGGGTACACAGCAGCGGAGTGCCCCATATCCTAGTCTGAGGCGTCAGCTCGCTCCAGAGGCTGCTTGTCAAAGGAAAAGAAAAAGTTCACGAATTTTTCCGTAATAAACATTTTTCTAACCTATCTTCTCAGCAAAAATCGAAAGGCGAACCAAAATCTAGAAAAGTCTGGCAGAAACATCGAAATCACTACTCTAAGGGTTCGCAGCTGCGGATGGCCCCATATCCGAGTCTGAGGCGTCAGCTCGCCCCAGAGGCTGCTTGTCAAAGGAAAAAAGAGAGTTTACAATTTTATCTATTGTAAACAGTTCTCTAACCTATTTCCGACAAAGAAAAAAAAGGGCAAAGGAAAATCTAAAAAATTTCAGAAGAAACATTTAAAATACTACTGCAAGAGGGTACACAGCAGCGGATGGCCCCATATCTGAGTCGTAGGCGTCAGCTCGCCCCAGAGGCTGCTTGTCAAAGAAAAAAAGAAAGTTTACAATTTTATCTATTGTAAACAGTTCTCTAACCTATTTCCGACAAAGGAAAAAAAGGGCAAAGGAAAATCTAAAAAATTGCAGAAGAAACATTCAAAATACTACTGCAAGAGGGTACACAGCAGCGGATGGCCCCATATCCTAGTCTGAGGCGTCAGCTTGCCCCAGAGGCTGCATGTCAAAGGAAAAAGATAGTTTACAAATTTATCTGTTGTAAACAGTTCTATTACCTATTTTCTACAAAGAAACGAAAGGGCAAACAAAAATCTAAAAATTTACAGTAGAAACCTTCAAAATACTATTGCAAGAGGGTACACAGCAGCGGGGCGCCCCATATCCGAGTCTGAGGCGTCAGCTCGCCCCAGAGGCTGCTTGTCAAAGGAAAAGAAAAAGTTTACAAATTTTCCTAACGTAAACAGTTCTCTAGCCTATTTCCTACAAAGAAGCGAACGGGCAAACCAAAATCTGAAAAATTTGAGAAGAAACATTCAAAATACTCCTGCAAGAGGGTACACAGCAGCGGGGCGCCCCATATCCGAGTCTGAGGCGTCAGCTCGCCCATGAGACTGCTTGTCAAAAGAAAAGAAAAAGTTCACAAATTCATCTGTTGTAAACAGTTCTCTAACCTATCTCCTACAAAGAAACCAAAGGGCAAACCAAAATCTACGAAGTTTCAGAAGAAACATTCAAGATACTACTGCAAAAGGGTACACAGCAGCGGAGTGCCCCATATCCTAGTCTGAGGCGTCAGCTCGCTCCAGAGGCTGCTTGTCAAAGGAAAAAAAAAGTTCACGAATTTTTCCGTAATAAACATTTTTCTAACCTATCTTCTCAGCAAAAATCGAAGGGCGAACCAAAATCTAGAAAAGTCTGGCAGAAACATCGAAATCACTACTTTAAGGGTTCGCAGCTGCGGATGGCCCCATATCCGAGTCTGAGGCGTCAGCTCGCCCCAGAGGCTGCTTGTCAAAGGAAAAAAGAAAGTTTACAATTTTATCTATTGTAAACAGTTCTCTAACCTATTTCCGACAAAGAAAAAAAGGGCAAAGGAAAATCTAAAAAATTTTAGAAGAAACATTTAAAATACTACTGCAAGAGGGTACACAGCAGCGGATGGCCCCATATCCTAGTCTGAGGCGTCAGCTCGCCCCAGAGGCTGTTTGTCAAAGGAAAAAAAAGTTCACAAATTTATCCGTTGTAAACAGTTCTCTCACTTATCGTCTACAAAGAAACAAAAGGCAAGCCAGAATCTGAAAAATTTCAGAAGAAACATTCAAAATACTACTGCAAGAGGGTACACAGCAGCGGGGCGCCCTATATCCGAGTCTGAGGCGTCAGCTCGCCCCAGAGGCTGCTTGTCAAAGGAAAAGGAAAAGTTTACAAATTTTCCTAACGTAAACAGTTCTCTAGCCTATTTCCTACAAAGAAGCGAACGGGCAAACCAAAATCTGAGAAATTTTTGAAGAAACATTCAAAATACTACTGCAAGAGGGTACACAGCAGCGGGGCGCCCCATATCCGAGTCTGAGGCGTCAGCTCGCCCATGAGACTGCTTGTCAAAAGAAAAAAAAAAGTTCACAAATTTATCTGTTGTAAACAGTTCTCCAATCTATCCCCTACAAGAAAACCAACGGGCAAACCAAAATCTGAAAAATTCTACAAGAAACATTTAAAATACTACTGCAAGAGGGTACACAGCAGCGGGGCGCCCCATCTCCGAGTCCGAGGCGTCAGCTGGCCCCAGAGGCTGCTTGTCAAAGGAAAGGATAAAGTTTACAAATTTTCCTAACGTAAACAGTCCTATAGCCTATTTCCTACAAAGAAGCGAAGGGGCAAACCAAAATCAGAAAAATTTGATAAGAAACATTCAAGATACTACTGCAAGAGGGTACACAGCAGCGGAGTGCCCCATATCCTAGTCTGAGGCGTCAGCTCGCTCCAGAGGCTGCTTGTCGAAGGAAAAGAAAAAGTTTACGAATTTTTCCGTAATAAACATTTTTTTAACCTATCTTCTCAGCAAAAATCGAAGGGCGAATCAAAATCTAGAAAAGTCTGGCAGAAACATCGAAATCACTACTCTAAGGGTTCGCAGCTGCGGATGGCCCCATATCCGAGTCTGAGGCGTCAGCTCGCCCCAGAGGCTGCATGTCAAAGGAAAAAAGAAAGTCTACAATTTTATCTATTGTAAACAGTTCTCCAACCTATTTCCGACAAAGAAAAAAAAGGCAAACCGAAATCTGAAAATTTTTACAAGAAACATTCAAAATATTACTGCAAGAGGGTACACAGCAGCGGGGCGCCCCATATCCGAGTCTGAGGCGTCAGCTCGCCCATGAGACTGCTCGTCAAAAGAAAAGAAAAAGTTCACAAATTCATCTGTTGTAAACAGTTCTCTAACCTATCTCCTACAAAGAAACGAAACGGCAAACCAAAATCTACAAAGTTTCAGAAGAAACATTCAAAATACTACTGCAAGAGGGTACACAGAAGCGGATGCCCCCATATCGGAGTCTGAGGCGTCAGCTCGCCCCAGAGGCTGCTTGTCAAAGGAAAAAAGAAAGTTCACAAATTTATCTGTTATAAACAGTTCTCCAATTTATCCCCTACAAGAAAACCAACGGGCAAACCAAAATCTGAAAAATTCTACAAGAAACATTTAAAATGACACTGCAAGAGGGTACACAGCAGCGGGGCGCCCCATATCCGAGTCTGAGGCGTCAGCTCGCCCCAGAGGCTGCTTGTCAAAGGAAAGGAAAAAGTTTACAAATTTTCCTAACGTAAACAGTCCTCTAGCCTATTTCCTACAAAGAAGCGAATGGGCAAACCAAAATCAGAAAAATTTGATAAGAAACATTCAAGATACTACTGCAAAAGGGTACACAGCAGCGGAGTGCCCCATATCCTAGTCTGAGGCGTCAGCTCGCTCCAGAGGCTGCTTGTCAAAGGAAAAAAAAAGTTCACGAATTTTTCCGTGATAAACATTTTTCTAACCTATCTTCTCAGCAAAAATCGAAGGGCGAACCAAAATCTAGAAAAGTCTGGCAGAAACATCGAAATCACTACTTTAAGGGTTCGCAGCTGCGGATGGCCCCATATCCGAGTCTGAGGCGTCAGCTCGCCCCAGAGGCTGCTTGTCAAAGGAAAAAAGAAAGTTTACAATTTTATCTATTGTAAACAGTTCTCTAACCTATTTCCGACAAAGAAAAAAAGGGCAAAGGAAAATCTAAAAAATTTTAGAAGAAACATTTAAAATACTACTGCAAGAGGGTACACAGCAGCGGATGGCCCCATATCCTAGTCTGAGGCGTCAGCTCGCCCCAGAAGCTGTTTGTCAAAGGAAAAAAAAGTTCACAAATTTATCCGTTGTAAACAGTTCTCTCACTTATCGTCTACAAAGAAACGAAAGGGCAAACGAAAATCTAAAAATTTACAGTAGAAACATTCAAAATACTCCTGCAAGAGGGTACACAGAAGCGGATGCCCCCATATCGGAGTCTGAGGCGTCAGCTCGCCCCAGAGGCTGCTTGTCAAAGGAAAAAAGAAAGTTCACAAATTTATCTGTTGTAAACAGTTCTCCAATTTATCCCCTACAAGAAAACCAACAAGCAAACCAAAATCTAAAAAATTCTACAAGAAACATTTAAAATACTACTGCAAGAGGGTACACAGCAGCGGGGCGCCCCATATCCGAGTCTGAGGCGTCAGCTCTCCCCAGAGGCTGCTTGTCAAAGGAAAGGAAAAAGTTTACAAATTTTCCTAACGTAAACAGTCCTCTAGCCTATTTCCTACAAAGAAGCGAACGGGCAAACCAAAATCAGAAAAATTTGATAAGAAACATTTCAGATACTACTGCAAAAGGGTACACAGCAGCGGGGCGCCCCATATCCGAGTCTGAGGCGTCAGCTCGCCCCAGAGGCTGCTTGTCGAAGGAAAAGAAAAAGTTTACAAATTTTCCTAACGTAAACAGTTCTCTAGCCTATTTCCTATAAAGAAGCGAACGGGCAAACCAAAATCTGAGAAATTTTTGAAGAAACATTCAAAATACTACTGCAAGAGGGTACACAGCAGCGGGGCGCCCCATATCCGAGTCTGAGGCGTCAGCTCGCCCATGAGACTGCTTGTCAAAAGAAAAAAAAAAGTTCACAAATTTATCTGTTGTAAACAGTTCTCCAATCTATCCCCTACAAGAAAACCAACGGGCAAACCAAAATCTGAAAAATTCTACAAGAAACATTTAAAATACTACTGCAAGAGGGTACACAGCAGCGGGGCGCCCCATATCCGAGTCTGAGGCGTCAGCTCGCCCATGAGACTGCTTGTCAAAAGAAAAAAAAAAGTTCACAAATTTATCTGTTGTAAAAAGTTCTCTAACCTATTTCCTACAAAGAAGCGAACGGGCAAACCAAGATCAGAAAAATTTGATAAGAAACATTCAAGATACTACTGCAAAAGGGTACACAGCAGCGGAGTGCCCCATATCCTAGTCTGAGGCGTCAGCTCGCTCCAGAGGCTGCTTGTCAGAGGAAAAGAAAAAGTTCACGAATTTTTCCGTAATAAACATTTTTCTAACCTATCTTCTCAGCAAAAATCGAAGGGCGAACCAAAATCTAGAAAAGTCTGGCAGAAACATCGAAATCACTACTCTAAGGGTTCGCAGCTGCGGATGGCCCCATATCCGAGTCTGAGGCGTCAGCTCGCCCCAGAAGCTGTTTGTCAAAGGAAAAAAAAGTTCACAAATTTATCCGTTGTAAACAGTTCTCTCACTTATCGTCTACAAAGAAACGAAAGGGCAAACGAAAATCTAAAAATTTACAGTAGAAACATTCAAAATACTCCTGCAAGAGGGTACACAGAAGCGGATGCCCCCATATCGGAGTCTGAGGCGTCAGCTCGCCCCAGAGGCTGCTTGTCAAAGGAAAAAAGAAAGTTCACAAATTTATCTGTTGTAAACAGTTCTCCAATTTATCCCCTACAAGAAAACCAACAAGCAAACCAAAATCTAAAAAATTCTACAAGAAACATTTAAAATACTACTGCAAGAGGGTACACAGTAGCGGGGCGCCCCATATCCGAGTCTGAGGCGTCAGCTCGCCCCAGAGGCTGCTTGTCAAAGGAAAGGAAAAAGTTTACAAATTTTCCTAACGTAAACAGTCCTCTAGCCTATTTCCTACAAAGAAGCGAACGGGCAAACCAAAATCAGAAAAATTTGATAAGAAACATTCAAGATACTACTGCAAAAGGGTACACAGCAGCGGAGTGCCCCATATCCTAGTCTGAGGCGTCAGCTCGCTCCAGAGGCTGCTTGTCAAAGGAAAAGAAAAAGTTCACGAATTTTTCCGTAATAAACATTTTTCTAACCTATCTTCTCAGCAAAAATCGAAGGGCGAACCAAAATCTAGAAAAGTCTGGCAGAAACATCGAAATCACTACTCTAAGGGTTCGCAGCTGCGGATGGCCCCATATCCGAGTCTGAGGCGTCAGCTCGCCCCAGAGGCTGCTTGTCAAAGGAAAAAAGAGAGTTTACAATTTTATCTATTGTAAACAGTTCTCTAACCTATTTCCGACAAAGAAAAAAAAGGGCAAAGGAAAATCTAAAAAATTTCAGAAGAAACATTTAAAATACTACTGCAAGAGGGTACACAGCAGCGGATGGCCCCATATCTGAGTCGTAGGCGTCAGCTCGCCCCAGAGGCTGCTTGTCAAAGAAAAAAAGAAAGTTTACAATTTTATCTATTGTAAACAGTTCTCTAACCTATTTCCGACGAAGGAAAAAAAGGGCAAAGGAAAATCTAAAAAATTGCAGAAGAAACATTCAAAATACTACTGCAAGAGGGTACACAGCAGCGGATGGCCCCATATCCTAGTCTGAGGCGTCAGCTTGCCCCAGAGGCTGCATGTCAAAGGAAAAAGATAGTTTACAAATTTATCTGTTGTAAACAGTTCTATTACCTATTTTCTACAAAGAAACGAAAGGGCAAACAAAAATCTAAAAATTTACAGTAGAAACATTCAAAATACTACTGCAAGAGGGTACACAGCAGCGGGGCGCCCCATATCCGAGTCTGAGGCGTCAGCTCGCCCCAGAGGCTGCTTGTCAAAGGAAAAGAAAAAGTTTACAAATTTTCCTAACGTAAACAGTTCTCTAGCCTATTTCCTACAAAGAAGCGAACGGGCAAACCAAAATCTGAAAAATTTGAGAAGAAACATTCAAAATACTCCTGCAAGAGGGTACACAGCAGCGGGGCGCCCCATATCCGAGTCTGAGGCGTCAGCTCGCCCATGAGACTGCTTGTCAAAAGAAAAGAAAAAGTTCACAAATTCATCTGTTGTAAACAGTTCTCTAACCTATCTCCTACAAAGAAACCAAAGGGCAAACCAAAATCTACGAAGTTTCAGAAGAAACATTCAAAATACTACTGCAAGAGGGTACACAGAAGCGGATGCCTCCATATCGGAGTCTGAGGCGTCAGCTCGCCCCAGAGGCTGCTTGTCAAAGGAAAAAAGAAAGTTCACAAATTTATCTGTTGTAAACAGTTCTCCAATTTATCCCCTACAAGAAAACCAACAAGCAAACCAAAATCTGAAAAATTCTACAAGAAACATTTAAAATACTACTGCAAGAGGGTACACAGCAGCGGGGCGCCCCATATCCGAGTCTGAGGCGTCAGCTCGCCCCAGAGGCTGCTTGTCAAAGGAAAGGAAAAAGTTTACAAATTTTCCTAACGTAAACAGTCCTCTAGCCTATTTCCTACAAAGAAGCGAACGGGCAAACCAAGATCAGAAAAATTTGATAAGAAACATTTAAGATACTACTGCAAAAGGGTACACAGCAGCGGAGTGCCCCATATCCTAGTCTGAGGCGTCAGCTCGCTCCAGAGGCTGCTTGTCAAAGGAAAAGAAAAAGTTCACGAATTTTTCCGTAATAAACATTTTTCTAACCTATCTTCTCAGCAAAAATCTAAGGGCGAACCAAAATCTAGAAAAGTCTGGCAGAAACATCGAAATCACTACTCTAAGGGTTCGCAGCTGCGGATGGCCCCATATCCGAGTCTGAGGCGTCAGCTCGCCCCAGAGGCTGCTTGTCAAAGGAAAAAAGAGAGTTTACAATTTTATCTATTGTAAACAGTTCTCTAACCTATTTCCGACAAAGAAAAAAAAGGGCAAAGGAAAATCTAAAAAATTTCAGAAGAAACATTTAAAATACTACTGCAAGAGGGTACACAGCAGCGGATGGCCCCATATCTGAGTCGTAGGCGTCAGCTCGCCCCAGAGGCTGCTTGTCAAAGAAAAAAAGAAAGTTTACAATTTTATCTATTGTAAACAGTTCTCTAACCTATTTCCGACAAAGGAAAAAAAGGGCAAAGGAAAATCTAAAAAATTGCAGAAGAAACATTCAAAATACTACTGCAAGAGGGTACACAGCAGCGGATGGCCCCATATCCTAGTCTGAGGCGTCAGCTTGCCCCAGAGGCTGCATGTCAAAGGAAAAAGATAGTTTACAAATTTATCTGTTGTAAACAGTTCTATTACCTATTTTCTACAAAGAAACGAAAGGGCAAACAAAAATCTAAAAATTTACAGTAGAAACATTCAAAATACTACTGCAAGAGGGTACACAGCAGCGGGGCGCCCCATATCCGAGTCTGAGGCATCAGCTCGCCCCAGAGGCTGCTTGTCAAAGGAAAAGAAAAAGTTTACAAATTTTCCTAACGTAAACAGTTCTCTAGCCTATTTCCTACAAAGAAGCGAACGGGCAAACCAAAATCTGAAAAATTTGAGAAGAAACATTCAAAATACTCCTGCAAGAGGGTACACAGCAGCGGGGCGCCCCATATCCGAGTCTGAGGCGTCAGCTCGCCCATGAGACTGCTTGTCAAAAGAAAAGAAAAAGTTCACAAATTCATCTGTTGTAAACAGTTCTCTAACCTATCTCCTACAAAGAAACCAAAGGGCAAACCAAAATCTACGAAGTTTCAGAAGAAACATTCAAAATACTACTGCAAGAGGGTACACAGAAGCGGATGCCTCCATATCGGAGTCTGAGGCGTCAGCTCGCCCCAGAGGCTGCTTGTCAAAGGAAAAAAGAAAGTTCACAAATTTATCTGTTGTAAACAGTTCTCCAATTTATCCCCTACAAGAAAACCAACAAGCAAACCAAAATCTGAAAAATTCTACAAGAAACATTTAAAATACTACTGCAAGAGGGTACACAGCAGCGGGGCGCCCCATATCCGAGTCTGAGGCGTCAGCTCGCCCCAGAGGCTGCTTGTCAAAGGAAAGGAAAAAGTTTACAAATTTTCCTAACGTAAACAGTCCTCTAGCCTATTTCCTACAAAGAAGCGAACGGGCAAACCAAAATCAGAAAAATTTGATAAGAAACATTCAAGATACTACTGCAAAAGGGTACACAGCAGCGGAGTGCCCCATATCCTAGTCTGAGGCGTCAGCTCGCTCCAGAGGCTGCTTGTCAAAGGAAAAAAAAAAGTTCACGAATTTTTCCGTAATAAACATTTTTCTAACCTATCTTCTCAGCAAAAATCGAAGGGCGAACCAAAATCTAGAAAAGTCTGGCAGAAACATCGAAATCACTACTCTAAGGGTTCGCAGCTGCGGATAACCCCATATCCGAGTCTGAGGCGTCAGCTCGCCCCAGAGGCTGCATGTCAAAGGAAAAAAGAAAGTTTACAATTTTATCTATTGTAAACAGTTCTCTAACCTATTTCCGACAAAGAAAAAAAAGGCAAACCGAAATCTGAAAATTTTTACAAGAAACATTCAAAATACTACTGCAAGAGGGTACACAGCAGCGGGGCGCCCCATATCCGAGTCTGAGGCGTCAGCTCGCCCCAGAGGCTGCTTGTCAAAGGAAAAGAAAAAGTTTACAAATTTTCCTAACGTAAACAGTTCTCTAGCCTATTTCCTACAAAGAAGCGAACGGGCAAACCAAAATCTGAAAAATTTGAGAAGAAACATTCAAAATACTCCTGCAAGAGGGTACACAGCAGCGGGGCGCCCCATATCCGAGTCTGAGGCGTCAGCTCGCCCACGAGACTGCTTGTCAAAAGAAAAGAAAAAGTTCACAAATTCATCTGTTGTAAACGGTTCTCTAACCTATCTCCTACAAAGAAACAAAAGGGCAAACCAAAATCTACGAAGTTTCAGAAGAAACATTCAAAATACTACTGCAAGAGGGTACACAGAAGCGGATGCCCCCATATCGGAGTCTGAGGCGTCAGCTCGCCCCAGAGGCTGCTTGTCAAAGGAAAAAAGAAAGTTCACAAATTTATCTGTTGTAAACAGTTCTCCAATTTATCCCCTACAAGAAAACCAACAAGCAAACCAAAATCTGAAAAATTCTACAAGAAACATTTAAAATACTACTGCAAGAGGGTACACGGCAGCGGGGCGCCCCATATCCGAGTCTGAGGCGTCAGCTCGCCCCAGAGGCTGCTTGTCAAAGGAAAGGAAAAAGTTTACAAATTTTCCTAACGTAAACAGTCCTCTAGCCTATTTCCTACAAAGAAGCGAACGGGCAAACCAAAATCAGAAAAATTTGATAAAAAACATTCAAGATACTACTGCAAAAGGGTACACAGCAGCGGAGTGCCCCATATCCTAGTCTGAGGCGTCAGCTCGCTCCAGAGGCTGCTTGTCAAAGGAAAAAAAAAGTTCACGAATTTTTCCGTAATAAACATTTTTCTAACCTATCTTCTCAGCAAAAATCGAAGGGCGAACCAAAATCTAGAAAAGTCTGGCAGAAACATCGAAATCACTACTTTAAGGGTTCGCAGCTGCGGATGGCCCCATATCCGAGTCTGAGGCGTCAGCTCGCCCCAGAGGCTGCTTGTCAAAGGAAAAAAGAAAGTTTACAATTTTATCTATTGTAAACAGTTCTCTAACCTATTTCCGACAAAGAAAAAAAGGGCAAAGGAAAATCTAAAAAATTTTAGAAGAAACATTAAAATCACTACTGCAAGAGGGTACACAGCAGCGGATGGCCCCATATCCTAGTCTGAGGCGTCAGCTCGCCCCAGAGGCTGTTTGTCAAAGGAAAAAAAAGTTCACAAATTTATCCGTTGTAAACAGTTCTCTCACTTATCGTCTACAAAGAAACGAAAGGGCAAACAAAAATCTAAAAATTTACAGTAGAAACATTCAAAATACTACTGCAAGAGAGTACACAGCAGCGAATGGCCCCATATCCTAGTCTGAGGCGTCAGCTCGCCCCAGAGGCTGCTTGTCGAAGGAAAAAAAAAAGTTTACAAATTTATCTGTTGTAAACAGTTCTGTAACCTATTTCCTACAAAGAAACAAAAGGCAAGCCAGAATCTAAAAAATTTCAGAAGAAACATTCAAAATACTACTGCAAGAGTGTACACAGCAGCGGGGCGCCCTATATCCGAGTCTGAGGCGTCAGCTCGCCCCAGAGGCTGCTTGTCAAAGGAAAAGGAAAAGTTTACAAATTTTCCTAACGTAAACAGTTCTCTAGCCTATTTCCTACAAAGAAGCGAACGGGCAAACCAAAATCTGAAAGATTTTAGAAGAAACATTCAAAATACTACTGCAAGAGGGTACACAGCAGCGGGGCGCCCCATATCCGAGTCTGAGGCGTCAGCTCGCCCATGAGACTGCTTGTCAAAAGAAAAAAAAAAGTTCACAAATTTATCTGTTGTAAACAGTTCTCCAATCTATCCCCTACAAGAAAACCAACGGGCAAACCAAAATCTGAAAAATTCTACAAGAAACATTTAAAATACTACTGCAAGAAGGTACACAGCAGCGGGGCGCCCCATCTCCGAGTCCGAGGCGTCAGCTGGCCCCAGAGGCTGCTTGTCAAAGGAAAGGATAAAGTTCACAAATTTTCCTAACGTAAACAGTCCTCTAGCCTATTTCCTACAAAGAAGCGAACGGGCAAACCAAAATCAGAAAAATTTGATAAGAAACATTCAAGATACTACTGCAAGAGGGTACACAGCAGCGGAGTGCCCCATATCCTAGTCTGAGGCGTCAGCTCGCTCCAGAGGCTGCTTGTCAAAAGAAAAAAAGAAAGTTTACAATTTTATCTATTGTAAACAGTTCTCTAACCTATTTCCGACAAAGGAAAAAAAGGGCAAAGGAAAATCTAAAAAATTGCAGAAGAAACATTCAAAATACTACTGCAAGAGGGTACACAGCAGCGGATGGCCCCATATCCTAGTCTGAGGCGTCAGCTTGCCCCAGAGGCTGCATGTCAAAGGAAAAAAGAAAGTTCACAAATTTATCTGTTGTAAACAGTTCGCCAATTTATCCCCTACAAGAAAACCAACGGGCAAACCAAAATCTGAAAAATTCTACAAGAAACATTTAAAATACTACTGCAAGAGGGTACACAGCAGCGGGGCGCCCCATATCCGAGTCTGAGGCGTCAGCTCGCCCATGAGACTGCTTGTCAAAAGAAAAAAAAAAGTTCACAAATTTATCTGTTGTAAAAAGTTCTCTAACCTATTTCCTACAAAGAAGCGAACGGGCAAACCAAGATCAGAAAAATTTGATAAGAAACATTCAAGATACTACTGCAAAAGGGTACACAGCAGCGGAGTGCCCCATATCCTAGTCTGAGGCGTCAGCTCGCTCCAGAGGCTGCTTGTCAAAGGAAAAGAAAAAGTTCACGAATTTTTCCGTAATAAACATTTTTCTAACCTATCTTCTCAGCAAAAATCGAAAGGCGAACCAAAATCTAGAAAAGTCTGGCAGAAACATCGAAATCACTACTCTAAGGGTTCGCAGCTGCGGATGGCCCCATATCCGAGTCTGAGGCGTCAGCTCGCCCCAGAGGCTGCTTGTCAAAGGAAAAAAGAGAGTTTACAATTTTATCTATTGTAAACAGTTCTCTAACCTATTTCCGACAAAGAAAAAAAAGGGCAAAGGAAAATCTAAAAAATTTCAGAAGAAACATTTAAAATACTACTGCAAGAGGGTACACAGCAGCGGATGGCCCCATATCTGAGTCGTAGGCGTCAGCTCGCCCCAGAGGCTGCTTGTCAAAGAAAAAAAGAAAGTTTACAATTTTATCTATTGTAAACAGTTCTCTAACCTATTTCCGACAAAGGAAAAAAAGGGCAAAGGAAAATCTAAAAAATTGCAGAAGAAACATTCAAAATACTACTGCAAGAGGGTACACAGCAGCGGATGGCCCCATATCCTAGTCTGAGGCGTCAGCTTGCCCCAGAGGCTGCATGTCAAAGGAAAAAGATAGTTTACAAATTTATCTGTTGTAAACAGTTCTATTACCTATTTTCTACAAAGAAACGAA
The DNA here is from genome assembly GCA_963971145.1 of Sussaba pulchella. Lineage (NCBI taxonomy): Eukaryota > Metazoa > Arthropoda > Insecta > Hymenoptera > Ichneumonidae > Sussaba > Sussaba pulchella. The sequence continues at coordinate 2,223,846 of OZ020169.1, read as the reverse complement.
AGGGCAAACAAAAATCTAAAAATTTACAGTAGAAACCTTCAAAATACTATTGCAAGAGGGTACACAGCAGCGGGGCGCCCCATATCCGAGTCTGAGGCGTCAGCTCGCCCCAGAGGCTGCTTGTCAAAGGAAAAGAAAAAGTTTACAAATTTTCCTAACGTAAACAGTTCTCTAGCCTATTTCCTACAAAGAAGCGAACGGGCAAACCAAAATCTGAAAAATTTGAGAAGAAACATTCAAAATACTCCTGCAAGAGGGTACACAGCAGCGGGGCGCCCCATATCCGAGTCTGAGGCGTCAGCTCGCCCATGAGACTGCTTGTCAAAAGAAAAGAAAAAGTTCACAAATTCATCTGTTGTAAACAGTTCTCTAACCTATCTCCTACAAAGAAACCAAAGGGCAAACCAAAATCTACGAAGTTTCAGAAGAAACATTCAAGATACTACTGCAAAAGGGTACACAGCAGCGGAGTGCCCCATATCCTAGTCTGAGGCGTCAGCTCGCTCCAGAGGCTGCTTGTCAAAGGAAAAAAAAAGTTCACGAATTTTTCCGTAATAAACATTTTTCTAACCTATCTTCTCAGCAAAAATCGAAGGGCGAACCAAAATCTAGAAAAGTCTGGCAGAAACATCGAAATCACTACTTTAAGGGTTCGCAGCTGCGGATGGCCCCATATCCGAGTCTGAGGCGTCAGCTCGCCCCAGAGGCTGCTTGTCAAAGGAAAAAAGAAAGTTTACAATTTTATCTATTGTAAACAGTTCTCTAACCTATTTCCGACAAAGAAAAAAAGGGCAAAGGAAAATCTAAAAAATTTTAGAAGAAACATTTAAAATACTACTGCAAGAGGGTACACAGCAGCGGATGGCCCCATATCCTAGTCTGAGGCGTCAGCTCGCCCCAGAGGCTGTTTGTCAAAGGAAAAAAAAGTTCACAAATTTATCCGTTGTAAACAGTTCTCTCACTTATCGTCTACAAAGAAACAAAAGGCAAGCCAGAATCTGAAAAATTTCAGAAGAAACATTCAAAATACTACTGCAAGAGGGTACACAGCAGCGGGGCGCCCTATATCCGAGTCTGAGGCGTCAGCTCGCCCCAGAGGCTGCTTGTCAAAGGAAAAGGAAAAGTTTACAAATTTTCCTAACGTAAACAGTTCTCTAGCCTATTTCCTACAAAGAAGCGAACGGGCAAACCAAAATCTGAGAAATTTTTGAAGAAACATTCAAAATACTACTGCAAGAGGGTACACAGCAGCGGGGCGCCCCATATCCGAGTCTGAGGCGTCAGCTCGCCCATGAGACTGCTTGTCAAAAGAAAAAAAAAAGTTCACAAATTTATCTGTTGTAAACAGTTCTCCAATCTATCCCCTACAAGAAAACCAACGGGCAAACCAAAATCTGAAAAATTCTACAAGAAACATTTAAAATACTACTGCAAGAGGGTACACAGCAGCGGGGCGCCCCATCTCCGAGTCCGAGGCGTCAGCTGGCCCCAGAGGCTGCTTGTCAAAGGAAAGGATAAAGTTTACAAATTTTCCTAACGTAAACAGTCCTATAGCCTATTTCCTACAAAGAAGCGAAGGGGCAAACCAAAATCAGAAAAATTTGATAAGAAACATTCAAGATACTACTGCAAGAGGGTACACAGCAGCGGAGTGCCCCATATCCTAGTCTGAGGCGTCAGCTCGCTCCAGAGGCTGCTTGTCGAAGGAAAAGAAAAAGTTTACGAATTTTTCCGTAATAAACATTTTTTTAACCTATCTTCTCAGCAAAAATCGAAGGGCGAATCAAAATCTAGAAAAGTCTGGCAGAAACATCGAAATCACTACTCTAAGGGTTCGCAGCTGCGGATGGCCCCATATCCGAGTCTGAGGCGTCAGCTCGCCCCAGAGGCTGCATGTCAAAGGAAAAAAGAAAGTCTACAATTTTATCTATTGTAAACAGTTCTCCAACCTATTTCCGACAAAGAAAAAAAAGGCAAACCGAAATCTGAAAAATTTTACAAGAAACATTCAAAATATTACTGCAAGAGGGTACACAGCAGCGGGGCGCCCCATATCCGAGTCTGAGGCGTCAGCTCGCCCATGAGACTGCTCGTCAAAAGAAAAGAAAAAGTTCACAAATTCATCTGTTGTAAACAGTTCTCTAACCTATCTCCTACAAAGAAACGAAACGGCAAACCAAAATCTACAAAGTTTCAGAAGAAACATTCAAAATACTACTGCAAGAGGGTACACAGAAGCGGATGCCCCCATATCGGAGTCTGAGGCGTCAGCTCGCCCCAGAGGCTGCTTGTCAAAGGAAAAAAGAAAGTTCACAAATTTATCTGTTATAAACAGTTCTCCAATTTATCCCCTACAAGAAAACCAACGGGCAAACCAAAATCTGAAAAATTCTACAAGAAACATTTAAAATGACACTGCAAGAGGGTACACAGCAGCGGGGCGCCCCATATCCGAGTCTGAGGCGTCAGCTCGCCCCAGAGGCTGCTTGTCAAAGGAAAGGAAAAAGTTTACAAATTTTCCTAACGTAAACAGTCCTCTAGCCTATTTCCTACAAAGAAGCGAATGGGCAAACCAAAATCAGAAAAATTTGATAAGAAACATTCAAGATACTACTGCAAAAGGGTACACAGCAGCGGAGTGCCCCATATCCTAGTCTGAGGCGTCAGCTCGCTCCAGAGGCTGCTTGTCAAAGGAAAAAAAAAGTTCACGAATTTTTCCGTAATAAACATTTTTCTAACCTATCTTCTCAGCAAAAATCGAAGGGCGAACCAAAATCTAGAAAAGTCTGGCAGAAACATCGAAATCACTACTTTAAGGGTTCGCAGCTGCGGATGGCCCCATATCCGAGTCTGAGGCGTCAGCTCGCCCCAGAGGCTGCTTGTCAAAGGAAAAAAGAAAGTTTACAATTTTATCTATTGTAAACAGTTCTCTAACCTATTTCCGACAAAGAAAAAAAGGGCAAAGGAAAATCTAAAAAATTTTAGAAGAAACATTTTAAATACTACTGCAAGAGGGTACACAGCAGCGGATGGCCCCATATCCTAGTCTGAGGCGTCAGCTCGCCCCAGAAGCTGTTTGTCAAAGGAAAAAAAAGTTCACAAATTTATCCGTTGTAAACAGTTCTCTCACTTATCGTCTACAAAGAAACGAAAGGGCAAACGAAAATCTAAAAATTTACAGTAGAAACATTCAAAATACTCCTGCAAGAGGGTACACAGAAGCGGATGCCCCCATATCGGAGTCTGAGGCGTCAGCTCGCCCCAGAGGCTGCTTGTCAAAGGAAAAAAGAAAGTTCACAAATTTATCTGTTGTAAACAGTTCTCCAATTTATCCCCTACAAGAAAACCAACAAGCAAACCAAAATCTAAAAAATTCTACAAGAAACATTTAAAATACTACTGCAAGAGGGTACACAGCAGCGGGGCGCCCCATATCCGAGTCTGAGGCGTCAGCTCTCCCCAGAGGCTGCTTGTCAAAGGAAAGGAAAAAGTTTACAAATTTTCCTAACGTAAACAGTCCTCTAGCCTATTTCCTACAAAGAAGCGAACGGGCAAACCAAAATCAGAAAAATTTGATAAGAAACATTTCAGATACTACTGCAAAAGGGTACACAGCAGCGGGGCGCCCCATATCCGAGTCTGAGGCGTCAGCTCGCCCCAGAGGCTGCTTGTCGAAGGAAAAGAAAAAGTTTACAAATTTTCCTAACGTAAACAGTTCTCTAGCCTATTTCCTATAAAGAAGCGAACGGGCAAACCAAAATCTGAGAAATTTTTGAAGAAACATTCAAAATACTACTGCAAGAGGGTACACAGCAGCGGGGCGCCCCATATCCGAGTCTGAGGCGTCAGCTCGCCCATGAGACTGCTTGTCAAAAGAAAAAAAAAAGTTCACAAATTTATCTGTTGTAAACAGTTCTCCAATCTATCCCCTACAAGAAAACCAACGGGCAAACCAAAATCTGAAAAATTCTACAAGAAACATTTAAAATACTACTGCAAGAGGGTACACAGCAGCGGGGCGCCCCATATCCGAGTCTGAGGCGTCAGCTCGCCCATGAGACTGCTTGTCAAAAGAAAAAAAAAAGTTCACAAATTTATCTGTTGTAAAAAGTTCTCTAACCTATTTCCTACAAAGAAGCGAACGGGCAAACCAAGATCAGAAAAATTTGATAAGAAACATTCAAGATACTACTGCAAAAGGGTACACAGCAGCGGAGTGCCCCATATCCTAGTCTGAGGCGTCAGCTCGCTCCAGAGGCTGCTTGTCAGAGGAAAAGAAAAAGTTCACGAATTTTTCCGTAATAAACATTTTTCTAACCTATCTTCTCAGCAAAAATCGAAGGGCGAACCAAAATCTAGAAAAGTCTGGCAGAAACATCGAAATCACTACTCTAAGGGTTCGCAGCTGCGGATGGCCCCATATCCGAGTCTGAGGCGTCAGCTCGCCCCAGAGGCTGCTTGTCAAAGGAAAAAAGAGAGTTTACAATTTTATCTATTGTAAACAGTTCTCTAACCTATTTCCGACAAAGAAAATAAAGGCAAACCGAAATCTGAAAAATTTTACAAGAAACATTCAAAATATTACTGCAAGAGGGTACACAGCAGCGGGGCGCCCCATATCCGAGTCTGAGGCGTCAGCTCGCCCCAGAGGCTGCTTGTCGAAGGAAAAGAAAAAGTTTACAAATTTTCCTAACGTAAACAGTTCTCTAGCCTATTTCCTATAAAGAAGCGAACGGGCAAACCAAAATCTGAAAAATTTGAGAAGAAACATTCAAAATACTCCTGCAAGAGGGTACACAGCAGCGGGGCGCCCCATATCCGAGTCTGAGGAATCAGCTCGCCCATGAGACTGCTTGTCAAAAGAAAAAAAGAAAGTTTACAATTTTATCTATTGTAAACAGTTCTCTAACCTATTTCCGTCAAAGGAAAAAAAGGGCAAAGGAAAATCTAAAAAATTGCAGAAGAAACATTCAAAATACTACTGCAAGAGGGTACACAGCAGCGGATGGCCCCATATCCTAGTCTGAGGCGTCAGCTTGCCCCAGAGGCTGCATGTCAAAGGAAAAAAGAAAGTTCACAAATTTATCTGTTGTAAACAGTTCGCCAATTTATCCCCTACAAGAAAACCAACGGGCAAACCAAAATCTGAAAAATTCTACAAGAAACATTTAAAATACTACTGCAAGAGGGTACACAGCAGCGGGGCGCCCCATATCCGAGTCTGAGGCGTCAGCTCGCCCATGAGACTGCTTGTCAAAAGAAAAAAAAAAGTTCACAAATTTATCTGTTGTAAAAAGTTCTCTAACCTATTTCCTACAAAGAAGCGAACGGGCAAACCAAGATCAGAAAAATTTGATAAGAAACATTCAAGATACTACTGCAAAAGGGTACACAGCAGCGGAGTGCCCCATATCCTAGTCTGAGGCGTCAGCTCGCTCCAGAGGCTGCTTGTCAGAGGAAAAGGAAAAGTTCACGAATTTTTCCGTAATAAACATTTTTCTAACCTATCTTCTCAGCAAAAATCGAAGGGCGAACCAAAATCTAGAAAAGTCTGGCAGAAACATCGAAATCACTACTCTAAGATTTCGCAGCTGCGGATGGCCCCATATCCGAGTCTGAGGCGTCAGCTCGCCCCAGAGGCTGCTTGTCAAAGGAAAAAAGAGAGTTTACAATTTTATCTATTGTAAACAGTTCTCTAACCTATTTCCGACAAAGAAAAAAAAGGGCAAAGGAAAATCTAAAAAATTTCAGAAGAAACATTTAAAATACTACTGCAAGAGCGGATGGCCCGATATCGGAGTCTGAGGCGTCAGCACACCCCAGAGGCTGCTTGTCAAAGGAAAAAAGAAAGTTCACAAATTTATCTGTTGTAAACAGTTCTCCAATTTATCCCCTACAAGAAAACCAACAAGCAAACCAAAATCTGAAAAATTCTACAAGAAACATTTAAAATACTACTGCAAGAGGGTACACAGCAGCGGGGCGCCCCATATCCGAGTCTGAGGCGTCAGCTCGCCCCAGAGGCTGCTTGTCAAAGGAAAGGAAAAAGTTTACAAATTTTCCTAACGTAAACAGTCCTCTAGCCTATTTCCTACAAAGAAGCGAACGGGCAAACCAAAATCAGAAAAATTTGATAAGAAACATTCAAGATACTACTGCAAAAGGGTACACAGCAGCGGAGTGCCCCATATCCTAGTCTGAGGCGTCAGCTCGCTCCAGAGGCTGCTTGTCAAAGAAAAAAAAAAGTTCACGAATTTTTCCGTAATAAACATTTTTCTAACCTATCTTCTCAGCAAAAATCGAAGGGCGAACCAAAATCTAGAAAAGTCTGGCAGAAACATCGAAATCACTACTTTAAGGGTTCGCAGCTGCGGATGGCCCCATATCCGAGTCTGAGGCGTCAGCTCGCCCCAGAGGCTGCTTGTCAAAGGAAAAAAGAAAGTTTACAATTTTATCTATTGTAAACAGTTCTCTAACCTATTTCCGACAAAGAAAAAAAGGGCAAAGGAAAATCTAAAAAATTTTAGAAGAAACATTTAAAATACTACTGCAAGAGGGTACACAGCAGCGGATGGCCCCATATCCTAGTCTGAGGCGTCAGCTCGCCCCAGAGGCTGTTTGTCAAAGGAAAAAAAAGTTCACAAATTTATCCGTTGTAAACAGTTCTCTCACTTATCGTCTACAAAGAAACAAGAGGGCAAACCAAAATCTGAAAAATTTCAGAAGGAACATTCAAAATACTACTGCAAGAGAGTACACAGCAGCGAATGGCCCCATATCCTAGTCTGAGGCGTCAGCTCGCCCCAGAGGCTGCTTGTCGAAGGAAAAAAAAAAGTTTACAAATTTATCTGTTGTAAACAGTTCTGTAACCTATTTCCTACAAAGAAACAAAAAGCAAGCCAGAATCTAAAAAATTTCAGAAGAAACATTCAAAATACTACTGCAAGAGGGTACACAGCAGCGGGGCGCCCTATATCCGAGTCTGAGGCGTCAGCTCGCCCCAGAGGCTGCTTGTCAAAGGAAAAGGAAAAGTTTACAAATTTTCCTAACGTAAACAGTTCTCTAGCCTATTTCCTACAAAGAAGCGAACGGGCAAACCAAAATCTGAAAAATTTTAGAAGAAACATTCAAAATACTACTGCAAGAGGGTACACAGCAGCGGGGCGCCCCATATCCGAGTCTGAGGCGTCAGCTCGCCCATGAGACTGCTTGTCAAAAGAAAAAAAAAGTTCACAAATTTATCTGTTGTAAACAGTTCTCCAATCTATCCCCTACAAGAAAACCAACGGGCAAACCAAAATCTGAAAAATTCTACAAGAAACATTTAAAATACTACTGCAAGAGGGTACACAGCAGCGGGGCGCCCCATCTCCGAGTCCGAGGCGTCAGCTGGCCCCAGAGGCTGCTTGTCAAAGGAAAGGATAAAGTTTACAAATTTTCCTAACGTAAACAGTCCTCTAGCCTATTTCCTACAAAGAAGCGAAGGGGCAAACCAAAATCAGAAAAATTTGATAAGAAACATTCAAGATACTACTGCAAGAGGGTACACAGCAGCGGAGTGCCCCATATCCTAGTCTGAGGCGTCAGCTCGCTCCAGAGGCTGCTTGTCGAAGGAAAAGAAAAAGTTCACGAATTTTTCCGTAATAAACATTTTTCTAACCTATCTTCTCAGCAAAAATCGAAGGGCGGACCAAAATCTAGAAAAGTCTGGCAGAAACATCGAAATCACTACTCTAAGGGTTCGCAGCTGCGGATGGCCCCATATCCGAGTCTGAGGCGTCAGCTCGCCCCAGAGGCTGCATGTCAAAGGAAAAAAGAAAGTTTACAATTTTATCTATTGTAAACAGTTCTCTAACCTATTTCCGACAAAGAAAAAAAAGGCAAACCGAAATCTGAAAAATTTTACAAGAAACATTCAAAATATTACTGCAAGAGGGTACACAGCAGCGGGGCGCCCCATATCCGAGTCTGAGGCGTCAGCTCGCCCCAGAGGCTGCTTGTCAAAGGAAAAGAAAAAGTTTACAAATTTTCCTAACGTAAACAGTTCTCTAGCCTATTTCCTACAAAGAAGCGAACGGGCGAACCAAAATCTGAAAAATTTGAGAAGAAACATTCAAAATACTCCTGCAAGAAGGTACACAGCAGCGGGGCGCCCCATATCCGAGTCTGAGGCGTCAGCTCGCCCATGAGACTGCTCGTCAAAAGAAAAGAAAAAGTTCACAAATTCATCTGTTGTAAACAGTTATCTAACCTATCTCCTACAAAGAAACGAAACGGCAAACCAAAATCTACAAAGTTTCAGAAGAAACATTCAAAATACTACTGCAAGAGGGTACACAGAAGCGGATGCCCCCATATCGGAGTCTGAGGCGTCAGCTCGCCCCAGAGGCTGCTTGTCAAAGGAAAAAAGAAAGTTCACAAATTTATCTGTTATAAACAGTTCTCCAATTTATCCCCTACAAGAAAAGCAACGGGCAAACCAAAATCTGAAAAATTCTACAAGAAACATTTAAAATGACACTGCAAGAGGGTACACAGCAGCGGGGCGCCCCATATCCGAGTCTCAGGCGTCAGCTCGCCCCAGAGGCTGCTTGTCAAAGGAAAGGAAAAAGTTTACAAATTTTCCTAACGTAAACAGTCCTCTAGCCTATTTCCTACAAAGAAGCGAACGGGCAAACCAAAATCAGAAAAATTTGATGAGAAACATTCAAGATACTACTGCAAAAGGGTACACAGCAGCGGAGTGCCCCATATCCTAGTCTGAGGCGTCAGCTCGCTCCAGAGGCTGCTTGTCAAAGGGAAAGAAAAAGTTCACGAATTTTTCTGTAATAAACATTTTTCTAACCTATCTTCTCAGCAAAAATCGAAGGGCGAACCAAAATCTGGAAAAGTCTGGCAGAAACATCGAAATCACTACTCTAAGGGTTCGCAGCTGCGGATGGCCCCATATCCGAGTCTGAGGCGTCAGCTCGCCCCAGAGGCTGCTTGTCAAAGGAAAAAAGAGAGTTTACAATTTTATCTATTGTAAACAGTTCTCTAACCTATTTCCGACAAAGAAAAAAAAGGCAAACCGAAATCTGAAAAATTTTACAAGAAACATTCAAAATATTACTGCAAGAGGGTACACAGCAGCGGGGCGCCCCATATCCGAGTCTGAGGCGTCAGCTCGCCCCAGAGGCTGCTTGTCGAAGGAAAAGAAAAAGTTTACAAATTTTCCTAACGTAAACAGTTCTCTAGCCTATTTCCTACAAAGAAGCGAACGGGCAAACCAAAATCTGAAAAATTTGAGACGAAACATTCAAAATACTCCTGCAAGAGGGTACACAGCAGCGGGGCGCCCCATATCCGAGTCTGAGGAATCAGCTCGCCCATGAGACTGCTTGTCAAAAGAAAAGAAAAAGTTCACAAATTCATCTCTTGTAAACAGTTCTCTAACCTATCTCCTACAAAGAAACGAAACGGCAAACCAAAATCTACGAAGTTTCAGAAGAAACATTCAAAATACTACTGCAAGAGGGTACACAGAAGCGGATGCCCCCATATCGGAGTCTGAGGCGTCAGCTCGCCCCAGAGGCTGCTTGTCAAAGGAAAAAAGAAAGTTCACAAATTTATCTGTTGTAAACAGTTCGCCAATTTATCCCCTACAAGAAAACCAACGGGCAAACCAAAATCTGAAAAATTCTACAAGAAACATTTAAAATACTACTGCAAGAGGGTACACAGCAGCGGAGTGCCCCATATCCTAGTCTGAGGCGTCAGCTCGCTCCAGAGGCTGCTTGTCAAAGGGAAAGAAAAAGTTCACGAATTTTTCCGTAATAAACATTTTTCTAACCTATCTTCTCAGCAAAAATCGAAGGGCGAACCAAAATCTAGAAAAGTCTGGCAGAAACATCGAAATCACTACTCTAAGGGTTCGCAGCTGCGGATGGCCCCATATCCGAGTCTGAGGCGTCAGCTCGCCCCAGAGGCTGCTTGTCAAAGGAAAAAAGAGAGTTTACAATTTTATCTATTGTAAACAGTTTTCTAACCTATTTCCGACAAAGAAAAAAAAGGGCAAAGGAAAATCTAAAAAATTTCAGAAGAAACATTTAAAATACTACTGCAAGAGGGTACACAGCGTCGGATGGCCCAATATCCGAGTCTGAGGCGTCAGCTCGCCCATGAAAATGCTTGTCAAAAGAAAAGAAAAAGTTCACAAATTTATCTGTTGTAAACAGTTCTCTAACCTATCTTCTACAAAGAAAGAAATGGGCAAACCAAAATCTAAAAAGTTCCAAAAGAAACATTCAAAAAACTACTGCAAGAGGGTACACAGCAGCAGAGTGCCCCATATCCTAGTCTGAGGCGTCAGCTTGCCCCAGAAGCTGCTTGTCGAAGGAAAAAAAAAGTTTACAAATTTATCTGTTGTAAACAGTTCTGTAACCTATCTCCTACGAAGAAACAAAAGGGCGAACCAAAATCTAACAATCTCCAGTGGAAACATTCAAAATACTACTGCAAGAGGGAACACAGCAGCGGATGGCCCCATATCCGAGTCTGAGGCGTCAGCTCGCCCCAAAGGCTGCTTGTCAAAGGAAAAAAAAGTTGACAAATTTATCCGTTGTAAACAGTTCTCTCACCTATCTCTTACAAAGAAACAAGAGGGCAAACCAAAATCTAAAAAATTTCACAAGAAACATTTAAAATATTACTGCAAGAGGGTACACAGCAGCGGGGCGCCCCATATCCGAGTCTGAGGCGTCAGCTCGCCCCAGAGGCTGTTTGTCAAAGGAAAAAAAAGTTCACAAATTTATCCGTTGTAAACAGTTCTCTCAGCTATCTTCTACAAAGAAACAAAAGGGCAAACCAAAATCTAAAAAATTTCAGAAGAAACATTCAAAATACTACTGCAAGAGGGTACACAGCAGCGAATGGCCCCATATCCTAGTCTGAGGCGTCAGCTCGCCCCAGAGGCTGCTTGTCAAAGGAAAAAAGAAAGTTCACAAAATTATCTGTTGTAAACAGTTCTCTAACCAATTTCCTACAAGAAAACCAACGGGCAAACCAAAATCTGAAAAATTTTACAATAAACATTTAATATATTACTGCAAGAGGAAACACAGCAGCGGGGCGCCCCATTTCCGAGTCTGAGGCGTCAGCTCGCCCCAGAGGCTGCTTGTCAAAGGAAAAGAAAAAGTTTACAAATTTTCCTAACGTAAACAGTTTTCTAGCCTATTTCCTACAAAGAAGCGAACGGGCAAACAAAAATCTGAAAAATTTCAGAAGAAACATTCAATATAATACTACAAGAGGGTACACAGCAGCGAATGGCCCCATATGCTAGTCTGAGGCGTCAGCTCGCGCCAGAGGCTGCTTGTCAAAGGAAAAAAGAAAGTTCACAAATTCATCTAATGTAAACAGTTCTCTAACCTATCTTCTACAAAGAAAGAAATGGGCAAACCAAAATCTAAAAAATTCCAAAAGAAATATTCAAAATACTACTGCAAGAGGGTACACAGCAGCGGAGTGCCCCATATCCTAGTCTGAGGCGTCAGCTTGCCCCAGAGGCTGCTTGTCGAAGGAAAAAAAAAAGTTTACAAATTTATCTGTTGTAAACAGTTCTGTATCCTATCTCCTACGAAGAAACGAAAGGGCGAACCAAAATCTAACAATCTCCAGTAGAAACATTCAAAATACTACTGCAAGAGGGAACACAGCAGCGGATGGCCCCATATCCGAGTCGTAGGCGTCAGCTCGCCCCAGAGGCTGCATGTCAAAGGAAAAAAGAAAGTTTACAATTTTATCTATTGTAAACAGTTCTCTAACCTATTTCCGACAAAGAAATAAAAGGGCAAAGGAAAATCTGAAAAATTTTACAAGAAACATTCAAAATACTACTGAAAGAGGGTACACAGCAGCGGGGCGCCCCATATCCGAGTCTGAGGCGTCAGCTCGCCCCAGAGGCTGCTTGTCAAAGGAAAAGAAAAAGTTTACAAATTTTCCTAACGTAAACAGTTCTCTAGCCTATTTCCTACAAAGAAGCGAACGGGCAAACCAAAATCTGAAAAATTTGAGAAGAAACATTCAAAATACTCCTGCAAGAGGGTACACAGCAGCGGGGCGCCCCATATCCGAGTCTGAGGCGTCAGCTCGCCCATGAGACTGCTTGTCAAAAGAAAAGAAAAAGTTCACAAATTCATCTGTTGTAAACAGTTCTCTAACCTATCTCCTACAAAGAAACGAAAGGGCAAACCAAAATCTACGAAGTTTCAGAAGAAACATTCAAAATACTACTGCAAGAGGGTACACAGAAGCGGATGCGCCCATATCGGAGTCTGAGGCGTCAGCTTGCCCCAGAGGCTGCTTGTCAAAGGAAAAAAGAAAGTTCACAAATTTATCTGCTCGCCCGAGAGGCTGCTTGTCAAAGGAAAGGAAAAAGTTTACAAATTTTCCTAACGTAAACAGTCCTCTAGCCTATTTCCTACAAAGAAGCGAACGGGCAAACCAAAATCAGAAAAATTTGATAAGAAACATTCAAGATACTACTGCAAAAGGGTACACAACAGCGGAGTGCCCCATATCCTAGTCTGAGGCGTCAGCTCGCTCCAGAGGCTGCTTGTCAAAGGAAAAGAAAAAGTTCACGAATTTTTCCGTAATAAACATTTTTCTAACCTATCTTCTCAGCAAAAATCGAAGGGCGAACCAAAATCTAGAAAAGTCTGGCAGAAACATCGAAATCACTACTCTAAGGGTTCGCAGCTGCGGATGGCCCCATATCCGAGTCTGAGGCGTCAGCTCGCCCCAGAGGCTGCTTGTCAAAGGAAAAAAGAGAGTTTACAATTTTATCTATTGTAAACAGTTCTCTAACCTATTTCCGACAAAGAAAAAAAAGGCAAACCGAAATCTGAAAAATTTTACAAGAAACATTCAAAATATTACTGCAAGAGGGTACACAGCAGCGGGGCGCCTCATATCCGAGTCTGAGGCGTCAGCTCGCCCCAGAGGCTGCTTGTAAAAGGAAAACAAAAAGTTTACAAATTTTCCTAACGTAAACAGTTCTCTAGCCTATTTCCTACAAAGAAGCGAACGGGCGAACCAAAATCTGAGAAATTTGAGAAGAAACATTCAAAATACTCCTGCAAGAGGGTACACAGCAGCGGGGCGCCCCATATCCGAGTCTGAGGCGTCAGCTCGCCCATGAGACTGCTCGTCAAAAGAAAAGAAAAAGTTCACAAATTCATCTGTTGTAAACAGTTCTCTAACCTATCTCCTACAAAGAAACGAAACGGCAAACCAAAATCTACGAAGTTTCAGAAGAAACATTCAAAATACTACTGCAAGAGGGTACACAGAAGCGGATGCCCCCATATCGGAGTCTGAGGCGTCAGCTCGCCCCAGAGGCTGCTTGTCAAAGGAAAAAAGAAAGTTCACAAATTTATCCGTTATAAACAGTTCTCCAATTTATCCCCTACAAGAAAACCAACGGGCAAACCAAAATCTGAAAAATTCTACAAGAAACATTTAAAATGACACTGCAAGAGGGTACACAGTAGCGGGGCGCCCCATATCCGAGTCTGAGGCGTCAGCTCGCCCCAGAGGCTGCTTGTCAAAGGAAAGGAAAAAGTTTACAAATTTTCCTAACGTAAACAGTCCTATAGCCTATTTCCTACAAAGAAGCGAAGGGGCGAACCAAAATCAGAAAAATTTGATAAGAAACATTCAAGATACTACTGCAAGAGGGTACACAGCAGCGGAGTGCCCCATATCCTAGTCTGAGGCGTCAGCTCGCTCCAGAGGCTGCTTGTCGAAGGAAAAGAAAAAGTTTACGAATTTTTCCGTAATAAACATTTTTTTAACCTATCTTCTCAGCAAAAATCGAAGGGCGAATCAAAATCTAGAAAAGTCTGGCAGAAACATCGAAATCACTACTCTAAGGGTTCGCAGCTGCGGATGGCCCCATATCCGAGTCTGAGGCGTCAGCTCGCCCCAGAGGCTGCATGTCAAAGGAAAAAAGAAAGTCTACAATTTTATCTATTGTAAACAGTTCTCCAACCTATTTCCGACAAAGAAAAAAAAGGCAAACCGAAATCTGAAAAATTTTACAAGAAACATTCAAAATATTACTGCAAGAGGGTACACAGCAGCGGGGCGCCCCATATCCGAGTCTGAGGCGTCAGCTCGCCCATGAGACTGCTCGTCAAAAGAAAAGAAAAAGTTCACAAATTCATCTGTTGTAAACAGTTCTCTAACCTATCTCCTACAAAGAAACGAAACGGCAAACGAAAATCTACAAAGTTTCAGAAGAAACATTCAAAATACTACTGCAAGAGGGTACACAGAAGCGGATGCCCCCATATCGGAGTCTGAGGCGTCAGCTCGCCCCAGAGGCTGCTTGTCAAAGGAAAAAAGAAAGTTCACAAATTTATCTGTTGTAAACAGTTCTCCAATTTATCCCCTACAAGAAAACCAACAAGCAAACCAAAATCTAAAAAATTCTACAAGAAACATTTAAAATACTACTGCAAGAGGGTACACAGCAGCGGGGCGCCCCATATCCGAGTCTGAGGCGTCAGCTCGCCCCAGAGGCTGCTTGTCAAAGGAAAGGAAAAAGTTTACAAATTTTCCTAACGTAAACAGTCCTCTAGCCTATTTCCTACAAAGAAGCGAACGGGCAAACCAAAATCAGAAAAATTTGATAAGAAACATTCAAGATACTACTGCAAAAGGGTACACAGCAGCGGAGTGCCCCATATCCTAGTCTGAGGCGTCAGCTCGCTCTAGAGGCTGCTTGTCAAAGGAAAAGAAAAAGTTCACGAATTTTTCCGTAATAAACATTTTTCTAACCTATCTTCTCAGCAAAAATCGAAGGGCGAATCAAAATCTAGAAAAGTCTGGCAGAAACATCGAAATCACTACTCTAAGGGTTCGCAGCTGCGGATGGCCCCATATCCGAGTCTGAGGCGTCAGCTCGCCCCAGAGGCTGCATGTCAAAGGAAAAAAGAAAGTCTACAATTTTATCTATTGTAAACAGTTCTCCAACCTATTTCCGACAAAGAAAAAAAAGGCAAACCGAAATCTGAAAAATTTTACAAGAAACATTCAAAATATTACTGCAAGAGGGTACACAGCAGCGGGGCGCCCCATATCCGAGTCTGAGGCGTCAGCTCGCCCATGAGACTGCTCGTCAAAAGAAAAGAAAAAGTTCACAAATTCATCTGTTGTAAACAGTTCTCTAACCTATCTCCTACAAAGAAACGAAACGGCAAACGAAAATCTACAAAGTTTCAGAAGAAACATTCAAAATACTACTGCAAGAGGGTACACAGAAGCGGATGCCCCCATATCGGAGTCTGAGGCGTCAGCTCGCCCCAGAGGCTGCTTGTCAAAGGAAAAAAGAAAGTTCACAAATTTATCTGTTGTAAACAGTTCTCCAATTTATCCCCTACAAGAAAACCAACAAGCAAACCAAAATCTAAAAAATTCTACAAGAAACATTTAAAATACTACTGCAAGAGGGTACACAGCAGCGGGGCGCCCCATATCCGAGTCTGAGGCGTCAGCTCGCCCCAGAGGCTGCTTGTCAAAGGAAAGGAAAAAGTTTACAAATTTTCCTAACGTAAACAGTCCTCTAGCCTATTTCCTACAAAGAAGCGAACGGGCAAACCAAAATCAGAAAAATTTGATAAGAAACATTCAAGATACTACTGCAAAAGGGTACACAGCAGCGGAGTGCCCCATATCCTAGTCTGAGGCGTCAGCTCGCTCTAGAGGCTGCTTGTCAAAGGAAAAGAAAAAGTTCACGAATTTTTCCGTAATAAACATTTTTCTAACCTATCTTCTCAGCAAAAATCGAAGGGTGAACCAAAATCTAGAAAAGTCTGGCAGAAACATCGAAATCACTACTTTAAGGGTTCGCAGCTGCGGATGGCCCCATATCCGAGTCTGAGGCGTCAGCTCGCCCCAGAGGCTGCTTGTCAAAGGAAAAAAGAAAGTTTACAATTTTATCTATTGTAAACAGTTCTCTAACCTATTTCCGACAAAGAAAAAAAGGGCAAAGGAAAATCTAAAAAATTTCAGAAGAAACATTTAAAATACTACTGCAAGAGGGTACACAGCAGCGGATGGCCCCATATCCTAGTCTGAGGCGTCAGCTCGCCCCAGAGGCTGTTTGTCAAAGGAAAAAAAAGTTCACAAATTTATCCGTTGTAAACAGTTCTCTCACTTATCGTCTACAAAGAAACAAGAGGGCAAACCAAAATCTGAAAAATTTCAGAAGGAACATTCAAAATACTACTGCAAGAGAGTACACAGCAGCGAATGGCCCCATATCCTAGTCTGAGGCGTCAGCTCGCCCCAGAGGCTGCTTGTCGAAGGAAAAAAAAAAGTTTACAAATTTATCTGTTGTAAACAGTTCTGTAACCTATTTCCTACAAAGAAACAAAAAGCAAGCCAGAATCTAAAAAATTTCAGAAGAAACATTCAAAATACTACTGCAAGAGGGTACACAGCAGCGGGGCGCCCTATATCCGAGTCTGAGGCGTCAGCTCGCCCCAGAGGCTGCTTGTCAAAGGAAAAGGAAAAGTTTACAAATTTTCCTAACGTAAACAGTTCTCTAGCCTATTTCCTACAAAGAAGCGAACGGGCAAACCAAAATCTGAAAAATTTTAGAAGAAACATTCAAAATACTACTGCAAGAGGGTACACAGCAGCGGGGCGCCCCATATCCGAGTCTGAGGCGTCAGCTCGCCCATGAGACTGCTTGTCAAAAGAAAAAAAAAGTTCACAAATTTATCTGTTGTAAACAGTTCTCCAATCTATCCCCTACAAGAAAACCAACGGGCAAACCAAAATCTGAAAAATTCTACAAGAAACATTTAAAATACTACTGCAAGAGGGTACACAGCAGCGGGGCGCCCCATCTCCGAGTCCGAGGCGTCAGCTGGCCCCAGAGGCTGCTTGTCAAAGGAAAGGATAAAGTTTACAAATTTTCCTAACGTAAACAGTCCTCTAGCCTATTTCCTACAAAGAAGCGAAGGGGCAAACCAAAATCAGAAAAATTTGATAAGAAACATTCAAGATACTACTGCAAGAGGGTACACAGCAGCGGAGTGCCCCATATCCTAGTCTGAGGCGTCAGCTCGCTCCAGAGGCTGCTTGTCGAAGGAAAAGAAAAAGTTCACGAATTTTTCCGTAATAAACATTTTTCTAACCTATCTTCTCAGCAAAAATCGAAGGGCGGACCAAAATCTAGAAAAGTCTGGCAGAAACATCGAAATCACTACTCTAAGGGTTCGCAGCTGCGGATGGCCCCATATCCGAGTCTGAGGCGTCAGCTCGCCCCAGAGGCTGCATGTCAAAGGAAAAAAGAAAGTTTACAATTTTATCTATTGTAAACAGTTCTCTAACCTATTTCCGACAAAGAAAAAAAAGGCAAACCGAAATCTGAAAAATTTTACAAGAAACATTCAAAATATTACTGAGTGAGGGTACACAGCAGCGGGGCGCCCCATATCCGAGTCTGAGGCGTCAGCTCGCCCCAGAGGCTGCTTGTCAAAGGAAAAGAAAAAGTTTACAAATTTTCCTAACGTAAACAGTTCTCTAGCCTATTTCCTACAAAGAAGCGAACGGGCGAACCAAAATCTGAAAAATTTGAGAAGAAACATTCAAAATACTCCTGCAAGAAGGTACACAGCAGCGGGGCGCCCCATATCCGAGTCTGAGGCGTCAGCTCGCCCATGAGACTGCTCGTCAAAAGAAAAGAAAAAGTTCACAAATTCATCTGTTGTAAACAGTTATCTAACCTATCTCCTACAAAGAAACGAAACGGCAAACCAAAATCTACAAAGTTTCAGAAGAAACATTCAAAATACTACTGCAAGAGGGTACACAGAAGCGGATGCCCCCATATCGGAGTCTGAGGCGTCAGCTCGCCCCAGAGGCTGCTTGTCAAAGGAAAAAAGAAAGTTCACAAATTTATCTGTTATAAACAGTTCTCCAATTTATCCCCTACAAGAAAAGCAACGGGCAAACCAAAATCTGAAAAATTCTACAAGAAACATTTAAAATGACACTGCAAGAGGGTACACAGCAGCGGGGCGCCCCATATCCGAGTCTCAGGCGTCAGCTCGCCCCAGAGGCTGCTTGTCAAAGGAAAGGAAAAAGTTTACAAATTTTCCTAACGTAAACAGTCCTCTAGCCTATTTCCTACAAAGAAGCGAACGGGCAAACCAAAATCAGAAAAATTTGATGAGAAACATTCAAGATACTACTGCAAAAGGGTACACAGCAGCGGAGTGCCCCATATCCTAGTCTGAGGCGTCAGCTCGCTCCAGAGGCTGCTTGTCAAAGGGAAAGAAAAAGTTCACGAATTTTTCTGTAATAAACATTTTTCTAACCTATCTTCTCAGCAAAAATCGAAGGGCGAACCAAAATCTGGAAAAGTCTGGCAGAAACATCGAAATCACTACTCTAAGGGTTCGCAGCTGCGGATGGCCCCATATCCGAGTCTGAGGCGTCAGCTCGCCCCAGAGGCTGCTTGTCAAAGGAAAAAAGAGAGTTTACAATTTTATCTATTGTAAACAGTTCTCTAACCTATTTCCGACAAAGAAAAAAAAGGCAAACCGAAATCTGAAAAATTTTACAAGAAACATTCAAAATATTACTGCAAGAGGGTACACAGCAGCGGGGCGCCCCATATCCGAGTCTGAGGCGTCAGCTCGCCCCAGAGGCTGCTTGTCGAAGGAAAAGAAAAAGTTTACAAATTTTCCTAACGTAAACAGTTCTCTAGCCTATTTTCTACAAAGAAGCGAACGGGCAAACCAAAATCTGAAAAATTTGAGACGAAACATTCAAAATACTCCTGCAAGAGGGTACACAGCAGCGGGGCGCCCCATATCCGAATCTGAGGAATCAGCTCGCCCATGAGACTGCTTGTCAAAAGAAAAGAAAAAGTTCACAAATTCATCTCTTGTAAACAGTTCTCTAACCTATCTCCTACAAAGAAACGAAACGGCAAACCAAAATCTACGAAGTTTCAGAAGAAACATTCAAAATACTACTGCAAGAGGGTACACAGAAGCGGATGCCCCCATATCGGAGTCTGAGGCGTCAGCTCGCCCCAGAGGCTGCTTGTCAAAGGAAAAAAGAAAGTTCACAAATTTATCTGTTGTAAACAGTTCGCCAATTTATCCCCTACAAGAAAACCAACGGGCAAACCAAAATCTGAAAAATTCTACAAGAAACATTTAAAATACTACTGCAAGAGGGTACACAGCAGCGGAGTGCCCCATATCCTAGTCTGAGGCGTCAGCTCGCTCCAGAGGCTGCTTGTCAAAGGGAAAGAAAAAGTTCACGAATTTTTCCGTAATAAACATTTTTCTAACCTATCTTCTCAGCAAAAATCGAAGGGCGAACCAAAATCTAGAAAAGTCTGGCAGAAACATCGAAATCACTACTCTAAGGGTTCGCAGCTGCGGATGGCCCCATATCCGAGTCTGAGGCGTCAGCTCGCCCCAGAGGCTGCTTGTCAAAGGAAAAAAGAGAGTTTACAATTTTATCTATTGTAAACAGTTTTCTAACCTATTTCCGACAAAGAAAAAAAAGGGCAAAGGAAAATCTAAAAAATTTCAGAAGAAACATTTAAAATACTACTGCAAGAGGGTACACAGCGTCGGATGGCCCAATATCCGAGTCTGAGGCGTCAGCTCGCCCATGAAAATGCTTGTCAAAAGAAAAGAAAAAGTTCACAAATTTATCTGTTGTAAACAGTTCTCTAACCTATCTTCTACAAAGAAAGAAATGGGCAAACCAAAATCTAAAAAGTTCCAAAAGAAACATTCAAAAAACTACTGCAAGAGGGTACACAGCAGCAGAGTGCCCCATATCCTAGTCTGAGGCGTCAGCTTGCCCCAGAAGCTGCTTGTCGAAGGAAAAAAAAAGTTTACAAATTTATCTGTTGTAAACAGTTCTGTAACCTATCTCCTACGAAGAAACAAAAGGGCGAACCAAAATCTAACAATCTCCAGTGGAAACATTCAAAATACTACTGCAAGAGGGAACACAGCAGCGGATGGCCCCATATCCGAGTCTGAGGCGTCAGCTCGCCCCAAAGGCTGCTTGTCAAAGGAAAAAAAAGTTGACAAATTTATCCGTTGTAAACAGTTCTCTCACCTATCTCTTACAAAGAAACAAGAGGGCAAACCAAAATCTAAAAAATTTCACAAGAAACATTTAAAATATTACTGCAAGAGGGTACACAGCAGCGGGGCGCCCCATATCCGAGTCTGAGGCGTCAGCTCGCCCCAGAGGCTGTTTGTCAAAGGAAAAAAAAGTTCACAAATTTATCCGTTGTAAACAGTTCTCTCAGCTATCTTCTACAAAGAAACAAAAGGGCAAACCAAAATCTAAAAAATTTCAGAAGAAACATTCAAAATACTACTGCAAGAGGGTACACAGCAGCGAATGGCCCCATATCCTAGTCTGAGGCGTCAGCTCGCCCCAGAGGCTGCTTGTCAAAGGAAAAAAGAAAGTTCACAAAATTATCTGTTGTAAACAGTTCTCTAACCAATTTCCTACAAGAAAACCAACGGGCAAACCAAAATCTGAAAAATTTTACAATAAACATTTAATATATTACTGCAAGAGGAAACACAGCAGCGGGGCGCCCCATTTCCGAGTCTGAGGCGTCAGCTCGCCCCAGAGGCTGCTTGTCAAAGGAAAAGAAAAAGTTTACAAATTTTCCTAACGTAAACAGTTTTCTAGCCTATTTCCTACAAAGAAGCGAACGGGCAAACAAAAATCTGAAAAATTTCAGAAGAAACATTCAAAATAATACTACAAGAGGGTACACAGCAGCGAATGGCCCCATATGCTAGTCTGAGGCGTCAGCTCGCGCCAGAGGCTGCTTGTCAAAGGAAAAAAGAAAGTTCACAAATTCATCTAATGTAAACAGTTCTCTAACCTATCTTCTACAAAGAAAGAAATGGGCAAACCAAAATCTAAAAAATTCCAAAAGAAATATTCA
Organism: Sussaba pulchella; assembly: GCA_963971145.1. Classification (NCBI taxonomy): domain Eukaryota; kingdom Metazoa; phylum Arthropoda; class Insecta; order Hymenoptera; family Ichneumonidae; genus Sussaba; species Sussaba pulchella. The sequence continues at coordinate 2,202,845 of OZ020169.1, read as the reverse complement.
AAATACTACTGCAAGAGGGTACACAGCAGCGGAGTGCCCCATATCCTAGTCTGAGGCGTCAGCTTGCCCCAGAGGCTGCTTGTCGAAGGAAAAAAAAAAGTTTACAAATTTATCTGTTGTAAACAGTTCTGTATCCTATCTCCTACGAAGAAACGAAAGGGCGAACCAAAATCTAACAATCTCCAGTAGAAACATTCAAAATACTACTGCAAGAGGGAACACAGCAGCGGATGGCCCCATATCCGAGTCGTAGGCGTCAGCTCGCCCCAGAGGCTGCATGTCAAAGGAAAAAAGAAAGTTTACAATTTTATCTATTGTAAACAGTTCTCTAACCTATTTCCGACAAAGAAATAAAAGGGCAAAGGAAAATCTGAAAAATTTTACAAGAAACATTCAAAATACTACTGAAAGAGGGTACACAGCAGCGGGGCGCCCCATATCCGAGTCTGAGGCGTCAGCTCGCCCCAGAGGCTGCTTGTCAAAGGAAAAGAAAAAGTTTACAAATTTTCCTAACGTAAACAGTTCTCTAGCCTATTTCCTACAAAGAAGCGAACGGGCAAACCAAAATCTGAAAAATTTGAGAAGAAACATTCAAAATACTCCTGCAAGAGGGTACACAGCAGCGGGGCGCCCCATATCCGAGTCTGAGGCGTCAGCTCGCCCATGAGACTGCTTGTCAAAAGAAAAGAAAAAGTTCACAAATTCATCTGTTGTAAACAGTTCTCTAACCTATCTCCTACAAAGAAACGAAAGGGCAAACCAAAATCTACGAAGTTTCAGAAGAAACATTCAAAATACTACTGCAAGAGGGTACACAGAAGCGGATGCGCCCATATCGGAGTCTGAGGCGTCAGCTTGCCCCAGAGGCTGCTTGTCAAAGGAAAAAAGAAAGTTCACAAATTTATCTGCTCGCCCGAGAGGCTGCTTGTCAAAGGAAAGGAAAAAGTTTACAAATTTTCCTAACGTAAACAGTCCTCTAGCCTATTTCCTACAAAGAAGCGAACGGGCAAACCAAAATCAGAAAAATTTGATAAGAAACATTCAAGATACTACTGCAAAAGGGTACACAACAGCGGAGTGCCCCATATCCTAGTCTGAGGCGTCAGCTCGCTCCAGAGGCTGCTTGTCAAAGGAAAAGAAAAAGTTCACGAATTTTTCCGTAATAAACATTTTTCTAACCTATCTTCTCAGCAAAAATCGAAGGGCGAACCAAAATCTAGAAAAGTCTGGCAGAAACATCGAAATCACTACTCTAAGGGTTCGCAGCTGCGGATGGCCCCATATCCGAGTCTGAGGCGTCAGCTCGCCCCAGAGGCTGCTTGTCAAAGGAAAAAAGAGAGTTTACAATTTTATCTATTGTAAACAGTTCTCTAACCTATTTCCGACAAAGAAAAAAAAGGCAAACCGAAATCTGAAAAATTTTACAAGAAACATTCAAAATATTACTGCAAGAGGGTACACAGCAGCGGGGCGCCTCATATCCGAGTCTGAGGCGTCAGCTCGCCCCAGAGGCTGCTTGTAAAAGGAAAACAAAAAGTTTACAAATTTTCCTAACGTAAACAGTTCTCTAGCCTATTTCCTACAAAGAAGCGAACGGGCGAACCAAAATCTGAGAAATTTGAGAAGAAACATTCAAAATACTCCTGCAAGAGGGTACACAGCAGCGGGGCGCCCCATATCCGAGTCTGAGGCGTCAGCTCGCCCATGAGACTGCTCGTCAAAAGAAAAGAAAAAGTTCACAAATTCATCTGTTGTAAACAGTTCTCTAACCTATCTCCTACAAAGAAACGAAACGGCAAACCAAAATCTACGAAGTTTCAGAAGAAACATTCAAAATACTACTGCAAGAGGGTACACAGAAGCGGATGCCCCCATATCGGAGTCTGAGGCGTCAGCTCGCCCCAGAGGCTGCTTGTCAAAGGAAAAAAGAAAGTTCACAAATTTATCCGTTATAAACAGTTCTCCAATTTATCCCCTACAAGAAAACCAACGGGCAAACCAAAATCTGAAAAATTCTACAAGAAACATTTAAAATGACACTGCAAGAGGGTACACAGTAGCGGGGCGCCCCATATCCGAGTCTGAGGCGTCAGCTCGCCCCAGAGGCTGCTTGTCAAAGGAAAGGAAAAAGTTTACAAATTTTCCTAACGTAAACAGTCCTCTAGCCTATTTCCTACAAAGAAGCGAACGGGCAAACCAAAATCAGAAAAATTTGATAAGAAACATTCAAGATACTACTGCAAAAGGGTACACAGCAGCGGAGTGCCCCATATCCTAGTCTGAGGCGTCAGCTCGCTCCAGAGGCTGCTTGTCAAAGGAAAAGAAAAAGTTCACGAATTTTTCTGTAATAAACATTTTTCTAACCTATCTTCTCAGCAAAAATCGAAGGGCGAACCAAAATCTAGAAAAGTCTGGCAGAAACATCGAAATCACTACTCTAAGGGTTCGCAGCTGCGGATGGCCCCATATCCGAGTCTGAGGCGTCAGCTCGCCCCAGAGGCTGCTTGTCAAAGGAAAAAAGAAAGTTTACAATTTTATCTATTGTAAACAGTTCTCTAACCTATTTCCGACAAAGAAAAAAAAGGGCAAAGGAAAATCTAAAAAATTTCAGAAGAAACATTTAAAATACTACTGCAAGAGGGTACACAGCAGCGGATGGCCCCATATCCAAGTCTGAGGCGTCAGCTTGCCCCAGAGGCTGCATGTCAAAGGAAAAAAAAAGTTTACAAATTTATCTGTTGTAAACAGTTCTATTACCTATCTTCTACAAAGAAACGAAAGGGCAAACGAAAATCTAAAAATTTACAGTAGAAACATTCAAAATACTACTGCAAGAGGGTACACAGCAGCGGATGGCCCCATATCCGAGTCTGAGGCGTCAGCTCGCCCCAGAGGCTGTTTGTCAAAGGAAAAAAAAGTTCACAAATTTATCCGTTGTAAACAGTTGTTGTGCCCCCAAAATTCATTATCAAAACTAAGGAAATTTATGCAACTTTCGACATCCCCGGAGGATGTCGAAAGCGAGGGCAGTGACTCGCAGGTTCATCGCCTCCGTGCAATGAGCGACTGCCCGTCAGCAGCTGACGCCAACAGTCACTGAACCCTCGAATGCTGACGAATAGTCAGCACTCCACATCACTAGATTATTGAACCCTTGGTTGGAAGTCGTAATGGGTAACCCAGCTACCAACCAAGGGGCAGTCTTGTTTTTGCATCGGGAAGGAGCTATCTGCCTTCCGCAAATAGACTCCCGGTCCGTGGAATCACACTGAACGATAGTGTCTAGGCGTACGCCGATTCGCGACACGGTCCGGTTGGAATAACCCTTGTAATAAAACATAAATAAACCATTGTAAACAATCTGTGTTCGCAACCAAAATAGTCGAATAAACTAATTAAATCACTAATCTTCGTGGATTCCTATCCCTTACGGTGTAATCCCATACAAAAAATAAATAAACAATTACTTAAGTGCCCTTCCACCCGCTCCTTGACGATCGCGCGGTGCACCGGCACAACAATTTGGTGGCAGCGGTGGGATACACCGAGTAGATTCAGTGACAAGTTAGCCACAGTTGTTTACGAACAATAACTACACTCGACCCCGAACCGCGGAAAGTGAAGCGAGCATCGACCTCGCACGGCAGAACATTGTGTAACCCGCTACGCAGCCGTCGGCGTTATCGCGAGTGTAACCCGACGCCGAAGGAGGCTACGAGCTGCGAAGAAACGGAGCATCGAGGCATCTACTGACGCAGTACCGACCAGGAACGGGTCCACCATTCTGCAGGACGAGAGGCAGCTTCACCGACCACCACACGCGAGGGATGACCGCGACAATCTTCTACCTGTAAGTCGGTTATATTAACGTAATTACCAGTAGATTAGAGCCAGTAGTCCCGCGTTAGGGGTAGCACACTGTAGCAAAAGAAAGGGGGGTTAGAATTCCAAAGAAAAAAAAACACAATGCCACTCGACGGCAACCCCACACACACCCCGGACGGGGACAATGAGACTACAGCCACCGCCGGCCTGACGGCCGCCCTCCTGGAAATATCCAGCCGGGTGATGGAAGTTCTGGAAAGCTTGCCCTCCCCACGGGTCCCGCCACCTCGCGTACCACAGGGGACACTTCCCCCTAACCCAGTGGAAGATGGGCGGGTGAACCACCAGCGTGGAACATCGTTTGTGTACCATAGCGAGTCAGAGAGCGAGGAGGACGACCCCCTCGACATATTCTCCCGACCCGTCTCAAGTCAAATGGTGGAAGACGATATCGCGGCTATGGCAAGGAGGGCCGGTCTCCCGCCACCGGTCTTGCCACCGGTACCGGCAGGGCAACCCCAGGGAACGCAAGGTAGAGCACCCATCCCCTCACCACGTCGCACACGGCCGCCAACACCCCTGGATGAGGGTGGGCAGTACGACGAGCGGGATGCGATCGCTTCCCTGCAGCGAGAGCTCGACCGGCGCCGGGCCAGACTAACGCAGGTAGGACCGCCAGGGCGGGGAAGCACCGCAGCAACCCTCCGTGACGTCGACAGTGACCCGTATGAACTGATAAGGGAGATGCGGGCGCAGATGAGGGAGATGAATGAGGAACTGCAAAGACTCCGGGCCGGGGGAAATCCTCGACAGGCCCCGGAGCCACCCCGGCACCGGCGACCGGGAATGATGCCCCTCGTGCATGCACTCAAGTACGTCCGCACGTTCGATGGGGGTTCCGCCGACGAGTTGCGGATTTTCCTCCGATCATGCGACGCGGTATGCCGACGTGTGGAGTACGAGGAGCACGGGGCACTACTGGAGATGATCCTCGCGAGCCAGATCGGAGGAAGAGCAGCCATGGATCTGACCCACAAAAATATCTTCACGTTCGCAGAGCTCCGTTCGGAGCTCGAAGCGCTATACGGTCAAAAGAAGTCGCTGTCGGCCCTCTCCATGGAGCTCAACTCGTTGCGGCAAGGGCAGAACGAAAGCGTTGCCGCGTACGCGTCACGGGCAGAAGCCATTACGTCACAGCTTGTCGATAAAGTAACGGAAAAAGCCCCATCCGAACGAGATGCGCGAGCAGTGGAAGAGTCGACCCGTCAGTACGCACAGGCCACCTTCGAGAATGGCCTAACGGGACAAGTACAGGTCCTCGTAAGAGCAAGAAACTGTTCAACCCTGCACGAGGCCGTGGTCGTAGCTAAAGAAATCGACGCGGCAATCCACCCAAGGGAGTCTCGGACGCCGCACAACCAGGCTCAGCGAAGATCCGCACCGGCACAGCCCCAGAGCGACGGTGGAAAGAACTGTTATACTTGCGGCAAAACGGGGCACGTGAGTCGGAATTGCCCACAGCAGGCTGGGCGTACCAGCCTCCCGGAGCCAACCCGCGGAGTCAACCAGGTCGACGTATGCTGCAGCTACTGCAAAAAAAAGGGCCATCTCTACGAAGACTGCCGTAAGCGGCTGCGGAACCGCGGAAACGCAAGAGACGACAATCAGGAGGGACCCCAAGGCCACCGAGATGGCACCAGCGAAGGGGGAAGGGACGGATACACCCCCCAGTCCAATACGGGAGCGGGGGAAGAGGACCGAAGGACGATAGGGACCCTAAGCCTATGCACGTTGACGGCGAGGGCCGAGTCGTTCCCACTGCAAACATTCCCGGTCACTCTACCCGCCAGAAGCGCCGCAAACGACTTTATCATCGAGTCACCCGGCACCGTCGAAGGCGTGTTGACCCTAAAAGCCGATACAGGAGCACAGTGTTGCGTCATCGGGGAAGGCAGCCTGCCGCCCGATACCGCAATCAAAGAGTGCAACGTTGAACTCGAAGGAATCTCGGGACAGAAATTTCGACCGAAAGGGGTCGTGCTACTGGCCCTAGGCGTGCCCGCCGTCATCGTAAAACATCCTTTCTACGTCGTGACGAAAAAGGTACCGCTACTCGTCCAGGGGATCCTCGGAATGGACTTCATCCGCGAGCATCAAGCCGACATCCTCGGAGGAGAGGTGATAAAGATTTACGGCCACGCAATGCCCCTGTTCGACGGAGCATCTGGGGTAACGTTGCCAGCACGCAGCGAAACCATCGTGCGCGCCAAAACAGCAAGCAAATACATCGGCTTGGTCGAAAAACGCACGATAACCCCAGATGTGATAATGGGGTCATGTGTCACGCCTCCGTCAAACAACACCTGTCTGGTAAGCCTCGTGAATACGAGCGACGACACACGAGTGGTGCAACGACCCACCGTGATATTGGAGCCAGTATGCGACAACGACACCGCCACGCTCGGAGTGAACCTGATCCGAGCGGGCCGAGGCGCGGAGCGCCTGGAGCGGTTACGCAACGAGCTCGACCGTTCACATCTAAACGCAGAGGAGGAATCTTCGCTCATGAAAATTGCCGACGAGTACGAGGATATTTTCCATCTCGCTGGAGACAAATTACCGTGCACGCACATGGTGGAGCATACCATCCTCCTAAAGGACGGGGCCCTCCCGATGAAGGTGCACCCATACCGCCTACCAGAAGCGCACAAAAAAGAGGTAGAAAAACAAACCACGGAGATGCTTGCAGACGGTATCATCCAACCAAGCAAGAGCCAATGGAACGCGCCGTTGCTCGTCGTCGCGAAAAAACCCGACCCGAACGGGGTGCGGCGACTACGCGTTGTTGTTGACTTCCGCAAGCTCAACGAGGTCACCGTGGGTGACTCATACCCACTGCCCAACATCTCGGAGATTCTGGATCAGCTGGGACGAGCAAAGTACTTCTCCACTCTCGATCTCGCGTCGGGTTTCCACCAGATACCCATGGCACCCAAGGACCGAGAAAAGACCGCGTTTTCCACCCCGCAGGGCCACTTCGAATACACACGAATGCCGTTCGGGTTAAAAAATGCGCCCCCCACCTTCCAGAGACTGATGAATTCCGTGCTAGCAGGATTGGACGGAATAAAGTGTTACGTATACCTAGACGACATCGTAGTCCACGGTACAACCCTCAAGGAACACAACGAGAGGCTGAGAGACGTTTTCCAACGTCTAAGAGAAGCAAAACTCGCCCTCCAGCCCGCGAAATGCCGCCTCCTGCGGAAGGAAACACATTACCTCGGTCATATAATCTCTGAGGACGGGGTGAGGGCCGATCCCGAGAAGATTGCAGCCGTTAGGAATTTCCCAGTCCCTACCAACGTAAAAGGGGTGCAATCGTTTCTAGGGCTAGCCGGGTACTACCGGAAATTTATACGAGACTTCTCGAAAATCACCAAACCACTCACCGAGCTCGTACGCAAAGACGTAGCTTTCGAGTGGACAGCGGTACGCGACGAAGCATTCGAGAAGCTTAAAGATGCAATGACCACGGCTCCGGTACTGCAATACCCGGACTTCAACAAGCCATTCATCGTCACTACAGATGCATCAGATAAGGCGATCGGTGCAATTTTATCTCAAGGTAAAGTCGGGGAGGACCTGCCCATATGTTACGCGAGCCGAACGCTATCGAAAGCCGAGCGCAATTACACGACAACGGAAAAGGAGCTACTCGCAATCGTGTGGGGAATTACCCAATTCCGGCCATACGTCTACGGGACCAGGTTCAAGGTAGTAACCGATCACCAACCCCTCACCTGGTTGTTCGGAGTAAAAGATCCGGGCTCACGTCTCATGCGCTGGAAAATAAAACTATCGGAGCATGAGTTCGACGTCGAGTACAAGGCAGGCAAGCGAAACTCGAATGCCGACGCCTTGAGCCGTATCTATGCGGTAACCCGAGCCCAGGCGAAAGAGCGAAAGAATGAAGCACCGCCAGAGAGAGACGAGCGCTCGCCGGCAACCGCTAAGCCTCGCGCCCCGGTTCCCCCACCGCCCCACGAGCAAGGCCGCTCGGGAAGCGGCCACGCAACAGACGACGGTGTGAGGAAGGAGCGCGATATAGGAGACGAAACTTCTCCCCAGCAGTGCGACAGAGAGGCAAGCGAAGCACCGAGCATGACCAGCGACAGCGAGAGCGACGGAGACGGAGCCATCGGGGCCCCAAGCGAGCTGTACTGCCCGGAGCCGGACGACCGTATCCGCATCATCAGGGAGTACCACGACGCACCCCTCGGGGGCCACCAGGGAGTAAAACGAACGCTACGAAGAATCCGCCTGAAGTACGACTGGCCCGGCCTGAGATCGGAGGTAGAAAGATACGTCTCCGCATGTCTAAAATGCCAAAAAAACAAACTCAGCCGGCAAACACGAGTACCCATGGTGATTACCGACACTCCCGGTGCCGCGTTCGAGAAAACGGCTATCGACATCGTCGGCCCCCTTCCCGAAACCCCTCAGGGAAACAAGTATGTCCTTACATTCCAGGACGCCCTTACAAAATATAGCGCAGCGATGGCCATACCCAACCAGGAGGCCAGTACTATCGCAAGGGCATTCGTGGAGGAAGTAATCTGCCGATATGGAACACCCACCACCGTCCTCTCGGACCAAGGAACCAATTTTCTTAGCGTAACATTCAAGGAGGTATGCAGACTGCTACGGATCCAAAAAATCCAAACCACTGCATACCACCCCCAAAGTAACGGAGCATTAGAACGATCGCACCGGACCCTCGCGGAATACCTGAGACATTACATCGACGGGGAGCAAACCGACTGGGATAGCTGGCTCCCGTACGCGATGTTTACATATAACACGACGCCACACACCGCTACGGGTCTTACGCCTTACGAACTTGTGTTCGGACGACACGCGGAGCTGCCGACAGCCATCCGTCAGGCGCCCCGCGACTCGTACTCGTACGACAACTACGCCAGCGAGCTACGCGAGAGACTACGAGCCGCCTGGAGCCTCGCTCGAAACCATTTGCGCGAAGCGAAAGAGAGGGCAAAGGAAAGTTACGACGAAGACGCCTGCCCCACCCGCCTCCGCGTAGGGGACCGCGTCTTGCTGCGTGACGAGGCCGTAAGACGAGGCCGGTCCGCAAAACTCAGCCCGAAGTGGATAGGGCCGTACGAGATACTAGCGCAACCCGCCCCGGTCACCTTCACCATACAAAAAGGGCGGGCGCAGCTCACGGTGCACGCCAACCGGCTGAAGCTCGCCGTAGAGCACTAAGGAGCGAGACGATACACAAAAAAAAAAAAAAAAAAAAAACGTTATAATAACCGTACACGTATACATACAATAGCACAAAAAAAAAAAAAAAAAAAAAAAAAAAGAAAACTACCAAACGTTCTGGAGAAATGAGCCACTGAAGAAGGACGGATGCATTTATCCGATTTCAGATTCCTGCTGGCCGCGCATGCCGGAGGGACCGACCCGGACCCCCCATACCGGATCACCCCGTTCACCAACCACCCAGGAATTTACTATGAGGATCTGGGAACGTTGACGATAGCAGAAACAACATGGAAACTGGCAGTCTCCCTGCGGGTGGACCCAGTAATGGAAAGATGCACCGCAGTTACGGCACAACTAAACCGGATACTCGCCGCATGCAACGGTCTCAAAACAACCGACGACCTATGCACAACGCTAAGAGATACCGTGACTCATGAAATAACCAAAATACAAACAGGATTGGAAACCGCCCGCGACGTATTAAAATTATCGCCAACCCGCCGCCGCCGGGGTCTGGTGAACGGTCTCGGTACAGTCATCCGCACCATTACCGGCAACATGGACGCCGAGGATGCCGAAAAAATAAACCGAGAAATAAACGACCTTCGAAACACCCAGGGGACGCTCAAGGACGCCGTCAAGGACCAACTGCAGGTGGTAGAAACAGCCCTCGAAGTGTTCAACACCACCGCACAAAGAATCCAAGACAACGAGAGCGAGCTCCAGGGACTCGTCGCGGGAATACATATCTGGATGAAGGGGCAAGTCGACAGCATGACGAAACGACAGCAGATCGACGAAAGCCTCACCGCCGTAGGTCTATACGTAGAAGGGCTACTCGGCGACGTGCGGGAGCTAGTTGAGTTAGTAACGGAAACGGAGCAGGGAAGAGTAAGCCTCACGGTCCTCCCACCCCGCAAGGTCGCTTCTTATCTCACTAACGCACTCCCCTACCTCCCGCCCGGTAGCGCCTTCCCTACGACACTGGAGCGCGCCCACATCTCAGCCTTGCTGCATGTCTCTGAAATCCGAGCCTACTACGCAAACGGCTCGATAGTCACCGTCATCGAAATTCCACTCGTCGGACAACGCAAGCTCAGCGTCAGCCGCACGTACCCGTTGCCCACACGATACACGGGAAGTACGTACTACTACCTGGATACGACGGAGGACCTCGTAGTCATTGACCGAGAAGGTCGTAATTATGTCCAAATGACCTTGGAAGACCTCGGAAAATGCAGGAGCCTGCCCCGACGATGGATTTGCGCCCCCACACACGCAACGGCCCCGATAAATCGCGACGCCCCGTGCGAAGTCCGCATCTACGGAAAGGTGGAGGCCGAAGGGGCCCTACAATGCGAAAAACGAGTAGCCAACCTCACCCACACCCTAGTAACCACCATGTCATTACCCGGGAAGTGGCTATACGTCGCACCGGACGACGACCCAATCACTATCGCCTGCGGTGGCTACCCGATCAAACACGAAAAACTAGCAGGGATAGGTATACTGGCTCTGATAGGTAATTGCGTCATAACCGCCCGAGGTTTCGGCGTTCGGACAGGAAGGAGGATCACGCAGCTAGTCACCGAGGACTACCTTCCCCCCGGAAACCTCACCTTATCAGAAGCCGAGAAGACCTCATCCATCCCGGACCCCAACCATGCTGCATCCTTAAAAAACGTGTTCCGCAACCCCGCCGAGCTACGCAACATTGGCACCCGGTTACACAAAATAAAAGAGAATTTAGAAAAAAAGAACCCCACCATACCTATCGTAGCCGGGTCAAGTACATTTGCATTAATAGCTTTGGCATGTGTCGTAGCCTGCCTATTGTTTCGCAGACGTCAGCAAAACTCCACGACGACTCCAGCCACAACGGTATCAGTCAGTCTCGATGCCACTGGGGCACCAGAGAACCGAGCGATGACCGGCGAGGAACGAAGACAGAAGACTCTCACCCAACAGCTGGCCCGGTACAACTCACGTCACCTGCCAAGGACAGCAACTAGTAACGACGGACGCGAGGAGTTAGAACTAGAATAAAAATTAATTTTTCAAAAAAAAAAAAAAAAAAAAAAAAAAAATATTTTTTTCCTAAACAAAATAAGAATACAACTAAAAATAAATTTTCATTTTAGGGGGGAGGGGTGTTGTGCCCCCAAAATTCATTATCAAAACTAAGGAAATTTATGCAACTTTCGACATCCCCGGAGGATGTCGAAAGCGAGGGCAGTGACTCGCAGGTTCATCGCCTCCGTGCAATGAGCGACTGCCCGTCAGCAGCTGACGCCAACAGTCACTGAACCCTCGAATGCTGACGAATAGTCAGCACTCCACATCACTAGATTATTGAACCCTTGGTTGGAAGTCGTAATGGGTAACCCAGCTACCAACCAAGGGGCAGTCTTGTTTTTGCATCGGGAAGGAGCTATCTGCCTTCCGCAAATAGACTCCCGGTCCGTGGAATCACACTGAACGATAGTGTCTAGGCGTACGCCGATTCGCGACACGGTCCGGTTGGAATAACCCTTGTAATAAAACATAAATAAACCATTGTAAACAATCTGTGTTCGCAACCAAAATAGTCGAATAAACTAATTAAATCACTAATCTTCGTGGATTCCTATCCCTTACGGTGTAATCCCATACAAAAAATAAATAAACAATTACTTAAGTGCCCTTCCACCCGCTCCTTGACGATCGCGCGGTGCACCGGCACAACACAGTTCTCTCACTTATCGTCTACAAAGAAACAAGAGGGCAAACCAAAATCTGAAAAATTTCAGAAGGAACATTCAAATTACTACTGCAAGAGGGTACACAGCAGCGATTGGCCCCATATCCTAGTCTGAGGCGTCAGCTCGCCCCAGAGGCTGCTTGTCGAAGGAAAAAAAAAAGTTTACAAATTTATCTGTTGTAAACAGTTCTGTAACCTATCTCCTACAAAGAAACAAAAGGCAAGCCAGAATCTGAAAAATTTCAGAAGAAACATTCAAAATACTACTGCAAGAGGGTACACAGAAGCGGATGCCCCCATATCGGAGTCTGAGGCGTCAGCTCGCCCCAGAGGCTGCTTGTCAAAGTAAAAAAAAAAGTTTACAAATTTATCTGTTGTAAAAAGTTCTCTAACCTATCTCCTACGAAGAAACAAAATGGCAAACCACAATCTAAAAAATTTCAGAAGAAACATTCAAAATACTACTGCAAGAGGGTACACAGCAGCGGAGTGCCCCATATCCTAGTCTGAGGCGTCAGCTCGCCCCAGAGGCTGCTTGTCAAAGGAAAAAAGAAAGTTCACAAATTTATCTGTTGTAAACAGTTCTCCAATCTATCCCCTACAAGAAAACCAACGGGCGAACCAAAATCTATAAAATTCTACAAGAAACATTTAAAATACTACTGCAAGAGGGTACACAGCAGCGGGGCGCCCCATATCCGAGTCTGAGGCGTCAGCTTGCCCCAGAGGCTGCTTGTCAAAGGAAAGGAAAAAGTTTACAAATTTTCCTAACGTAAACAGTCCTCTAGCCTATTTCCTACAAAGAAGCGAACGGGCAAACCAAAATCAGAAAAATTTGATAAGAAACATTCAAGATACTACTGCAAAAGGGTACACAGCAGCGGAGTGCCCCATATCCTAGTCTGAGGCGTCAGCTCGCTCCAGAGGCTGCTTGTCAAAGGAAAAGAAAAAGTTCACGAATTTTTCTGTAATAAACATTTTTCTAACCTATCTTCTCAGCAAAAATCGAAGGGCGAACCAAAATCTAGAAAAGTCTGGCAGAAACATCGAAATCACTACTCTAAGGGTTCGCAGCTGCGGATGGCCCCATATCCGAGTCTGAGGCGTCAGCTCGCCCCAGAGGCTGCTTGTCAAAGGAAAAAAGAAAGTTTACAATTTTATCTATTGTAAACAGTTCTCTAACCTATTTCCGACAAAGAAAAAGAAGGGCAAAGGAAAATCTAAAAAATTTCAGAAGAAACATTTAAAATACTACTGCAAGAGGGTACACAGCAGCGGATGGCCCCATATCCAAGTCTGAGGCGTCAGCTTGCCCCAGAGGCTGCATGTCAAAGGAAAAAAAAAGTTTACAAATTTATCTGTTGTAAACAGTTCTATTACCTATCTTCTACAAAGAAACGAAAGGGCAAACGAAAATCTAAAAATTTACAGTAGAAACATTCAAAATACTACTGCAAGAGGGTACACAGCAGCGGATGGCCCCATATCCGAGTCTGAGGCGTCAGCTCGCCCCAGAGGCTGTTTGTCAAAGGAAAAAAAAGTTCACAAATTTATCCGTTGTAAACAGTTCTCTCACTCATCGTCTACAAAGAAACAAGAGGGCAAACCAAAATCTGAAAAATTTCAGAAGGAACATTCAAAATACTACTGCAAGAGGGTACACAGCAGCGATTGGCCCCATATCCTAGTCTGAGGCGTCAGCTCGCCCCAGAGGCTGCTTGTCGAAGGAAAAAAAAAAGTTTACAAATTTATCTGTTGTAAACAGTTCTGTAACCTATCTCCTACAAAGAAACAAAAGGCAAGCCAGAATCTGAAAAATTTCAGAAGAAACATTCAAAATACTACTGCAAGAGGGTACACAGAAGCGGATGCCCCCATATCGGAGTCTGAGGCGTCAGCTCGCCCCAGAGGCTGCTTGTCAAAGTAAAAAAAAAAGTTTACAAATTTATCTGTTGTAAAAAGTTCTCTAACCTATCTCCTACGAAGAAACAAAATGGCAAACCACAATCTAAAAAATTTCAGAAGAAACATTCAAAATACTACTGCAAGAGGGTACACAGCAGCGGAGTGCCCCATATCCTAGTCTGAGGCGTCAGCTCGCCCCAGAGGCTGCTTGTCAAAGGAAAAAAGAAAGTTCACAAATTTATCTGTTGTAAACAGTTCTCCAATCTATCCCCTACAAGAAAACCAACGGGCGAACCAAAATCTATAAAATTCTACAAGAAACATTTAAAATACTACTGCAAGAGGGTACACAGCAGCGGGGCGCCCCATATCCGAGTCTGAGGCGTCAGCTTGCCCCAGAGGCTGCTTGTCAAAGGAAAGGATAAAGTTCACAAATTTTCCTAACGTAAACAGTCCTCTAGCCTATTTCCTACAAAGAAGCGAACGGGCAAACCAAAATCAGAAAAATTTGATAAGAAACATTCAAGATACTACTGCAAGAGGGTACACAGCAGCGGAGTGCCCCATATCCTAGTCTGAGGCGTCAGCTCGCTCCAGAGGCTGCTTGTCAAAGGAAAAGAAAAAGTTCACGAATTTTTCCGTAATAAACATTTTTCTAACCTATCTTCTCAGCAAAAATTGAAGGGCGAACCAAAATCTAGAAAAGTCTGGCAGAAACATCGAAAACACTACTCTAAGGGTTCGCAGCTGCGGATGGCCCCATATCCGAGTCTGAGGCGTCAGCTCGCCCCAGAGGCTGCTTGTCAAAGGAAAAAAGAAAGTTTACAATTTTATCTATTGTAAACAGTTCTCTAACCTATTTCCGACAAAGAAAAAAAAGGCAAACCGAAATCTGAAGAATTTTACAAGAAACATTCAAAATATTACTGCAAGAGGGTACACAGCAGCGGGGCGCCCCATATCCGAGTCTGAGGCGTCAGCTCCCCCCAGAGGCTGCTTGTCAAAGGAAAAGAAAAAGTTTACAAATTTATCTGTTGTAAACAGTTCTGTAACCTATCTCCTACAAAAAAACAAAAGGCAAGCCAAAATCTAAAAAATTTCAGAAGAAACATTCAAAATAATACTACAAGAGGGTACACAGCAGCGAATGGCTTCATATCCTAGCCTGAGGCGTCAGCTCGCCCCAGAGGCTGCTTGTCAAAGGAAAAAAAAAAGTTCACAAATTCATCTAATGTAACCAGTTCTCTAACCTATCTTCTACAAAGAAAGAAATGGGCAAACCAAAATCTAAAAAATTCCAAAAGAAACATTCAAAATACTACTGCAAGAGGGAACACAGCAGCGGATGGCCCCATATCCGAGTCGTAGGCGTCAGCTCGCACCAGAGGCTGCTTGTCAAAGGAAAAAAGAAAGTTAACAATTTTATCTATTGTAAACAGTTCTCTAACCTATTTCCGACAAAGAAAAAAAAGGGCAAAGGAAAATCTAAAAAATTTCAGAAGAAACATTCAAAATACTACTGCAAGAGGGTACACAGCAGCAAATGGCCCCATATCCTAGTCTGAGGCGTCAGCTCGCCCCAAAGGCTGCTTTTCCAAGGAAAAAAGAAAGTTCACAAAATTATCTCTTGTAAACAGTTCTCTAACCAATTTCCTACGAAGAAACGAAAGGGCAAACCAAAATCTACGAAGTTTTAGAAGAAACATCCAAAATACTACTGCAAGAGGGTACACAGAATCGGATGCCCCCATATCGGAGTCTGAGGCGTCAGCTCGCCCCAGGGGCTGCTTGTCAAAGGAAAAAAAAAAGTTCACAAATTCATCTGTTGTAAAAAGTTCTCTAACCTATCTCCTACGAAGAAACAAAATGGCAAACCACAATCTAAAAAATTTCAGAAGAAACATTCAAAATACTACTGCAAGAGGGTACAGAGCAGCGGAGTGCCCCATATCCTAGTCTGAGGCGTCAGCTCGCCCCAGAGGCTGCTTGTCTAAGGAAAAAAGGAAGTTCACAAATTTATCTGTTGTAAGCAGTTCTCCAATCTATCCCCTACAAGAAAACCAACGGGCAAACCAAAATCTGAAAAATTCTACAAGAAAGATTTAAAATGACACTGCAAGAGGGTACACAGCAGCGGGGCGCCCCATATCCGAGTCTGAGGCGTCAGCTCGCCCCAGAGGCTGCTTGTCAAAGGAAAGGAAAAAGTTTACAAATTTTCCTAACGTAAACAGTCCTCTAGCCTATTTCCTACAAAGAAGCGAACGGGCAAACCAAAATCTGAAAAATTTCACAAGAAACATTCAAAATATTACTGCAAGAGGGTACACAGCAGCGGGGCGCCCCATTTCCGAGTCTGAGGCGTCAGCTCGCCCCAGAGGCTGCTTGTCAAAGGAAAAAAAAAGTTCACAAATTCATCTAATGTAAACAGTTCTCTAACCTATCTTCTACAAAGAAAGAAATGGGCAAACCAAAATCTAATAAATTCTGAAAGAAACATTCAAAATACTACTGCAAGAGGGTACACAGCAGCAGAGTGCCCCATATCCTGGTCTAAGGCGTCAGCTCGCCCCAGAGGCAGCTTGTCGAAGGAAAAGAAAAAGTTTACAAATTTATCTGTTGTAAACAGTTCTGTAACCTATCTCCTACAAAAAAACAAAAGGCAAGCCAAAATCTAAAAAATTTCAGAAGAAACATTCAAAATAATACTACAAGAGGGTACACAGCAGCGAATGGCTCCATATCCTAGCCTGAGGCGTCAGCTCGCCCCAGAGGCTGCTTGTCAAAGGAAAAAAGAAAGTTCACAAATTCATCTAATGTAACCAGTTCTCTAACCTATCTTCTGCAAAGAAAGAAATGGGCAAACCAAAATCTAAAAAATTCCAAAAGAAACATTCAAAATACTACTGCAAGAGGGTACACAGCAGCGGAGTGCCCCATATCCTAGTCTGAGGCGTCAGCTTGCCCCAGAGGCTGCTTGTCGAAGGAAAAAAAAAAGTTTACAAATTTATCTGTTGTAAACAGTTCTGTAACCTATCTCCTACGAAGAAACAAAAGAGCGAACCAGAATCTAACAATCTCCAGTAGAAACAATCAAAATACTACTGCAAGAGGGAACACAGCAGCGGATGGCCTCATATCCGAGTCGTAGGCGTCAGCTCGCCCCAGAGGCTGCTTGTCAAAGGAAAAAAGAAAGTTAACAATTTTATCTATTGTAAACAGTTCTCTAACCTATTTCCGACAAAGAAAAAAAAGGGCAAAGGAAAATCTAAAAAATTTCAGAAGAAACATTCAAAATACTACTGCAAGAGGGTACACAGCAGCAAATGGCCCCATATCCTAGTCTGAGGCGTCAGCTCGCCCCAGAGGCTGCTTTTCCAAGGAAAAAAGAAAGTTCACAAAATTATCTCTTGTAAAAAGTTCTCTAACCAATTTCCTACAAAGAAACGAAAGGGCAAAGCAAAATCTACGAAGTTTCAGAAGAAACATCCAAAATACTACTGCAAGAGGGTACACAGAATCGGATGCCCCCATATCGGAGTCTGAGGCGTCAGCTCGCCCCAGAGGCTGCTTGTCAAAGGAAAAAAAAAAGTTCACAAATTCATCTGTTGTAAAAAGTTCTCTAACCTATCTCCTACGAAGAAACAAAATGGCAAACCACAATCTAAAAAATTTCAGAAGAAACATTCAAAATACTACTGCAAGAGGGTACAGAGCAGCGGAGTGCCCCATATCCTAGTCTGAGGCGTCAGCTCGCCCCAGAGGCTGCTTGTCTAAGGAAAAAAGGAAGTTCACAAATTTATCTGTTGTAAGCAGTTCTCCAATCTATCCCCTACAAGAAAACCAACGGGCAAACCAAAATCTGAAAAATTCTACAAGAAACATTTCAAACGACACTGCAAGAGGGTACACAGCAGCGGGGCGCCCCATATCCGAGTCTGAGGCGTCAGCTCGCCCCAGAGGCTGCTTGTCAAAGGAAAGGAAAAAGTTTACAAATTTTCCTAACGTAAACAGTCCTCTAGCCTATTTCCTACAAAGAAGCGAACGTGCAAACCAAAATCAGAAAAATTTGATAAGAAACATTCAAGATACTACTGCAAAAGGGTACACAGCAGCGGAGTGCCCCATATCCGAGTCTGAGGCGTCAGCTGGCCCCAGAGGCTGCTTGTCAAAGGAAAAGAAAAAGTTCACGAATTTTTTTGTAATAAACATTTTTCTAACCTATCTTCTCAGCAAAAATCGAAGGGCGAACCAAAATCTAGAAAAGTCTGGCAGAAACATCGAAATCACTACTCTAAGGGTTCGCAGCTGCGAATGGCCCCATATCCGAGTCTGAGGCGTCAGCTCGCCCCAGAGGCTGCTTGTCAAAGGAAAAAAGAAAGTTCACAAATTCATCTATTGTAACCAGTTCTCTAACCTATCTTCTGCAAAGAAAGAAATGGGCAAACCAAAATCTAAAAAATTCCAAAAGAAACATTCAAAATACTACTGCAAGAGGGTACACAGCAGCGGAGTGCCCCATATCCTAGTCTGAGGCGTCAGCTTGCCCCAGAGGCTGCTTGTCGAAGGAAAAAAAAAAGTTTACAAATTTATCTGTTGTAAACAGTTCTGTAACCTATCTCCTACGAAGAAACAAAAGAGCGAACCAGAATCTAACAATCTCCAGTAGAAACAATCAAAATACTACTGCAAGAGGGAACACAGCAGCGGATGGCCTCATATCCGAGTCGTAGGCGTCAGCTCGCCCCAGAGGCTGCTTGTCAAAGGAAAAAAGAAAGTTAACAATTTTATCTATTGTAAACAGTTCTCTAACCTATTTCCGACAAAGAAAAAAAAGGGCAAAGGAAAATCTAAAAAATTTCAGAAGAAACATTCAAAATACTACTGCAAGAGGGTACACAGCAGCAAATGGCCCCATATCCTAGTCTGAGGCGTCAGCTCGCCCCAGAGGCTGCTTTTCCAAGGAAAAAAGAAAGTTCACAAAATTATCTCTTGTAAAAAGTTCTCTAACCAATTTCCTACAAAGAAACGAAAGGGCAAAGCAAAATCTACGAAGTTTCAGAAGAAACATCCAAAATACTACTGCAAGAGGGTACACAGAATCGGATGCCCCCATATCGGAGTCTGAGGCGTCAGCTCGCCCCAGAGGCTGCTTGTCAAAGGAAAAAAAAAAGTTCACAAATTCATCTGTTGTAAAAAGTTCTCTAACCTATCTCCTACGAAGAAACAAAATGGCAAACCACAATCTAAAAAATTTCAGAAGAAACATTCAAAATACTACTGCAAGAGGGTACAGAGCAGCGGAGTGCCCCATATCCTAGTCTGAGGCGTCAGCTCGCCCCAGAGGCTGCTTGTCTAAGGAAAAAAGGAAGTTCACAAATTTATCTGTTGTAAGCAGTTCTCCAATCTATCCCCTACAAGAAAACCAACGGGCAAACCAAAATCTGAAAAATTCTACAAGAAACATTTCAAACGACACTGCAAGAGGGTACACAGCAGCGGGGCGCCCCATATCCGAGTCTGAGGCGTCAGCTCGCCCCAGAGGCTGCTTGTCAAAGGAAAGGAAAAAGTTTACAAATTTTCCTAACGTAAACAGTCCTCTAGCCTATTTCCTACAAAGAAGCGAACGTGCAAACCAAAATCAGAAAAATTTGATAAGAAACATTCAAGATACTACTGCAAAAGGGTACACAGCAGCGGAGTGCCCCATATCCGAGTCTGAGGCGTCAGCTGGCCCCAGAGGCTGCTTGTCAAAGGAAAAGAAAAAGTTCACGAATTTTTTTGTAATAAACATTTTTCTAACCTATCTTCTCAGCAAAAATCGAAGGGCGAACCAAAATCTAGAAAAGTCTGGCAGAAACATCGAAATCACTACTCTAAGGGTTCGCAGCTGCGAATGGCCCCATATCCGAGTCTGAGGCGTCAGCTCGCCCCAGAGGCTGCTTGTCAAAGGAAAAAAGAACGTTTACAATTTTATCTATTGTAAACAGTTCTCTAACCTATTTCCGACAAAGAAAAAAAAGGGCAAAGGAAAATCTAAAAAATTTCAGAAGAAACATTTAAAATACTCCTGCAAGAAGGTACACAGCAGCGGGGCGCCCCATATCCGAGTCTGAGGCGTCAGCTCGCCCATGAGACTGCTCGTCAAAAGAAAAGAAAAAGTTCACAAATTCATCTGTTGTAAACAGTTATCTAACCTATCTCCTACAAAGAAACGAAACGGCAAACCAAAATCTACAAAGTTTCAGAAGAAACATTCAAAATACTACTGCAAGAGGGTACACAGAAGCGGATGCCCCCATATCGGAGTCTGAGGCGTCAGCTCGCCCCAGAGGCTGCTTGTCAAAGGAAAAAAGAAAGTTCACAAATTTATCTGTTATAAACAGTTCTCCAATTTATCCCCTACAAGAAAAGCAACGGGCAAACCAAAATCTGAAAAATTCTACAAGAAACATTCAAAATGACACTGCAAGAGGGTACACAGCAGCGGGGCGCCCCATATCCGAGTCTCAGGCGTCAGCTCGCCCCAGAGGCTGCTTGTCAAAGGAAAGGAAAAAGTTTACAAATTTTCCTAACGTAAACAGTCCTCTAGCCTATTTCCTACAAAGAAGCGAACGGGCAAACCAAAATCAGAAAAATTTGATGAGAAACATTCAAGATACTACTGCAAAAGGGTACACAGCAGCGGAGTGCCCCATATCCTAGTCTGAGGCGTCAGCTCGCTCCAGAGGCTGCTTGTCAAAGGGAAAGAAAAAGTTCACGAATTTTTCTGTAATAAACATTTTTCTAACCTATCTTCTCAGCAAAAATCGAAGGGCGAACCAAAATCTGGAAAAGTCTGGCAGAAACATCGAAATCACTACTCTAAGGGTTCGCAGCTGCGGATGGCCCCATATCCGAGTCTGAGGCGTCAGCTCGCCCCAGAGGCTGCTTGTCAAAGGAAAAAAGAGAGTTTACAATTTTATCTATTGTAAACAGTTCTCTAACCTATTTCCGACAAAGAAAAAAAAGGCAAACCGAAATCTGAAAAATTTTACAAGAAACATTCAAAATATTACTGCAAGAGGGTACACAGCAGCGGGGCGCCCCATATCCGAGTCTGAGGCGTCAGCTCGCCCCAGAGGCTGCTTGTCGAAGGAAAAGAAAAAGTTTACAAATTTTCCTAACGTAAACAGTTCTCTAGCCTATTTCCTACAAAGAAGCGAACGGGCAAACCAAAATCTGAAAAATTTGAGACGAAACATTCAAAATACTCCTGCAAGAGGGTACACAGCAGCGGGGCGCCCCATATCCGAGTCTGAGGAATCAGCTCGCCCATGAGACTGCTTGTCAAAAGAAAAGAAAAAGTTCACAAATTCATCTCTTGTAAACAGTTCTCTAACCTATCTCCTACAAAGAAACGAAACGGCAAACCAAAATCTACGAAGTTTCAGAAGAAACATTCAAAATACTACTGCAAGAGGGTACACAGAAGCGGATGCCCCCATATCGGAGTCTGAGGCGTCAGCTCGCCCCAGAGGCTGCTTGTCAAAGGAAAAAAGAAAGTTCACAAATTTATCTGTTGTAAACAGTTCGCCAATTTATCCCCTACAAGAAAACCAACGGGCAAACCAAAATCTGAAAAATTCTACAAGAAACATTTAAAATACTACTGCAAGAGGGTACACAGCAGCGGAGTGCCCCATATCCTAGTCTGAGGCGTCAGCTCGCTCCAGAGGCTGCTTGTCAAAGGGAAAGAAAAAGTTCACGAATTTTTCCGTAATAAACATTTTTCTAACCTATCTTCTCAGCAAAAATCGAAGGGCGAACCAAAATCTAGAAAAGTCTGGCAGAAACATCGAAATCACTACTCTAAGGGTTCGCAGCTGCGGATGGCCCCATATCCGAGTCTGAGGCGTCAGCTCGCCCCAGAGGCTGCTTGTCAAAGGAAAAAAGAGAGTTTACAATTTTATCTATTGTAAACAGTTTTCTAACCTATTTCCGACAAAGAAAAAAAAGGGCAAAGGAAAATCTAAAAAATTTCAGAAGAAACATTTAAAATACTACTGCAAGAGGGTACACAGCGTCGGATGGCCCAATATCCGAGTCTGAGGCGTCAGCTCGCCCATGAAAATGCTTGTCAAAAGAAAAGAAAAAGTTCACAAATTTATCTGTTGTAAACAGTTCTCTAACCTATCTTCTACAAAGAAAGAAATGGGCAAACCAAAATCTAAAAAATTCCAAAAGAAACATTCAAAAAACTACTGCAAGAGGGTACACAGCAGCAGAGTGCCCCATATCCTAGTCTGAGGCGTCAGCTTGCCCCAGAAGCTGCTTGTCGAAGGAAAAAAAAAGTTTACAAATTTATCTGTTGTAAACAGTTCTGTAACCTATCTCCTACGAAGAAACAAAAGGGCGAACCAAAATCTAACAATCTCCAGTGGAAACATTCAAAATACTACTGCAAGAGGGAACACAGCAGCGGATGGCCCCATATCCGAGTCTGAGGCGTCAGCTCGCCCCAAAGGCTGCTTGTCAAAGGAAAAAAAAGTTGACAAATTTATCCGTTGTAAACAGTTCTCTCACCTATCTCTTACAAAGAAACAAGAGGGCAAACCAAAATCTAAAAAATTTCACAAGAAACATTTAAAATATTACTGCAAGAGGGTACACAGCAGCGGGGCGCCCCATATCCGAGTCTGAGGCGTCAGCTCGCCCCAGAGGCTGTTTGTCAAAGGAAAAAAAAGTTCACAAATTTATCCGTTGTAAACAGTTCTCTCAGCTATCTTCTACAAAGAAACAAAAGGGCAAACCAAAATCTAAAAAATTTCAGAAGAAACATTCAAAATACTACTGCAAGAGGGTACACAGCAGCGAATGGCCCCATATCCTAGTCTGAGGCGTCAGCTCGCCCCAGAGGCTGCTTGTCAAAGGAAAAAAGAAAGTTCACAAAATTATCTGTTGTAAACAGTTCTCTAACCAATTTCCTACAAGAAAACCAACGGGCAAACCAAAATCTGAAAAATTTTACAATAAACATTTAATATATTACTGCAAGAGGAAACACAGCAGCGGGGCGCCCCATTTCCGAGTCTGAGGCGTCAGCTCGCCCCAGAGGCTGCTTGTCAAAGGAAAAGAAAAAGTTTACAAATTTTCCTAACGTAAACAGTTTTCTAGCCTATTTCCTACAAAGAAGCGAACGGGCAAACAAAAATCTGAAAAATTTCAGAAGAAACATTCAAAATAATACTACAAGAGGGTACACAGCAGCGAATGGCCCCATATGCTAGTCTGAGGCGTCAGCTCGCGCCAGAGGCTGCTTGTCAAAGGAAAAAAGAAAGTTCACAAATTCATCTAATGTAAACAGTTCTCTAACCTATCTTCTACAAAGAAAGGAATGGGCAAACCAAAATCTAAAAAATTCCAAAAGAAATATTCAAAATACTACTGCAAGAGGGTACACAGCAGCGGAGTGCCCCATATCCTAGTCTGAGGCGTCAGCTTGCCCCAGAGGCTGCTTGTCGAAGGAAAAAAAAAAGTTTACAAATTTATCTGTTGTAAACAGTTCTGTATCCTATCTCCTACGAAGAAACGAAAGGGCGAACCAAAATCTAACAATCTCCAGTAGAAACATTCAAAATACTACTGCAAGAGGGAACACAGCAGCGGATGGCCCCATATCCGAGTCGTAGGCGTCAGCTCGCCCCAGAGGCTGCATGTCAAAGGAAAAAAGAAAGTTTACAATTTTATCTATTGTAAACAGTTCTCTAACCTATTTCCGACAAAGAAATAAAAGGGCAAAGGAAAATCTGAAAAATTTTACAAGAAACATTCAAAATACTACTGAAAGAGGGTACACAGCAGCGGGGCGCCCCATATCCGAGTCTGAGGCGTCAGCTCGCCCCAGAGGCTGCTTGTCAAAGGAAAAGAAAAAGTTTACAAATTTTCCTAACGTAAACAGTTCTCTAGCCTATTTCCTACAAAGAAGCGAACGGGCAAACCAAAATCTGAAAAATTTGAGAAGAAACATTCAAAATACTCCTGCAAGAGGGTACACAGCAGCGGGGCGCCCCATATCCGAGTCTGAGGCGTCAGCTCGCCCATGAGACTGCTTGTCAAAAGAAAAGAAAAAGTTCACAAATTCATCTGTTGTAAACAGTTCTCTAACCTATCTCCTACAAAGAAACGAAAGGGCAAACCAAAATCTACGAAGTTTCAGAAGAAACATTCAAAATACTACTGCAAGAGGGTACACAGAAGCGGATGCGCCCATATCGGAGTCTGAGGCGTCAGCTTGCCCCAGAGGCTGCTTGTCAAAGGAAAAAAGAAAGTTCACAAATTTATCTGCTCGCCCGAGAGGCTGCTTGTCAAAGGAAAGGAAAAAGTTTACAAATTTTCCTAACGTAAACAGTCCTCTAGCCTATTTCCTACAAAGAAGCGAACGGGCAAACCAAAATCAGAAAAATTTGATAAGAAACATTCAAGATACTACTGCAAAAGGGTACACAACAGCGGAGTGCCCCATATCCTAGTCTGAGGCGTCAGCTCGCTCCAGAGGCTGCTTGTCAAAGGAAAAGAAAAAGTTCACGAATTTTTCCGTAATAAACATTTTTCTAACCTATCTTCTCAGCAAAAATCGAAGGGCGAACCAAAATCTAGAAAAGTCTGGCAGAAACATCGAAATCACTACTCTAAGGGTTCGCAGCTGCGGATGGCCCCATATCCGAGTCTGAGGCGTCAGCTCGCCCCAGAGGCTGCTTGTCAAAGGAAAAAAGAGAGTTTACAATTTTATCTATTGTAAACAGTTCTCTAACCTATTTCCGACAAAGAAAAAAAAGGCAAACCGAAATCTGAAAAATTTTACAAGAAACATTCAAAATATTACTGCAAGAGGGTACACAGCAGCGGGGCGCCCCATATCCGAGTCTGAGGCGTCAGCTCGCCCCAGAGGCTGCTTGTAAAAGGAAAAGAAAAAGTTCACAAATTCATCTGTTGTAAACAGTTATCTAACCTATCTCCTACAAAGAAACGAAACGGCAAACCAAAATCTACAAAGTTTCAGAAGAAACATTCAAAATACTACTGCAAGAGGGTACACAGAAGCGGATGCCCCCATATCGGAGTCTGAGGCGTCAGCTCGCCCCAGAGGCTGCTTGTCAAAGGAAAAAAGAAAGTTCACAAATTTATCTGTTATAAACAGTTCTCCAATTTATCCCCTACAAGAAAAGCAACGGGCAAACCAAAATCTGAAAAATTCTACAAGAAACATTCAAAATGACACTGCAAGAGGGTACACAGCAGCGGGGCGCCCCATATCCGAGTCTCAGGCGTCAGCTCGCCCCAGAGGCTGCTTGTCAAAGGAAAGGAAAAAGTTTACAAATTTTCCTAACGTAAACAGTCCTCTAGCCTATTTCCTACAAAGAAGCGAACGGGCAAACCAAAATCAGAAAAATTTGATGAGAAACATTCAAGATACTACTGCAAAAGGGTACACAGCAGCGGAGTGCCCCATATCCTAGTCTGAGGCGTCAGCTCGCTCCAGAGGCTGCTTGTCAAAGGGAAAGAAAAAGTTCACGAATTTTTCTGTAATAAACATTTTTCTAACCTATCTTCTCAGCAAAAATCGAAGGGCGAACCAAAATCTGGAAAAGTCTGGCAGAAACATCGAAATCACTACTCTAAGGGTTCGCAGCTGCGGATGGCCCCATATCCGAGTCTGAGGCGTCAGCTCGCCCCAGAGGCTGCTTGTCAAAGGAAAAAAGAGAGTTTACAATTTTATCTATTGTAAACAGTTCTCTAACCTATTTCCGACAAAGAAAAAAAAGGCAAACCGAAATCTGAAAAATTTTACAAGAAACATTCAAAATATTACTGCAAGAGGGTACACAGCAGCGGGGCGCCCCATATCCGAGTCTGAGGCGTCAGCTCGCCCCAGAGGCTGCTTGTCGAAGGAAAAGAAAAAGTTTACAAATTTTCCTAACGTAAACAGTTCTCTAGCCTATTTCCTACAAAGAAGCGAACGGGCAAACCAAAATCTGAAAAATTTGAGACGAAACATTCAAAATACTCCTGCAAGAGGGTACACAGCAGCGGGGCGCCCCATATCCGAGTCTGAGGAATCAGCTCGCCCATGAGACTGCTTGTCAAAAGAAAAGAAAAAGTTCACACATTCATCTCTTGTAAACAGTTCTCTAACCTATCTCCTACAAAGAAACGAAACGGCAAACCAAAATCTACGAAGTTTCAGAAGAAACATCCAAAATACTACTGCAAGAGGGTACACAGAAGCGGATGCCCCCATATCGGAGTCTGAGGCGTCAGCTCGCCCCAGAGGCTGCTTGTCAAAGGAAAAAAGAAAGTTCACAAATTTATCTGTTGTAAACAGTTCGCCAATTTATCCCCTACAAGAAAACCAACGGGCAAACCAAAATCTGAAAAATTCCACAAGAAACATTTAAAATACTACTGCAAGAGGGTACACAGCAGCGGAGTGCCCCATATCCTAGTCTGAGGCGTCAGCTCGCTCCAGAGGCTGCTTGTCAAAGGGAAAGAAAAAGTTCACGAATTTTTCCGTAATAAACATTTTTCTAACCTATCTTCTCAGCAAAAATCGAAGGGCGAACCAAAATCTAGAAAAGTCTGGCAGAAACATCGAAATCACTACTCTAAGGGTTCGCAGCTGCGGATGGCCCCATATCCGAGTCTGAGGCGTCAGCTCGCCCCAGAGGCTGCTTGTCAAAGGAAAAAAGAGAGTTTACAATTTTATCTATTGTAAACAGTTTTCTAACCTATTTCCGACAAAGAAAAAAAAGGGCAAAGGAAAATCTAAAAAATTTCAGAAGAAACATTTAAAATACTACTGCAAGAGGGTACACAGCGTCGGATGGCCCAATATCCGAGTCTGAGGCGTCAGCTCGCCCATGAAAATGCTTGTCAAAAGAAAAGAAAAAGTTCACAAATTTATCTGTTGTAAACAGTTCTCTAACCTATCTTCTACAAAGAAAGAAATGGGCAAACCAAAATCTAAAAAATTCCAAAAGAAACATTCAAAAAACTACTGCAAGAGGGTACACAGCAGCAGAGTGCCCCATATCCTAGTCTGAGGCGTCAGCTTGCCCCAGAAGCTGCTTGTCGAAGGAAAAAAAAAGTTTACAAATTTATCTGTTGTAAACAGTTCTGTAACCTATCTCCTACGAAGAAACAAAAGGGCGAACCAAAATCTAACAATCTCCAGTGGAAACATTCAAAATACTACTGCAAGAGGGAACACAGCAGCGGATGGCCCCATATCCGAGTCTGAGGCGTCAGCTCGCCCCAAAGGCTGCTTGTCAAAGGAAAAAAAAGTTGACAAATTTATCCGTTGTAAACAGTTCTCTCACCTATCTCTTACAAAGAAACAAGAGGGCAAACCAAAATCTAAAAAATTTCACAAGAAACATTTAAAATATTACTGCAAGAGGGTACACAGCAGCGGGGCGCCCCATATCCGAGTCTGAGGCGTCAGCTCGCCCCAGAGGCTGTTTGTCAAAGGAAAAAAAAGTTCACAAATTTATCCGTTGTAAACAGTTCTCTCAGCTATCTTCTACAAAGAAACAAAAGGGCAAACCAAAATCTAAAAAATTTCAGAAGAAACATTCAAAATACTACTGCAAGAGGGTACACAGCAGCGAATGGCCCCATATCCTAGTCTGAGGCGTCAGCTCGCCCCAGAGGCTGCTTGTCAAAGGAAAAAAGAAAGTTCACAAAATTATCTGTTGTAAACAGTTCTCTAACCAATTTCCTACAAGAAAACCAACGGGCAAACCAAAATCTGAAAAATTTTACAATAAACATTTAATATATTACTGCAAGAGGAAACACAGCAGCGGGGCGCCCCATTTCCGAGTCTGAGGCGTCAGCTCGCCCCAGAGGCTGCTTGTCAAAGGAAAAGAAAAAGTTTACAAATTTTCCTAACGTAAACAGTTTTCTAGCCTATTTCCTACAAAGAAGCGAACGGGCAAACAAAAATCTGAAAAATTTCAGAAGAAACATTCAAAATAATACTACAAGAGGGTACACAGCAGCGAATGGCCCCATATGCTAGTCTGAGGCGTCAGCTCGCGCCAGAGGCTGCTTGTCAAAGGAAAAAAGAAAGTTCACAAATTCATCTAATGTAAACAGTTCTCTAACCTATCTTCTACAAAGAAAGAAATGGGCAAACCAAAATCTAAAAAATTCCAAAAGAAATATTCAAAATACTACTGCAAGAGGG
The DNA here is from genome assembly GCA_963971145.1 of Sussaba pulchella. Lineage (NCBI taxonomy): Eukaryota > Metazoa > Arthropoda > Insecta > Hymenoptera > Ichneumonidae > Sussaba > Sussaba pulchella. The sequence goes on along the minus strand of OZ020169.1, from coordinate 2,174,856 downwards.
TACACAGCAGCGGAGTGCCCCATATCCTAGTCTGAGGCGTCAGCTTGCCCCAGAGGCTGCTTGTCGAAGGAAAAAAAAAAGTTTACAAATTTATCTGTTGTAAACAGTTCTGTATCCTATCTCCTACGAAGAAACGAAAGGGCGAACCAAAATCTAACAATCTCCAGTAGAAACATTCAAAATACTACTGCAAGAGGGAACACAGCAGCGGATGGCCCCATATCCGAGTCGTAGGCGTCAGCTCGCCCCAGAGGCTGCATGTCAAAGGAAAAAAGAAAGTTTACAATTTTATCTATTGTAAACAGTTCTCTAACCTATTTCCGACAAAGAAATAAAAGGGCAAAGGAAAATCTGAAAAATTTTACAAGAAACATTCAAAATACTACTGAAAGAGGGTACACAGCAGCGGGGCGCCCCATATCCGAGTCTGAGGCGTCAGCTCGCCCCAGAGGCTGCTTGTCAAAGGAAAAAAGAGAGTTTACAATTTTATCTATTGTAAACAGTTCTCTAACCTATTTCCGACAAAGAAAAAAAAGGCAAACCGAAATCTGAAAAATTTTACAAGAAACATTCAAAATATTACTGCAAGAGGGTACACAGCAGCGGGGCGCCCCATATCCGAGTCTGAGGCGTCAGCTCGCCCCAGAGGCTGCTTGTCGAAGGAAAAGAAAAAGTTTACAAATTTTCCTAACGTAAACAGTTCTCTAGCCTATTTCCTACAAAGAAGCGAACGGGCAAACCAAAATCTGAAAAATTTGAGACGAAACATTCAAAATACTCCTGTAAGAGGGTACACAGCAGCGGGGCGCCCCATATCCGAGTCTGAGGAATCAGCTCGCCCATGAGACTGCTTGTCAAAAGAAAAGAAAAAGTTCACAAATTCATCTCTTGTAAACAGTTCTCTAACCTATCTCCTACAAAGAAACGAAACGGCAAACCAAAATCTACGAAGTTTCAGAAGAAACATTCAAAATACTACTGCAAGAGGGTACACAGAAGCGGATGCCCCCATATCGGAGTCTGAGGCGTCAGCTCGCCCCAGAGGCTGCTTGTCAAAGGAAAAAAGAAAGTTCACAAATTTATCTGTTGTAAACAGTTCGCCAATTTATCCCCTACAAGAAAACCAACGGGCAAACCAAAATCTGAAAAATTCTACAAGAAACATTTAAAATACTACTGCAAGAGGGTACACAGCAGCGGAGTGCCCCATATCCTAGTCTGAGGCGTCAGCTCGCTCCAGAGGCTGCTTGTCAAAGGGAAAGAAAAAGTTCACGAATTTTTCCGTAATAAACATTTTTCTAACCTATCTTCTCAGCAAAAATCGAAGGGCGAACCAAAATCTAGAAAAGTCTGGCAGAAACATCGAAATCACTACTCTAAGGGTTCGCAGCTGCGGATGGCCCCATATCCGAGTCTGAGGCGTCAGCTCGCCCCAGAGGCTGCTTGTCAAAGGAAAAAAGAGAGTTTACAATTTTATCTATTGTAAACAGTTTTCTAACCTATTTCCGACAAAGAAAAAAAAGGGCAAAGGAAAATCTAAAAAATTTCAGAAGAAACATTTAAAATACTACTGCAAGAGGGTACACAGCGTCGGATGGCCCAATATCCGAGTCTGAGGCGTCAGCTCGCCCATGAAAATGCTTGTCAAAAGAAAAGAAAAAGTTCACAAATTTATCTGTTGTAAACAGTTCTCTAACCTATCTTCTACAAAGAAAGAAATGGGCAAACCAAAATCTAAAAAATTCCAAAAGAAACATTCAAAAAACTACTGCAAGAGGGTACACAGCAGCAGAGTGCCCCATATCCTAGTCTGAGGCGTCAGCTTGCCCCAGAAGCTGCTTGTCGAAGGAAAAAAAAAGTTTACAAATTTATCTGTTGTAAACAGTTCTGTAACCTATCTCCTACGAAGAAACAAAAGGGCGAACCAAAATCTAACAATCTCCAGTGGAAACATTCAAAATACTACTGCAAGAGGGAACACAGCAGCGGATGGCCCCATATCCGAGTCTGAGGCGTCAGCTCGCCCCAAAGGCTGCTTGTCAAAGGAAAAAAAAGTTGACAAATTTATCCGTTGTAAACAGTTCTCTCACCTATCTCTTACAAAGAAACAAGAGGGCAAACCAAAATCTAAAAAATTTCACAAGAAACATTTAAAATATTACTGCAAGAGGGTACACAGCAGCGGGGCGCCCCATATCCGAGTCTGAGGCGTCAGCTCGCCCCAGAGGCTGTTTGTCAAAGGAAAAAAAAGTTCACAAATTTATCCGTTGTAAACAGTTCTCTCAGCTATCTTCTACAAAGAAACAAAAGGGCAAACCAAAATCTAAAAAATTTCAGAAGAAACATTCAAAATACTACTGCAAGAGGGTACACAGCAGCGAATGGCCCCATATCCTAGTCTGAGGCGTCAGCTCGCCCCAGAGGCTGCTTGTCAAAGGAAAAAAGAAAGTTCACAAAATTATCTGTTGTAAACAGTTCTCTAACCAATTTCCTACAAGAAAACCAACGGGCAAACCAAAATCTGAAAAATTTTACAATAAACATTTAATATATTACTGCAAGAGGAAACACAGCAGCGGGGCGCCCCATTTCCGAGTCTGAGGCGTCAGCTCGCCCCAGAGGCTGCTTGTCAAAGGAAAAGAAAAAGTTTACAAATTTTCCTAACGTAAACAGTTTTCTAGCCTATTTCTTACAAAGAAGCGAACGGGCAAACAAAAATCTGAAAAATTTCAGAAGAAACATTCAAAATAATACTACAAGAGGGTACACAGCAGCGAATGGCCCCATATGCTAGTCTGAGGCGTCAGCTCGCGCCAGAGGCTGCTTGTCAAAGGAAAAAAGAAAGTTCACAAATTCATCTAATGTAAACAGTTCTCTAACCTATCTTCTACAAAGAAAGGAATGGGCAAACCAAAATCTAAAAAATTCCAAAAGAAATATTCAAAATACTACTGCAAGAGGGTACACAGCAGCGGAGTGCCCCATATCCTAGTCTGAGGCGTCAGCTTGCCCCAGAGGCTGCTTGTCGAAGGAAAAAAAAAAGTTTACAAATTTATCTGTTGTAAACAGTTCTGTATCCTATCTCCTACGAAGAAACGAAAGGGCGAACCAAAATCTAACAATCTCCAGTAGAAACATTCAAAATACTACTGCAAGAGGGAACACAGCAGCGGATGGCCCCATATCCGAGTCGTAGGCGTCAGCTCGCCCCAGAGGCTGCATGTCAAAGGAAAAAAGAAAGTTTACAATTTTATCTATTGTAAACAGTTCTCTAACCTATTTCCGACAAAGAAATAAAAGGGCAAAGGAAAATCTGAAAAATTTTACAAGAAACATTCAAAATACTACTGAAAGAGGGTACACAGCAGCGGGGCGCCCCATATCCGAGTCTGAGGCGTCAGCTCGCCCCAGAGGCTGCTTGTCAAAGGAAAAGAAAAAGTTTACAAATTTTCCTAACGTAAACAGTTCTCTAGCCTATTTCCTACAAAGAAGCGAACGGGCAAACCAAAATCTGAAAAATTTGAGAAGAAACATTCAAAATACTCCTGCAAGAGGGTACACAGCAGCGGGGCGCCCCATATCCGAGTCTGAGGCGTCAGCTCGCCCATGAGACTGCTTGTCAAAAGAAAAGAAAAAGTTCACAAATTCATCTGTTGTAAACAGTTCTCTAACCTATCTCCTACAAAGAAACGAAAGGGCGAACCAAAATCTAACAATCTCCAGTAGAAACATTCAAAATACTACTGCAAGAGGGTACACAGTAGCGGGGCGCCCCATATCCGAGTCTGAGGCGTCAGCTCGCCCCAGAGGCTGCTTGTCAAAGGAAAGGAAAAAGTTTACAAATTTTCCTAACGTAAACAGTCCTCTAGCCTATTTCCTACAAAGAAGCGAACGGGCAAACCAAAATCAGAAAAATTTGATAAGAAACATTCAAGATACTACTGCAAAAGGGTACACAGCAGCGGAGTGCCCCATATCCTAGTCTGAGGCGTCAGCTCGCTCCAGAGGCTGCTTGTCAAAGGAAAAGAAAAAGTTCACGAATTTTTCTGTAATAAACATTTTTCTAACCTATCTTCTCAGCAAAAATCGAAGGGCGAACCAAAATCTAGAAAAGTCTGGCAGAAACATCGAAATCACTACTCTAAGGGTTCGCAGCTGCGGATGGCCCCATATCCGAGTCTGAGGCGTCAGCTCGCCCCAGAGGCTGCTTGTCAAAGGAAAAAAGAAAGTTTACAATTTTATCTATTGTAAACAGTTCTCTAACCTATTTCCGACAAAGAAAAAAAAGGGCAAAGGAAAATCTAAAAAATTTCAGAAGAAACATTTAAAATACTACTGCAAGAGGGTACACAGCAGCGGATGGCCCCATATCCAAGTCTGAGGCGTCAGCTTGCCCCAGAGGCTGCATGTCAAAGGAAAAAAAAAGTTTACAAATTTATCTGTTGTAAACAGTTCTATTACCTATCTTCTACAAAGAAACGAAAGGGCAAACGAAAATCTAAAAATTTACAGTAGAAACATTCAAAATACTACTGCAAGAGGGTACACAGCAGCGGATGGCCCCATATCCGAGTCTGAGGCGTCAGCTCGCCCCAGAGGCTGTTTGTCAAAGGAAAAAAAAGTTCACAAATTTATCCGTTGTAAACAGTTCTCTCACTTATCGTCTACAAAGAAACAAGAGGGCAAACCAAAATCTGAAAAATTTCAGAAGGAACATTCAAATTACTACTGCAAGAGGGTACACAGCAGCGATTGGCCCCATATCCTAGTCTGAGGCGTCAGCTCGCCCCAGAGGCTGCTTGTCGAAGGAAAAAAAAAAGTTTACAAATTTATCTGTTGTAAACAGTTCTGTAACCTATCTCCTACAAAGAAACAAAAGGCAAGCCAGAATCTGAAAAATTTCAGAAGAAACATTCAAAATACTACTGCAAGAGGGTACACAGAAGCGGATGCCCCCATATCGGAGTCTGAGGCGTCAGCTCGCCCCAGAGGCTGCTTGTCAAAGTAAAAAAAAAAGTTTACAAATTTATCTGTTGTAAAAAGTTCTCTAACCTATCTCCTACGAAGAAACAAAATGGCAAACCACAATCTAAAAAATTTCAGAAGAAACATTCAAAATACTACTGCAAGAGGGTACACAGCAGCGGAGTGCCCCATATCCTAGTCTGAGGCGTCAGCTCGCCCCAGAGGCTGCTTGTCAAAGGAAAAAAGAAAGTTCACAAATTTATCTGTTGTAAACAGTTCTCCAATCTATCCCCTACAAGAAAACCAACGGGCGAACCAAAATCTATAAAATTCTACAAGAAACATTTAAAATACTACTGCAAGAGGGTACACAGCAGCGGGGCGCCCCATATCCGAGTCTGAGGCGTCAGCTTGCCCCAGAGGCTGCTTGTCAAAGGAAAGGATAAAGTTCACAAATTTTCCTAACGTAAACAGTCCTCTAGCCTATTTCCTACAAAGAAGCGAACGGGCAAACCAAAATCAGAAAAATTTGATAAGAAACATTCAAGATACTACTGCAAGAGGGTACACAGCAGCGGAGTGCCCCATATCCTAGTCTGAGGCGTCAGCTCGCTCCAGAGGCTGCTTGTCAAAGGAAAAGAAAAAGTTCACGAATTTTTCCGTAATAAACATTTTTCTAACCTATCTTCTCAGCAAAAATTGAAGGGCGAACCAAAATCTAGAAAAGTCTGGCAGAAACATCGAAAACACTACTCTAAGGGTTCGCAGCTGCGGATGGCCCCATATCCGAGTCTGAGGCGTCAGCTCGCCCCAGAGGCTGCTTGTCAAAGGAAAAAAGAAAGTTTACAATTTTATCTATTGTAAACAGTTCTCTAACCTATTTCCGACAAAGAAAAAAAAGGCAAACCGAAATCTGAAGAATTTTACAAGAAACATTCAAAATATTACTGCAAGAGGGTACACAGCAGCGGGGCGCCCCATATCCGAGTCTGAGGCGTCAGCTCCCCCCAGAGGCTGCTTGTCAAAGGAAAAGAAAAAGTTTACAAATTTATCTGTTGTAAAGAGTTCTGTAACCTATCTCCTACAAAAAAACAAAAGGCAAGCCAAAATCTAAAAAATTTCAGAAGAAACATTCAAAATAATACTACAAGAGGGTACACAGCAGCGAATGGCTTCATATCCTAGCCTGAGGCGTCAGCTCGCCCCAGAGGCTGCTTGTCAAAGGAAAAAAGAAAGTTCACAAATTCATCTAATGTAACCAGTTCTCTAACCTATCTTCTACAAAGAAAGAAATGGGCAAACCAAAATCTAAAAAATTCCAAAAGAAACATTCAAAATACTACTGCAAGAGGGAACACAGCAGCGGATGGCCCCATATCCGAGTCGTAGGCGTCAGCTCGCACCAGAGGCTGCTTGTCAAAGGAAAAAAGAAAGTTAACAATTTTATCTATTGTAAACAGTTCTCTAACCTATTTCCGACAAAGAAAAAAAAGGGCAAAGGAAAATCTAAAAAATTTCAGAAGAAACATTCAAAATACTACTGCAAGAGGGTACACAGCAGCAAATGGCCCCATATCCTAGTCTGAGGCGTCAGCTCGCCCCAAAGGCTGCTTTTCCAAGGAAAAAAGAAAGTTCACAAAATTATCTCTTGTAAACAGTTCTCTAACCAATTTCCTACGAAGAAACGAAAGGGCAAACCAAAATCTACGAAGTTTTAGAAGAAACATCCAAAATACTACTGCAAGAGGGTACACAGAATCGGATGCCCCCATATCGGAGTCTGAGGCGTCAGCTCGCCCCAGGGGCTGCTTGTCAAAGGAAAAAAAAAAGTTCACAAATTCATCTGTTGTAAAAAGTTCTCTAACCTATCTCCTACGAAGAAACAAAATGGCAAACCACAATCTAAAAAATTTCAGAAGAAACATTCAAAATACTACTGCAAGAGGGTACAGAGCAGCGGAGTGCCCCATATCCTAGTCTGAGGCGTCAGCTCGCCCCAGAGGCTGCTTGTCTAAGGAAAAAAGGAAGTTCACAAATTTATCTGTTGTAAGCAGTTCTCCAATCTATCCCCTACAAGAAAACCAACGGGCAAACCAAAATCTGAAAAATTCTACAAGAAAGATTTAAAATGACACTGCAAGAGGGTACACAGCAGCGGGGCGCCCCATATCCGAGTCTGAGGCGTCAGCTCGCCCCAGAGGCTGCTTGTCAAAGGAAAGGAAAAAGTTTACAAATTTTCCTAACGTAAACAGTCCTCTAGCCTATTTCCTACAAAGAAGCGAACGGGCAAACCAAAATCTGAAAAATTTCACAAGAAACATTTAAAATATTACTGCAAGAGGGTACACAGCAGCGGGGCGCCCCATTTCCGAGTCTGAGGCGTCAGCTCGCCCCAGAGGCTGCTTGTCAAAGGAAAAAAAAAGTTCACAAATTCATCTAATGTAAACAGTTCTCTAACCTATCTTCTACAAAGAAAGAAATGGGCAAACCAAAATCTAATAAATTCTGAAAGAAACATTCAAAATACTACTGCAAGAGGGTACACAGCAGCAGAGTGCCCCATATCCTGGTCTAAGGCGTCAGCTCGCCCCAGAGGCAGCTTGTCGAAGGAAAAGAAAAAGTTTACAAATTTATCTGTTGTAAACAGTTCTGTAACCTATCTCCTACAAAAAAACAAAAGGCAAGCCAAACTCTAAAAAATTTCAGAAGAAACATTCAAAATAATACTACAAGAGGGTACACAGCAGCGAATGGCTCCATATCCTAGCCTGAGGCGTCAGCTCGCCCCAGAGGCTGCTTGTCAAAGGAAAAAAGAAAGTTCACAAATTCATCTAATGTAACCAGTTCTCTAACCTATCTTCTGCAAAGAAAGAAATGGGCAAACCAAAATCTAAAAAATTCCAAAAGAAACATTCAAAATACTACTGCAAGAGGGTACACAGCAGCGGAGTGCCCCATATCCTAGTCTGAGGCGTCAGCTTGCCCCAGAGGCTGCTTGTCGAAGGAAAAAAAAAAGTTTACAAATTTATCTGTTGTAAACAGTTCTGTAACCTATCTCCTACGAAGAAACAAAAGAGCGAACCAGAATCTAACAATCTCCAGTAGAAACAATCAAAATACTACTGCAAGAGGGAACACAGCAGCGGATGGCCTCATATCCGAGTCGTAGGCGTCAGCTCGCCCCAGAGGCTGCTTGTCAAAGGAAAAAAGAAAGTTAACCATTTTATCTATTGTAAACAGTTCTCTAACCTATTTCCGACAAAGAAAAAAAAGGGCGAAGGAAAATCTAAAAAATTTCAGAAGAAACATTCAAAATACTACTGCAAGAGGGTACACAGCAGCAAATGGCCCCATATCCTAGTCTGAGGCGTCAGCTCGCCCCAGAGGCTGCTTTTCCAAGGAAAAAAGAAAGTTCACAAAATTATCTCTTGTAAAAAGTTCTCTAACCAATTTCCTACAAAGAAACGAAAGGGCAAAGCAAAATCTACGAAGTTTCAGAAGAAACATCCAAAATACTACTGCAAGAGGGTACACAGAATCGGATGCCCCCATATCGGAGTCTGAGGCGTCAGCTCGCCCCAGAGGCTGCTTGTCAAAGGAAAAAAAAAAGTTCACAAATTCATCTGTTGTAAAAAGTTCTCTAACCTATCTCCTACGAAGAAACAAAATGGCAAACCACAATCTAAAAAATTTCAGAAGAAACATTCAAAATACTACTGCAAGAGGGTACAGAGCAGCGGAGTGCCCCATATCCTAGTCTGAGGCGTCAGCTCGCCCCAGAGGCTGCTTGTCTAAGGAAAAAAGGAAGTTCACAAATTTATCTGTTGTAAGCAGTTCTCCAATCTATCCCCTACAAGAAAACCAACGGGCAAACCAAAATCTGAAAAATTCTACAAGAAACATTTCAAACGACACTGCAAGAGGGTACACAGCAGCGGGGCGCCCCATATCCGAGTCTGAGGCGTCAGCTCGCCCATGAGACTGCTTGTCAAAAGAAAAGAAAAAGTTCACAAATTCATCTGTTGTAAACAGTTCTCTAACCTATCTCCTACAAAGAAACGAAAGGGCAAACCAAAATCTACGAAGTTTCAGAAGAAACATTCAAAATACTACTGCAAGAGGGTACACAGAAGCGGATGCGCCCATATCGGAGTCTGAGGCGTCAGCTTGCCCCAGAGGCTGCTTGTCAAAGGAAAAAAGAAAGTTCACAAATTTATCTGCTCGCCCGAGAGGCTGCTTGTCAAAGGAAAGGAAAAAGTTTACAAATTTTCCTAACGTAAACAGTCCTCTAGCCTATTTCCTACAAAGAAGCGAACGGGCAAACCAAAATCAGAAAAATTTGATAAGAAACATTCAAGATACTACTGCAAAAGGGTACACAACAGCGGAGTGCCCCATATCCTAGTCTGGGGCGTCAGCTCGCTCCAGAGGCTGCTTGTCAAAGGAAAAGAAAAAGTTCACGAATTTTTCCGTAATAAACATTTTTCTAACCTATCTTCTCAGCAAAAATCGAAGGGCGAACCAAAATCTAGAAAAGTCTGGCAGAAACATCGAAATCACTACTCTAAGGGTTCGCAGCTGCGGATGGCCCCATATCCGAGTCTGAGGCGTCAGCTCGCCCCAGAGGCTGCTTGTCAAAGGAAAAAAGAGAGTTTACAATTTTATCTATTGTAAACAGTTCTCTAACCTATTTCCGACAAAGAAAAAAAAGGCAAACCGAAATCTGAAAAATTTTACAAGAAACATTCAAAATATTACTGCAAGAGGGTACACAGCAGCGGGGCGCCCCATATCCGAGTCTGAGGCGTCAGCTCGCCCCAGAGGCTGCTTGTAAAAGGAAAAGTAAAAGTTTACAAATTTTCCTAACGTAAACAGTTCTCTAGCCTATTTCCTACAAAGAAGCGAACGGGCGAACCAAAATCTGAGAAATTTGAGAAGAAACATTCAAAATACTCCTGCAAGAGGGTACACAGCAGCGGGGCGCCCCATATCCGAGTCTGAGGCGTCAGCTCGCCCATGAGACTGCTCGTCAAAAGAAAAGAAAAAGTTCACAAATTCATCTGTTGTAAACAGTTCTCTAACCTATCTCCTACAAAGAAACGAAACGGCAAACCAAAATCTACGAAGTTTCAGAAGAAACATTCAAAATACTACTGCAAGAGGGTACACAGAAGCGGATGCCCCCATATCGGAGTCTGAGGCGTCAGCTCGCCCCAGAGGCTGCTTGTCAAAGGAAAAAAGAAAGTTCACAAATTTATCCGTTATAAACAGTTCTCCAATTTATCCCCTACAAGAAAACCAACGGGCAAACCAAAATCTGAAAAATTCTACAAGAAACATTTAAAATGACACTGCAAGAGGGTACACAGTAGCGGGGCGCCCCATATCCGAGTCTGAGGCGTCAGCTCGCCCCAGAGGCTGCTTGTCAAAGGAAAGGAAAAAGTTTACAAATTTTCCTAACGTAAACAGTCCTCTAGCCTATTTCCTACAAAGAAGCGAACGGGCAAACCAAAATCAGAAAAATTTGATAAGAAACATTCAAGATACTACTGCAAAAGGGTACACAGCAGCGGAGTGCCCCATATCCTAGTCTGAGGCGTCAGCTCGCTCCAGAGGCTGCTTGTCAAAGGAAAAGAAAAAGTTCACGAATTTTTCTGTAATAAACATTTTTCTAACCTATCTTCTCAGCAAAAATCGAAGGGCGAACCAAAATCTAGAAAAGTCTGGCAGAAACATCGAAATCACTACTCTAAGGGTTCGCAGCTGCGGATGGCCCCATATCCGAGTCTGAGGCGTCAGCTCGCCCCAGAGGCTGCTTGTCAAAGGAAAAAAGAAAGTTTACAATTTTATCTATTGTAAACAGTTCTCTAACCTATTTCCGACAAAGAAAAAGAAGGGCAAAGGAAAATCTAAAAAATTTCAGAAGAAACATTTAAAATACTACTGCAAGAGGGTACACAGCAGCGGATGGCCCCATATCCAAGTCTGAGGCGTCAGCTTGCCCCAGAGGCTGCATGTCAAAGGAAAAAAAAAGTTTACAAATTTATCTGTTGTAAACAGTTCTATTACCTATCTTCTACAAAGAAACGAAAGGGCAAACGAAAATCTAAAAATTTACAGTAGAAACATTCAAAATACTACTGCAAGAGGGTACACAGCAGCGGATGGCCCCATATCCGAGTCTGAGGCGTCAGCTCGCCCCAGAGGCTGTTTGTCAAAGGAAAAAAAAGTTCACAAATTTATCCGTTGTAAACAGTTCTCTCACTTATCGTCTACAAAGAAACAAGAGGGCAAACCAAAATCTGAAAAATTTCAGAAGGAACATTCAAAATACTACTGCAAGAGGGTACACAGCAGCGATTGGCCCCATATCCTAGTCTGAGGCGTCAGCTCGCCCCAGAGGCTGCTTGTCGAAGGAAAAAAAAAAGTTTACAAATTTATCTGTTGTAAACAGTTCTGTAACCTATCTCCTACAAAGAAACAAAAGGCAAGCCAGAATCTGAAAAATTTCAGAAGAAACATTCAAAATACTACTGCAAGAGGGTACACAGAAGCGGATGCCCCCATATCGGAGTCTGAGGCGTCAGCTCGCCCCAGAGGCTGCTTGTCAAAGTAAAAAAAAAAGTTTACAAATTTATCTGTTGTAAAAAGTTCTCTAACCTATCTCCTACGAAGAAACAAAATGGCAAACCACAATCTAAAAAATTTCAGAAGAAACATTCAAAATACTACTGCAAGAGGGTACACAGCAGCGGAGTGCCCCATATCCTAGTCTGAGGCGTCAGCTCGCCCCAGAGGCTGCTTGTCAAAGGAAAAAAGAAAGTTCACAAATTTATCTGTTGTAAACAGTTCTCCAATCTATCCCCTACAAGAAAACCAACGGGCGAACCAAAATCTATAAAATTCTACAAGAAACATTTAAAATACTACTGCAAGAGGGTACACAGCAGCGGGGCGCCCCATATCCGAGTCTGAGGCGTCAGCTTGCCCCAGAGGCTGCTTGTCAAAGGAAAGGATAAAGTTCACAAATTTTCCTAACGTAAACAGTCCTCTAGCCTATTTCCTACAAAGAAGCGAACGGGCAAACCAAAATCAGAAAAATTTGATAAGAAACATTCAAGATACTACTGCAAGAGGGTACACAGCAGCGGAGTGCCCCATATCCTAGTCTGAGGCGTCAGCTCGCTCCAGAGGCTGCTTGTCAAAGGAAAAGAAAAAGTTCACGAATTTTTCCGTAATAAACATTTTTCTAACCTATCTTCTCAGCAAAAATTGAAGGGCGAACCAAAATCTAGAAAAGTCTGGCAGAAACATCGAAAACACTACTCTAAGGGTTCGCAGCTGCGGATGGCCCCATATCCGAGTCTGAGGCGTCAGCTCGCCCCAGAGGCTGCTTGTCAAAGGAAAAAAGAAAGTTTACAATTTTATCTATTGTAAACAGTTCTCTAACCTATTTCCGACAAAGAAAAAAAAGGCAAACCGAAATCTGAAGAATTTTACAAGAAACATTCAAAATATTACTGCAAGAGGGTACACAGCAGCGGGGCGCCCCATATCCGAGTCTGAGGCGTCAGCTCCCCCCAGAGGCTGCTTGTCAAAGGAAAAGAAAAAGTTTACAAATTTATCTGTTGTAAACAGTTCTGTAACCTATCTCCTACAAAAAAACAAAAGGCAAGCCAAAATCTAAAAAATTTCAGAAGAAACATTCAAAATAATACTACAAGAGGGTACACAGCAGCGAATGGCTTCATATCCTAGCCTGAGGCGTCAGCTCGCCCCAGAGGCTGCTTGTCAAAGGAAAAAAGAAAGTTCACAAATTCATCTAATGTAACCAGTTCTCTAACCTATCTTCTACAAAGAAAGAAATGGGCAAACCAAAATCTAAAAAATTCCAAAAGAAACATTCAAAATACTACTGCAAGAGGGAACACAGCAGCGGATGGCCCCATATCCGAGTCGTAGGCGTCAGCTCGCACCAGAGGCTGCTTGTCAAAGGAAAAAAGAAAGTTAACAATTTTATCTATTGTAAACAGTTCTCTAACCTATTTCCGACAAAGAAAAAAAAGGGCAAAGGAAAATCTAAAAAATTTCAGAAGAAACATTCAAAATACTACTGCAAGAGGGTACACAGCAGCAAATGGCCCCATATCCTAGTCTGAGGCGTCAGCTCGCCCCAAAGGCTGCTTTTCCAAGGAAAAAAGAAAGTTCACAAAATTATCTCTTGTAAACAGTTCTCTAACCAATTTCCTACGAAGAAACGAAAGGGCAAACCAAAATCTACGAAGTTTTAGAAGAAACATCCAAAATACTACTGCAAGAGGGTACACAGAATCGGATGCCCCCATATCGGAGTCTGAGGCGTCAGCTCGCCCCAGGGGCTGCTTGTCAAAGGAAAAAAAAAAGTTCACAAATTCATCTGTTGTAAAAAGTTCTCTAACCTATCTCCTACGAAGAAACAAAATGGCAAACCACAATCTAAAAAATTTCAGAAGAAACATTCAAAATACTACTGCAAGAGGGTACAGAGCAGCGGAGTGCCCCATATCCTAGTCTGAGGCGTCAGCTCGCCCCAGAGGCTGCTTGTCTAAGGAAAAAAGGAAGTTCACAAATTTATCTGTTGTAAGCAGTTCTCCAATCTATCCCCTACAAGAAAACCAACGGGCAAACCAAAATCTGAAAAATTCTACAAGAAAGATTTAAAATGACACTGCAAGAGGGTACACAGCAGCGGGGCGCCCCATATCCGAGTCTGAGGCGTCAGCTCGCCCCAGAGGCTGCTTGTCAAAGGAAAGGAAAAAGTTTACAAATTTTCCTAACGTAAACAGTCCTCTAGCCTATTTCCTACAAAGAAGCGAACGGGCAAACCAAAATCTGAAAAATTTCACAAGAAACATTCAAAATATTACTGCAAGAGGGTACACAGCAGCGGGGCGCCCCATTTCCGAGTCTGAGGCGTCAGCTCGCCCCAGAGGCTGCTTGTCAAAGGAAAAAAAAAGTTCACAAATTCATCTAATGTAAACAGTTCTCTAACCTATCTTCTACAAAGAAAGAAATGGGCAAACCAAAATCTAATAAATTCTGAAAGAAACATTCAAAATACTACTGCAAGAGGGTACACAGCAGCAGAGTGCCCCATATCCTGGTCTAAGGCGTCAGCTCGCCCCAGAGGCAGCTTGTCGAAGGAAAAGAAAAAGTTTACAAATTTATCTGTTGTAAACAGTTCTGTAACCTATCTCCTACAAAAAAACAAAAGGCAAGCCAAAATCTAAAAAATTTCAGAAGAAACATTCAAAATAATACTACAAGAGGGTACACAGCAGCGAATGGCTCCATATCCTAGCCTGAGGCGTCAGCTCGCCCCAGAGGCTGCTTGTCAAAGGAAAAAAGAAAGTTCACAAATTCATCTAATGTAACCAGTTCTCTAACCTATCTTCTGCAAAGAAAGAAATGGGCAAACCAAAATCTAAAAAATTCCAAAAGAAACATTCAAAATACTACTGCAAGAGGGTACACAGCAGCGGAGTGCCCCATATCCTAGTCTGAGGCGTCAGCTTGCCCCAGAGGCTGCTTGTCGAAGGAAAAAAAAAAGTTTACAAATTTATCTGTTGTAAACAGTTCTGTAACCTATCTCCTACGAAGAAACAAAAGAGCGAACCAGAATCTAACAATCTCCAGTAGAAACAATCAAAATACTACTGCAAGAGGGAACACAGCAGCGGATGGCCTCATATCCGAGTCGTAGGCGTCAGCTCGCCCCAGAGGCTGCTTGTCAAAGGAAAAAAGAAAGTTAACAATTTTATCTATTGTAAACAGTTCTCTAACCTATTTCCGACAAAGAAAAAAAAGGGCAAAGGAAAATCTAAAAAATTTCAGAAGAAACATTCAAAATACTACTGCAAGAGGGTACACAGCAGCAAATGGCCCCATATCCTAGTCTGAGGCGTCAGCTCGCCCCAGAGGCTGCTTTTCCAAGGAAAAAAGAAAGTTCACAAAATTATCTCTTGTAAAAAGTTCTCTAACCAATTTCCTACAAAGAAACGAAAGGGCAAAGCAAAATCTACGAAGTTTCAGAAGAAACATCCAAAATACTACTGCAAGAGGGTACACAGAATCGGATGCCCCCATATCGGAGTCTGAGGCGTCAGCTCGCCCCAGAGGCTGCTTGTCAAAGGAAAAAAAAAAGTTCACAAATTCATCTGTTGTAAAAAGTTCTCTAACCTATCTCCTACGAAGAAACAAAATGGCAAACCACAATCTAAAAAATTTCAGAAGAAACATTCAAAATACTACTGCAAGAGGGTACAGAGCAGCGGAGTGCCCCATATCCTAGTCTGAGGCGTCAGCTCGCCCCAGAGGCTGCTTGTCTAAGGAAAAAAGGAAGTTCACAAATTTATCTGTTGTAAGCAGTTCTCCAATCTATCCCCTACAAGAAAACCAACGGGCAAACCAAAATCTGAAAAATTCTACAAGAAACATTTCAAACGACACTGCAAGAGGGTACACAGCAGCGGGGCGCCCCATATCCGAGTCTGAGGCGTCAGCTCGCCCCAGAGGCTGCTTGTCAAAGGAAAGGAAAAAGTTTACAAATTTTCCTAACGTAAACAGTCCTCTAGCCTATTTCCTACAAAGAAGCGAACGTGCAAACCAAAATCAGAAAAATTTGATAAGAAACATTCAAGATACTACTGCAAAAGGGTACACAGCAGCGGAGTGCCCCATATCCGAGTCTGAGGCGTCAGCTGGCCCCAGAGGCTGCTTGTCAAAGGAAAAGAAAAAGTTCACGAATTTTTTTGTAATAAACATTTTTCTAACCTATCTTCTCAGCAAAAATCGAAGGGCGAACCAAAATCTAGAAAAGTCTGGCAGAAACATCGAAATCACTACTCTAAGGGTTCGCAGCTGCGAATGGCCCCATATCCGAGTCTGAGGCGTCAGCTCGCCCCAGAGGCTGCTTGTCAAAGGAAAAAAGAACGTTTACAATTTTATCTATTGTAAACAGTTCTCTAACCTATTTCCGACAAAGAAAAAAAAGGGCAAAGGAAAATCTAAAAAATTTCAGAAGAAACATTTAAAATACTCCTGCAAGAAGGTACACAGCAGCGGGGCGCCCCATATCCGAGTCTGAGGCGTCAGCTCGCCCATGAGACTGCTCGTCAAAAGAAAAGAAAAAGTTCACAAATTCATCTGTTGTAAACAGTTATCTAACCTATCTCCTACAAAGAAACGAAACGGCAAACCAAAATCTACAAAGTTTCAGAAGAAACATTCAAAATACTACTGCAAGAGGGTACACAGAAGCGGATGCCCCCATATCGGAGTCTGAGGCGTCAGCTCGCCCCAGAGGCTGCTTGTCAAAGGAAAAAAGAAAGTTCACAAATTTATCTGTTATAAACAGTTCTCCAATTTATCCCCTACAAGAAAAGCAACGGGCAAACCAAAATCTGAAAAATTCTACAAGAAACATTCAAAATGACACTGCAAGAGGGTACACAGCAGCGGGGCGCCCCATATCCGAGTCTCAGGCGTCAGCTCGCCCCAGAGGCTGCTTGTCAAAGGAAAGGAAAAAGTTTACAAATTTTCCTAACGTAAACAGTCCTCTAGCCTATTTCCTACAAAGAAGCGAACGGGCAAACCAAAATCAGAAAAATTTGATGAGAAACATTCAAGATACTACTGCAAAAGGGTACACAGCAGCGGAGTGCCCCATATCCTAGTCTGAGGCGTCAGCTCGCTCCAGAGGCTGCTTGTCAAAGGGAAAGAAAAAGTTCACGAATTTTTCTGTAATAAACATTTTTCTAACCTATCTTCTCAGCAAAAATCGAAGGGCGAACCAAAATCTGGAAAAGTCTGGCAGAAACATCGAAATCACTACTCTAAGGGTTCGCAGCTGCGGATGGCCCCATATCCGAGTCTGAGGCGTCAGCTCGCCCCAGAGGCTGCTTGTCAAAGGAAAAAAGAGAGTTTTCAATTTTATCTATTGTAAACAGTTCTCTAACCTATTTCCGACAAAGAAAAAAAAGGCAAACCGAAATCTGAAAAATTTTACAAGAAACATTCAAAATATTACTGCAAGAGGGTACACAGCAGCGGGGCGCCCCATATCCGAGTCTGAGGCGTCAGCTCGCCCCAGAGGCTGCTTGTCGAAGGAAAAGAAAAAGTTTACAAATTTTCCTAACGTAAACAGTTCTCTAGCCTATTTCCTACAAAGAAGCGAACGGGCAAACCAAAATCTGAAAAATTTGAGACGAAACATTCAAAATACTCCTGCAAGAGGGTACACAGCAGCGGGGCGCCCCATATCCGAGTCTGAGGAATCAGCTCGCCCATGAGACTGCTTGTCAAAAGAAAAGAAAAAGTTCACAAATTCATCTCTTGTAAACAGTTCTCTAACCTATCTCCTACAAAGAAACGAAACGGCAAACCAAAATCTACGAAGTTTCAGAAGAAACATTCAAAATACTACTGCAAGAGGGTACACAGAAGCGGATGCCCCCATATCGGAGTCTGAGGCGTCAGCTCGCCCCAGAGGCTGCTTGTCAAAGGAAAAAAGAAAGTTCACAAATTTATCTGTTGTAAACAGTTCGCCAATTTATCCCCTACAAGAAAACCAACGGGCAAACCAAAATCTGAAAAATTCTACAAGAAACATTTAAAATACTACTGCAAGAGGGTACACAGCAGCGGAGTGCCCCATATCCTAGTCTGAGGCGTCAGCTCGCTCCAGAGGCTGCTTGTCAAAGGGAAAGAAAAAGTTCACGAATTTTTCCGTAATAAACATTTTTCTAACCTATCTTCTCAGCAAAAATCGAAGGGCGAACCAAAATCTAGAAAAGTCTGGCAGAAACATCGAAATCACTACTCTAAGGGTTCGCAGCTGCGGATGGCCCCATATCCGAGTCTGAGGCGTCAGCTCGCCCCAGAGGCTGCTTGTCAAAGGAAAAAAGAGAGTTTACAATTTTATCTATTGTAAACAGTTTTCTAACCTATTTCCGACAAAGAAAAAAAAGGGCAAAGGAAAATCTAAAAAATTTCAGAAGAAACATTTAAAATACTACTGCAAGAGGGTACACAGCGTCGGATGGCCCAATATCCGAGTCTGAGGCGTCAGCTCGCCCATGAAAATGCTTGTCAAAAGAAAAGAAAAAGTTCACAAATTTATCTGTTGTAAACAGTTCTCTAACCTATCTTCTACAAAGAAAGAAATGGGCAAACCAAAATCTAAAAAATTCCAAAAGAAACATTCAAAAAACTACTGCAAGAGTGTACACAGCAGCAGAGTGCCCCATATCCTAGTCTGAGGCGTCAGCTTGCCCCAGAAGCTGCTTGTCGAAGGAAAAAAAAAGTTTACAAATTTATCTGTTGTAAACAGTTCTGTAACCTATCTCCTACGAAGAAACAAAAGGGCGAACCAAAATCTAACAATCTCCAGTGGAAACATTCAAAATACTACTGCAAGAGGGAACACAGCAGCGGATGGCCCCATATCCGAGTCTGAGGCGTCAGCTCGCCCCAAAGGCTGCTTGTCAAAGGAAAAAAAAGTTGACAAATTTATCCGTTGTAAACAGTTCTCTCACCTATCTCTTACAAAGAAACAAGAGGGCAAACCAAAATCTAAAAAATTTCACAAGAAACATTTAAAATATTACTGCGAGAGGGTACACAGCAGCGGGGCGCCCCATATCCGAGTCTGAGGCGTCAGCTCGCCCCAGAGGCTGTTTGTCAAAGGAAAAAAAAGTTCACAAATTTATCCGTTGTAAACAGTTCTCTCAGCTATCTTCTACAAAGAAACAAAAGGGCAAACCAAAATCTAAAAAATTTCAGAAGAAACATTCAAAATACTACTGCAAGAGGGTACACAGCAGCGAATGGCCCCATATCCTAGTCTGAGGCGTCAGCTCGCCCCAGAGGCTGCTTGTCAAAGGAAAAAAGAAAGTTCACAAAATTATCTGTTGTAAACAGTTCTCTAACCAATTTCCTACAAGAAAACCAACGGGCAAACCAAAATCTGAAAAATTTTACAATAAACATTTAATATATTACTGCAAGAGGAAACACAGCAGCGGGGCGCCCCATTTCCGAGTCTGAGGCGTCAGCTCGCCCCAGAGGCTGCTTGTCAAAGGAAAAGAAAAAGTTTACAAATTTTCCTAACGTAAACAGTTTTCTAGCCTATTTCCTACAAAGAAGCGAACGGGCAAACAAAAATCTGAAAAATTTCAGAAGAAACATTCAAAATAATACTACAAGAGGGTACACAGCAGCGAATGGCCCCATATGCTAGTCTGAGGCGTCAGCTCGCGCCAGAGGCTGCTTGTCAAAGGAAAAAAGAAAGTTCACAAATTCATCTAATGTAAACAGTTCTCTAACCTATCTTCTACAAAGAAAGGAATGGGCAAACCAAAATCTAAAAAATTCCAAAAGAAATATTCAAAATACTACTGCAAGAGGGTACACAGCAGCGGAGTGCCCCATATCCTAGTCTGAGGCGTCAGCTTGCCCCAGAGGCTGCTTGTCGAAGGAAAAAAAAAAGTTTACAAATTTATCTGTTGTAAACAGTTCTGTATCCTATCTCCTACGAAGAAACGAAAGGGCGAACCAAAATCTAACAATCTCCAGTAGAAACATTCAAAATACTACTGCAAGAGGGAACACAGCAGCGGATGGCCCCATATCCGAGTCGTAGGCGTCAGCTCGCCCCAGAGGCTGCATGTCAAAGGAAAAAAGAAAGTTTACAATTTTATCTATTGTAAACAGTTCTCTAACCTATTTCCGACAAAGAAATAAAAGGGCAAAGGAAAATCTGAAAAATTTTACAAGAAACATTCAAAATACTACTGAAAGAGGGTACACAGCAGCGGGGCGCCCCATATCCGAGTCTGAGGCGTCAGCTCGCCCCAGAGGCTGCTTGTCAAAGGAAAAGAAAAAGTTTACAAATTTTCCTAACGTAAACAGTTCTCTAGCCTATTTCCTACAAAGAAGCGAACGGGCAAACCAAAATCTGAAAAATTTGAGAAGAAACATTCAAAATACTCCTGCAAGAGGGTACACAGCAGCGGGGCGCCCCATATCCGAGTCTGAGGCGTCAGCTCGCCCATGAGACTGCTTGTCAAAAGAAAAGAAAAAGTTCACAAATTCATCTGTTGTAAACAGTTCTCTAACCTATCTCCTACAAAGAAACGAAAGGGCAAACCAAAATCTACGAAGTTTCAGAAGAAACATTCAAAATACTACTGCAAGAGGGTACACAGAAGCGGATGCGCCCATATCGGAGTCTGAGGCGTCAGCTTGCCCCAGAGGCTGCTTGTCAAAGGAAAAAAGAAAGTTCACAAATTTATCTGCTCGCCCGAGAGGCTGCTTGTCAAAGGAAAGGAAAAAGTTTACAAATTTTCCTAACGTAAACAGTCCTCTAGCCTATTTCCTACAAAGAAGCGAACGGGCAAACCAAAATCAGAAAAATTTGATAAGAAACATTCAAGATACTACTGCAAAAGGGTACACAACAGCGGAGTGCCCCATATCCTAGTCTGAGGCGTCAGCTCGCTCCAGAGGCTGCTTGTCAAAGGAAAAGAAAAAGTTCACGAATTTTTCCGTAATAAACATTTTTCTAACCTATCTTCTCAGCAAAAATCGAAGGGCGAACCAAAATCTAGAAAAGTCTGGCAGAAACATCGAAATCACTACTCTAAGGGTTCGCAGCTGCGGATGGCCCCATATCCGAGTCTGAGGCGTCAGCTCGCCCCAGAGGCTGCTTGTCAAAGGAAAAAAGAGAGTTTACAATTTTATCTATTGTAAACAGTTCTCTAACCTATTTCCGACAAAGAAAAAAAAGGCAAACCGAAATCTGAAAAATTTTACAAGAAACATTCAAAATATTACTGCAAGAGGGTACACAGCAGCGGGGCGCCCCATATCCGAGTCTGAGGCGTCAGCTCGCCCCAGAGGCTGCTTGTAAAAGGAAAAGAAAAAGTTCACAAATTCATCTGTTGTAAACAGTTATCTAACCTATCTCCTACAAAGAAACGAAACGGCAAACCAAAATCTACAAAGTTTCAGAAGAAACATTCAAAATACTACTGCAAGAGGGTACACAGAAGCGGATGCCCCCATATCGGAGTCTGAGGCGTCAGCTCGCCCCAGAGGCTGCTTGTCAAAGGAAAAAAGAAAGTTCACAAATTTATCTGTTATAAACAGTTCTCCAATTTATCCCCTACAAGAAAAGCAACGGGCAAACCAAAATCTGAAAAATTCTACAAGAAACATTCAAAATGACACTGCAAGAGGGTACACAGCAGCGGGGCGCCCCATATCCGAGTCTCAGGCGTCAGCTCGCCCCAGAGGCTGCTTGTCAAAGGAAAGGAAAAAGTTTACAAATTTTCCTAACGTAAACAGTCCTCTAGCCTATTTCCTACAAAGAAGCGAACGGGCAAACCAAAATCAGAAAAATTTGATGAGAAACATTCAAGATACTACTGCAAAAGGGTACACAGCAGCGGAGTGCCCCATATCCTAGTCTGAGGCGTCAGCTCGCTCCAGAGGCTGCTTGTCAAAGGGAAAGAAAAAGTTCACGAATTTTTCTGTAATAAACATTTTTCTAACCTATCTTCTCAGCAAAAATCGAAGGGCGAACCAAAATCTGGAAAAGTCTGGCAGAAACATCGAAATCACTACTCTAAGGGTTCGCAGCTGCGGATGGCCCCATATCCGAGTCTGAGGCGTCAGCTCGCCCCAGAGGCTGCTTGTCAAAGGAAAAAAGAGAGTTTACAATTTTATCTATTGTAAACAGTTCTCTAACCTATTTCCGACAAAGAAAAAAAAGGGCAAAGGAAAATCTAAAAAATTTCAGAAGAAACATTTAAAATACTACTGCAAGAGGGTACACAGCGTCGGATGGCCCAATATCCGAGTCTGAGGCGTCAGCTCGCCCATGAAAATGCTTGTCAAAAGAAAAGAAAAAGTTCACAAATTTATCTGTTGTAAACAGTTCTCTAACCTATCTTCTACAAAGAAAGAAATGGGCAAACCAAAATCTAAAAAATTCCAAAAGAAACATTCAAAAAACTACTGCAAGAGGGTACACAGCAGCAGAGTGCCCCATATCCTAGTCTGAGGCGTCAGCTTGCCCCAGAAGCTGCTTGTCGAAGGAAAAAAAAAGTTTACAAATTTATCTGTTGTAAACAGTTCTGTAACCTATCTCCTACGAAGAAACAAAAGGGCGAACCAAAATCTAACAATCTCCAGTGGAAACATTCAAAATACTACTGCAAGAGGGAACACAGCAGCGGATGGCCCCATATCCGAGTCTGAGGCGTCAGCTCGCCCCAAAGGCTGCTTGTCAAAGGAAAAAAAAGTTGACAAATTTATCCGTTGTAAACAGTTCTCTCACCTATCTCTTACAAAGAAACAAGAGGGCAAACCAAAATCTAAAAAATTTCACAAGAAACATTTAAAATATTACTGCAAGAGGGTACACAGCAGCGGGGCGCCCCATATCCGAGTCTGAGGCGTCAGCTCGCCCCAGAGGCTGTTTGTCAAAGGAAAAAAAAGTTCACAAATTTATCCGTTGTAAACAGTTCTCTCAGCTATCTTCTACAAAGAAACAAAAGGGCAAACCAAAATCTAAAAAATTTCAGAAGAAACATTCAAAATACTACTGCAAGAGGGTACACAGCAGCGAATGGCCCCATATCCTAGTCTGAGGCGTCAGCTCGCCCCAGAGGCTGCTTGTCAAAGGAAAAAAGAAAGTTCACAAAATTATCTGTTGTAAACAGTTCTCTAACCAATTTCCTACAAGAAAACCAACGGGCAAACCAAAATCTGAAAAATTTTACAATAAACATTTAATATATTACTGCAAGAGGAAACACAGCAGCGGGGCGCCCCATTTCCGAGTCTGAGGCGTCAGCTCGCCCCAGAGGCTGCTTGTCAAAGGAAAAGAAAAAGTTTACAAATTTTCCTAACGTAAACAGTTTTCTAGCCTATTTCCTACAAAGAAGCGAACGGGCAAACAAAAATCTGAAAAATTTCAGAAGAAACATTCAAAATAATACTACAAGAGGGTACACAGCAGCGAATGGCCCCATATGCTAGTCTGAGGCGTCAGCTCGCGCCAGAGGCTGCTTGTCAAAGGAAAAAAGAAAGTTCACAAATTCATCTAATGTAAACAGTTCTCTAACCTATCTTCTACAAAGAAAGAAATGGGCAAACCAAAATCTAAAAAATTCCAAAAGAAATATTCAAAATACTACTGCAAGAGGGTACACAGCAGCGGAGTGCCCCATATCCTAGTCTGAGGCGTCAGCTTGCCCCAGAGGCTGCTTGTCGAAGGAAAAAAAAAAGTTTACAAATTTATCTGTTGTAAACAGTTCTGTATCCTATCTCCTACGAAGAAACGAAAGGGCGAACCAAAATCTAACAATCTCCAGTAGAAACATTCAAAATACTACTGCAAGAGGGAACACAGCAGCGGATGGCCCCATATCCGAGTCGTAGGCGTCAGCTCGCCCCAGAGGCTGCATGTCAAAGGAAAAAAGAAAGTTTACAATTTTATCTATTGTAAACAGTTCTCTAACCTATTTCCGACAAAGAAATAAAAGGGCAAAGGAAAATCTGAAAAATTTTACAAGAAACATTCAAAATACTACTGAAAGAGGGTACACAGCAGCGGGGCGCCCCATATCCGAGTCTGAGGCGTCAGCTCGCCCCAGAGGCTGCTTGTCAAAGGAAAAGAAAAAGTTTACAAATTTTCCTAACGTAAACAGTTCTCTAGCCTATTTCCTACAAAGAAGCGAACGGGCAAACCAAAATCTGAAAAATTTGAGAAGAAACATTCAAAATACTCCTGCAAGAGGGTACACAGCAGCGGGGCGCCCCATATCCGAGTCTGAGGCGTCAGCTCGCCCATGAGACTGCTTGTCAAAAGAAAAGAAAAAGTTCACAAATTCATCTGTTGTAAACAGTTCTCTAACCTATCTCCTACAAAGAAACGAAAGGGCAAACCAAAATCTACGAAGTTTCAGAAGAAACATTCAAAATACTACTGCAAGAGGGTACACAGAAGCGGATGCGCCCATATCGGAGTCTGAGGCGTCAGCTTGCCCCAGAGGCTGCTTGTCAAAGGAAAAAAGAAAGTTCACAAATTTATCTGCTCGCCCGAGAGGCTGCTTGTCAAAGGAAAGGAAAAAGTTTACAAATTTTCCTAACGTAAACAGTCCTCTAGCCTATTTCCTACAAAGAAGCGAACGGGCAAACCAAAATCAGAAAAATTTGATAAGAAACATTCAAGATACTACTGCAAAAGGGTACACAACAGCGGAGTGCCCCATATCCTAGTCTGAGGCGTCAGCTCGCTCCAGAGGCTGCTTGTCAAAGGAAAAGAAAAAGTTCACGAATTTTTCCGTAATAAACATTTTTCTAACCTATCTTCTCAGCAAAAATCGAAGGGCGAACCAAAATCTAGAAAAGTCTGGCAGAAACATCGAAATCACTACTCTAAGGGTTCGCAGCTGCGGATGGCCCCATATCCGAGTCTGAGGCGTCAGCTCGCCCCAGAGGCTGCTTGTCAAAGGAAAAAAGAGAGTTTACAATTTTATCTATTGTAAACAGTTCTCTAACCTATTTCCGACAAAGAAAAAAAAGGCAAACCGAAATCTGAAAAATTTTACAAGAAACATTCAAAATATTACTGCAAGAGGGTACACAGCAGCGGGGCGCCCCATATCCGAGTCTGAGGCGTCAGCTCGCCCCAGAGGCTGCTTGTAAAAGGAAAAGAAAAAGTTTACAAATTTTCCTAACGTAAACAGTTCTCTAGCCTATTTCCTACAAAGAAGCGAACGGGCGAACCAAAATCTGAGAAATTTGAGAAGAAACATTCAAAATACTCCTGCAAGAGGGTACACAGCAGCGGGGCGCCCCATATCCGAGTCTGAGGCGTCAGCTCGCCCATGAGACTGCTCGTCAAAAGAAAAGAAAAAGTTCACAAATTCATCTGTTGTAAACAGTTCTCTAACCTATCTCCTACAAAGAAACGAAACGGCAAACCAAAATCTACGAAGTTTCAGAAGAAACATTCAAAATACTACTGCAAGAGGGTACACAGAAGCGGATGCCCCCATATCGGAGTCTGAGGCGTCAGCTCGCCCCAGAGGCTGCTTGTCAAAGGAAAAAAGAAAGTTCACAAATTTATCCGTTATAAACAGTTCTCCAATTTATGCCCTACAAGAAAACCAACGGGCAAACTAAAATCTGAAAAATTCTACAAGAAACATTTAAAATGACACTGCAAGAGGGTACACAGTAGCGGGGCGCCCCATATCCGAGTCTGAGGCGTCAGCTCGCCCCAGAGGCTGCTTGTCAAAGGAAAGGAAAAAGTTTACAAATTTTCCTAACGTAAACAGTCCTCTAGCCTATTTCCTACAAAGAAGCGAACGGGCAAACCAAAATCAGAAAAATTTGATAAGAAACATTCAAGATACTACTGCAAAAGGGTACACAGCAGCGGAGTGCCCCATATCCTAGTCTGAGGCGTCAGCTCGCTCCAGAGGCTGCTTGTCAAAGGAAAAGAAAAAGTTCACGAATTTTTCTGTAATAAACATTTTTCTAACCTATCTTCTCAGCAAAAATCGAAGGGCGAACCAAAATCTAGAAAAGTCTGGCAGAAACATCGAAATCACTACTCTAAGGGTTCGCAGCTGCGGATGGCCCCATATCCGAGTCTGAGGCGTCAGCTCGCCCCAGAGGCTGCTTGTCAAAGGAAAAAAGAAAGTTCACAAAATTATCTGTTGTAAACAGTTCTCTAACCAATTTCCTACAAGAAAACCAACGGGCAAACCAAAATCTGAAAAATTCTACAAGAAACATTCAAAATGACACTGCAAGAGGGTACACAGCAGCGGGGCGCCCCATATCCGAGTCTCAGGCGTCAGCTCGCCCCAGAGGCTGCTTGTCAAAGGAAAGGAAAAAGTTTACAAATTTTCCTAACGTAAACAGTCCTCTAGCCTATTTCCTACAAAGAAGCGAACGGGCAAACCAAAATCAGAAAAATTTGATGAGAAACATTCAAGATACTACTGCAAAAGGGTACACAGCAGCGGAGTGCCCCATATCCTAGTCTCAGGCGTCAGCTCGCTCCAGAGGCTGCTTGTCAAAGGGAAAGAAAAAGTTCACGAATTTTTCTGTAATAAACATTTTTCTAACCTATCTTCTCAGCAAAAATCGAAGGGCGAACCAAAATCTGGAAAAGTCTGGCAGAAACATCGAAATCACTACTCTAAGGGTTCGCAGCTGCGGATGGCCCCATATCCGAGTCCGAGGCGTCAGCTCGCCCCAGAGGCTGCTTGTCAAAGGAAAAAAGAGAGTTTACAATTTTATCTATTGTAAACAGTTCTCTAACCTATTTCCGACAAAGAAAAAAAAGGCAAACCGAAATCTGAAAAATTTTACAAGAAACATTCAAAATATTACTGCAAGAGGGTACACAGCAGCGGGGCGCCCCATATCCGAGTCTGAGGCGTCAGCTCGCCCCAGAGGCTGCTTGTCGAAGGAAAAGAAAAAGTTTACAAATTTTCCTAACGTAAACAGTTCTCTAGCCTATTTCCTACAAAGAAGCGAACGGGCAAACCAAAATCTGAAAAATTTGAGACGAAACATTCAAAATACTCCTGCAAGAGGGTACACAGCAGCGGGGCGCCCCATATCCGAGTCTGAGGAATCAGCTCGCCCATGAGACTGCTTGTCAAAAGAAAAGAAAAAGTTCACAAATTCATCTCTTGTAAACAGTTCTCTAACCTATCTCCTACAAAGAAACGAAACGGCAAACCAAAATCTACGAAGTTTCAGAAGAAACATTCAAAATACTACTGCAAGAGGGTACACAGAAGCGGATGC
The DNA here is from genome assembly GCA_963971145.1 of Sussaba pulchella. Classification (NCBI taxonomy): domain Eukaryota; kingdom Metazoa; phylum Arthropoda; class Insecta; order Hymenoptera; family Ichneumonidae; genus Sussaba; species Sussaba pulchella. The sequence goes on along the minus strand of OZ020169.1, from coordinate 2,148,012 downwards.
CCCCATATCGGAGTCTGAGGCGTCAGCTCGCCCCAGAGGCTGCTTGTCAAAGGAAAAAAGAAAGTTCACAAATTTATCTGTTGTAAACAGTTCGCCAATTTATCCCCTACAAGAAAACCAACGGGCAAACCAAAATCTGAAAAATTCTACAAGAAACATTTAAAATACTACTGCAAGAGGGTACACAGCAGCGGAGTGCCCCATATCCTAGTCTGAGGCGTCAGCTCGCTCCAGAGGCTGCTTGTCAAAGGGAAAGAAAAAGTTCACGAATTTTTCCGTAATAAACATTTTTCTAACCTATCTTCTCAGCAAAAATCGAAGGGCGAACCAAAATCTAGAAAAGTCTGGCAGAAACATCGAAATCACTACTCTAAGGGTTCGCAGCTGCGGATGGCCCCATATCCGAGTCTGAGGCGTCAGCTCGCCCCAGAGGCTGCTTGTCAAAGGAAAAAAGAGAGTTTACAATTTTATCTATTGTAAACAGTTTTCTAACCTATTTCCGACAAAGAAAAAAAAGGGCAAAGGAAAATCTAAAAAATTTCAGAAGAAACATTTAAAATACTACTGCAAGAGGGTACACAGCGTCGGATGGCCCAATATCCGAGTCTGAGGCGTCAGCTCGCCCATGAAAATGCTTGTCAAAAGAAAAGAAAAAGTTCACAAATTTATCTGTTGTAAACAGTTCTCTAACCTATCTTCTACAAAGAAAGAAATGGGCAAACCAAAATCTAAAAAATTCCAAAAGAAACATTCAAAAAACTACTGCAAGAGGGTACACAGCAGCAGAGTGCCCCATATCCTAGTCTGAGGCGTCAGCTTGCCCCAGAAGCTGCTTGTCGAAGGAAAAAAAAAGTTTACAAATTTATCTGTTGTAAACAGTTCTGTAACCTATCTCCTACGAAGAAACAAAAGGGCGAACCAAAATCTAACAATCTCCAGTGGAAACATTCAAAATACTACTGCAAGAGGGAACACAGCAGCGGATGGCCCCATATCCGAGTCTGAGGCGTCAGCTCGCCCCAAAGGCTGCTTGTCAAAGGAAAAAAAAGTTGACAAATTTATCCGTTGTAAACAGTTCTCTCACCTATCTCTTACAAAGAAACAAGAGGGCAAACCAAAATCTAAAAAATTTCACAAGAAACATTTAAAATATTACTGCAAGAGGGTACACAGCAGCGGGGCGCCCCATATCCGAGTCTGAGGCGTCAGCTCGCCCCAGAGGCTGTTTGTCAAAGGAAAAAAAAGTTCACAAATTTATCCGTTGTAAACAGTTCTCTCAGCTATCTTCTACAAAGAAACAAAAGGGCAAACCAAAATCTAAAAAATTTCAGAAGAAACATTCAAAATACTACTGCAAGAGGGTACACAGCAGCGAATGGCCCCATATCCTAGTCTGAGGCGTCAGCTCGCCCCAGAGGCTGCTTGTCAAAGGAAAAAAGAAAGTTCACAAAATTATCTGTTGTAAACAGTTCTCTAACCAATTTCCTACAAGAAAACCAACGGGCAAACCAAAATCTGAAAAATTTTACAATAAACATTTAATATATTACTGCAAGAGGAAACACAGCAGCGGGGCGCCCCATTTCCGAGTCTGAGGCGTCAGCTCGCCCCAGAGGCTGCTTGTCAAAGGAAAAGAAAAAGTTTACAAATTTTCCTAACGTAAACAGTTTTCTAGCCTATTTCCTACAAAGAAGCGAACGGGCAAACAAAAATCTGAAAAATTTCAGAAGAAACATTCAAAATAATACTACAAGAGGGTACACAGCAGCGAATGGCCCCATATGCTAGTCTGAGGCGTCAGCTCGCGCCAGAGGCTGCTTGTCAAAGGAAAAAAGAAAGTTCACAAATTCATCTAATGTAAACAGTTCTCTAACCTATCTTCTACAAAGAAAGAAATGGGCAAACCAAAATCTAAAAAATTCCAAAAGAAATATTCAAAATACTACTGCAAGAGGGTACACAGCAGCGGAGTGCCCCATATCCTAGTCTGAGGCGTCAGCTTGCCCCAGAGGCTGCTTGTCGAAGGAAAAAAAAAAGTTTACAAATTTATCTGTTGTAAACAGTTCTGTATCCTATCTCCTACGAAGAAACGAAAGGGCGAACCAAAATCTAACAATCTCCAGTAGAAACATTCAAAATACTACTGCAAGAGGGAACACAGCAGCGGATGGCCCCATATCCGAGTCGTAGGCGTCAGCTCGCCCCAGAGGCTGCATGTCAAAGGAAAAAAGAAAGTTTACAATTTTATCTATTGTAAACAGTTCTCTAACCTATTTCCGACAAAGAAATAAAAGGGCAAAGGAAAATCTGAAAAATTTTACAAGAAACATTCAAAATACTACTGAAAGAGGGTACACAGCAGCGGGGCGCCCCATATCCGAGTCTGAGGCGTCAGCTCGCCCCAGAGGCTGCTTGTCAAAGGAAAAGAAAAAGTTTACAAATTTTCCTAACGTAAACAGTTCTCTAGCCTATTTCCTACAAAGAAGCGAACGGGCAAACCAAAATCTGAAAAATTTGAGAAGAAACATTCAAAATACTCCTGCAAGAGGGTACACAGCAGCGGGGCGCCCCATATCCGAGTCTGAGGCGTCAGCTCGCCCATGAGACTGCTTGTCAAAAGAAAAGAAAAAGTTCACAAATTCATCTGTTGTAAACAGTTCTCTAACCTATCTCCTACAAAGAAACGAAAGGGCAAACCAAAATCTACGAAGTTTCAGAAGAAACATTCAAAATACTACTGCAAGAGGGTACACAGAAGCGGATGCGCCCATATCGGAGTCTGAGGCGTCAGCTTGCCCCAGAGGCTGCTTGTCAAAGGAAAAAAGAAAGTTCACAAATTTATCTGCTCGCCCGAGAGGCTGCTTGTCAAAGGAAAGGAAAAAGTTTACAAATTTTCCTAACGTAAACAGTCCTCTAGCCTATTTCCTACAAAGAAGCGAACGGGCAAACCAAAATCTGTTGTAATTTATCTGTTGTAAACAGTTCGCCAATTTATCCCCTACAAGAAAACCAACGGGCAAACCAAAATCTGAAAAATTCTACAAGAAACATTTAAAATACTACTGCAAGAGGGTACACAGCAGCGGAGTGCCCCATATCCTAGTCTGAGGCGTCAGCTCGCTCCAGAGGCTGCTTGTCAAAGGGAAAGAAAAAGTTCACGAATTTTTCCGTAATAAACATTTTTCTAACCTATCTTCTCAGCAAAAATCGAAGGGCGAACCAAAATCTAGAAAAGTCTGGCAGAAACATCGAAATCACTACTCTAAGGGTTCGCAGCTGCGGATGGCCCCATATCCGAGTCTGAGGCGTCAGCTCGCCCCAGAGGCTGCTTGTCAAAGGAAAAAAGAGAGTTTACAATTTTATCTATTGTAAACAGTTTTCTAACCTATTTCCGACAAAGAAAAAAAAGGGCAAAGGAAAATCTAAAAAATTTCAGAAGAAACATTTAAAATACTACTGCAAGAGGGTACACAGCGTCGGATGGCCCAATATCCGAGTCTGAGGCGTCAGCTCGCCCATGAAAATGCTTGTCAAAAGAAAAGAAAAAGTTCACAAATTTATCTGTTGTAAACAGTTCTCTAACCTATCTTCTACAAAGAAAGAAATGGGCAAACCAAAATCTAAAAAATTCCAAAAGAAACATTCAAAAAACTACTGCAAGAGGGTACACAGCAGCAGAGTGCCCCATATCCTAGTCTGAGGCGTCAGCTTGCCCCAGAAGCTGCTTGTCGAAGGAAAAAAAAAGTTTACAAATTTATCTGTTGTAAACAGTTCTGTAACCTATCTCCTACGAAGAAACAAAAGGGCGAACCAAAATCTAACAATCTCCAGTGGAAACATTCAAAATACTACTGCAAGAGGGAACACAGCAGCGGATGGCCCCATATCCGAGTCTGAGGCGTCAGCTCGCCCCAAAGGCTGCTTGTCAAAGGAAAAAAAAGTTGACAAATTTATCCGTTGTAAACAGTTCTCTCACCTATCTCTTACAAAGAAACAAGAGGGCAAACCAAAATCTAAAAAATTTCACAAGAAACATTTAAAATATTACTGCAAGAGGGTACACAGCAGCGGGGCGCCCCATATCCGAGTCTGAGGCGTCAGCTCGCCCCAGAGGCTGTTTGTCAAAGGAAAAAAAAGTTCACAAATTTATCCGTTGTAAACAGTTCTCTCAGCTATCTTCTACAAAGAAACAAAAGGGCAAACCAAAATCTAAAAAATTTCAGAAGAAACATTCAAAATACTACTGCAAGAGGGTACACAGCAGCGAATGGCCCCATATCCTAGTCTGAGGCGTCAGCTCGCCCCAGAGGCTGCTTGTCAAAGGAAAAATAAAAGTTCACAAAATTATCTGTTGTAAACAGTTCTCTAACCAATTTCCTACAAGAAAACCAACGGGCAAACCAAAATCTGAAAAATTTTACAATAAACATTTAATATATTACTGCAAGAGGAAACACAGCAGCGGGGCGCCCCATTTCCGAGTCTGAGGCGTCAGCTCGCCCCAGAGGCTGCTTGTCAAAGGAAAAGAAAAAGTTTACAAATTTTCCTAACGTAAACAGTTTTCTAGCCTATTTCCTACAAAGAAGCGAACGGGCAAACAAAAATCTGAAAAATTTCAGAAGAAACATTCAAAATAATACTACAAGAGGGTACACAGCAGCGAATGGCCCCATATGCTAGTCTGAGGCGTCAGCTCGCGCCAGAGGCTGCTTGTCAAAGGAAAAAAGAAAGTTCACAAATTCATCTAATGTAAACAGTTCTCTAACCTATCTTCTACAAAGAAAGAAATGGGCAAACCAAAATCTAAAAAATTCCAAAAGAAATATTCAAAATACTACTGCAAGAGGGTACACAGCAGCGGAGTGCCCCATATCCTAGTCTGAGGCGTCAGCTTGCCCCAGAGGCTGCTTGTCGAAGGAAAAAAAAAAGTTTACAAATTTATCTGTTGTAAACAGTTCTGTATCCTATCTCCTACGAAGAAACGAAAGGGCGAACCAAAATCTAACAATCTCCAGTAGAAACATTCAAAATACTACTGCAAGAGGGAACACAGCAGCGGATGGCCCCATATCCGAGTCGTAGGCGTCAGCTCGCCCCAGAGGCTGCATGTCAAAGGAAAAAAGAAAGTTTACAATTTTATCTATTGTAAACAGTTCTCTAACCTATTTCCGACAAAGACATAAAAGGGCAAAGGAAAATCTGAAAAATTTTACAAGAAACATTCAAAATACTACTGAAAGAGGGTACACAGCAGCGGGGCGCCCCATATCCGAGTCTGAGGCGTCAGCTCGCCCCAGAGGCTGCTTGTCAAAGGAAAAGAAAAAGTTTACAAATTTTCCTAACGTAAACAGTTCTCTAGCCTATTTCCTACAAAGAAGCGAACGGGCAAACCAAAATCTGAAAAATTTGAGAAGAAACATTCAAAATACTCCTGCAAGAGGGTACACAGCAGCGGGGCGCCCCATATCCGAGTCTGAGGCGTCAGCTCGCCCATGAGACTGCTTGTCAAAAGAAAAGAAAAAGTTCACAAATTCATCTGTTGTAAACAGTTCTCTAACCTATCTCCTACAAAGAAACGAAAGGGCAAACCAAAATCTACGAAGTTTCAGAAGAAACATTCAAAATACTACTGCAAGAGGGTACACAGAAGCGGATGCGCCCATATCGGAGTCTGAGGCGTCAGCTTGCCCCAGAGGCTGCTTGTCAAAGGAAAAAAGAAAGTTCACAAATTTATCTGCTCGCCCGAGAGGCTGCTTGTCAAAGGAAAGGAAAAAGTTTACAAATTTTCCTAACGTAAACAGTCCTCTAGCCTATTTCCTACAAAGAAGCGAACGGGCAAACCAAAATCAGAAAAATTTGATAAGAAACATTCAAGATACTACTGCAAAAGGGTACACAACAGCGGAGTGCCCCATATCCTAGTCTGAGGCGTCAGCTCGCTCCAGAGGCTGCTTGTCAAAGGAAAAGAAAAAGTTCACGAATTTTTCCGTAATAAACATTTTTCTAACCTATCTTCTCAGCAAAAATCGAAGGGCGAACCAAAATCTAGAAAAGTCTGGCAGAAACATCGAAATCACTACTCTAAGGGTTCGCAGCTGCGGATGGCCCCATATCCGAGTCTGAGGCGTCAGCTCGCACCAGAGGCTGCTTGTCAAAGGAAAAAAGAGAGTTTACAATTTTATCTATTGTAAACAGTTCTCTAACCTATTTCCGACAAAGAAAAAAAAGGCAAACCGAAATCTGAAAAATTTTACAAGAAACATTCAAAATATTACTGCAAGAGGGTACACAGCAGCGGGGCGCCCCATATCCGAGTCTGAGGCGTCAGCTCGCCCCAGAGGCTGCTTGTAAAAGGAAAAGAAAAAGTTTACAAATTTTCCTAACGTAAACAGTTCTCTAGCCTATTTCCTACAAAGAAGCGAACGGGCGAACCAAAATCTGAGAAATTTGAGAAGAAACATTCAAAATACTCCTGCAAGAGGGTACACAGCAGCGGGGCGCCCCATATCCGAGTCTGAGGCGTCAGCTCGCCCATGAGACTGCTCGTCAAAAGAAAAGAAAAAGTTCACAAATTCATCTGTTGTAAACAGTTCTCTAACCTATCTCCTACAAAGAAACGAAACGGCAAACCAAAATCTACGAAGTTTCAGAAGAAACATTCAAAATACTACTGCAAGAGGGTACACAGAAGCGGATGGCCCCATATCGGAGTCTGAGGCGTCAGCTCGCCCCAGAGGCTGCTTGTCAAAGGAAAAAAGAAAGTTCACAAATTTATCCGTTATAAACAGTTCTCCAATTTATCCCCTACAAGAAAACCAACGGGCAAACCAAAATCTGAAAAATTCTACAAGAAACATTTAAAATGACACTGCAAGAGGGTACACAGTAGCGGGGCGCCCCATATCCGAGTCTGAGGCGTCAGCTCGCCCCAGAGGCTGCTTGTCAAAGGAAAGGAAAAAGTTTACAAATTTTCCTAACGTAAACAGTCCTCTAGCCTATTTCCTACAAAGAAGCGAACGGGCAAACCAAAATCAGAAAAATTTGATAAGAAACATTCAAGATACTACTGCAAAAGGGTACACAGCAGCGGAGTGCCCCATATCCTAGTCTGAGGCGTCAGCTCGCTCCAGAGGCTGCTTGTCAAAGGAAAAGAAAAAGTTCACGAATTTTTCTGTAATAAACATTTTTCTAACCTATCTTCTCAGCAAAAATCGAAGGGCGAACCAAAATCTAGAAAAGTCTGGCAGAAACATCGAAATCACTACTCTAAGGGTTCGCAGCTGCGGATGGCCCCATATCCGAGTCTGAGGCGTCAGCTCGCCCCAGAGGCTGCTTGTCAAAGGAAAAAAGAAAGTTTACAATTTTATCTATTGTAAACAGTTCTCTAACCTATTTCCGACAAAGAAAAAAAAGGGCAAAGGAAAATCTAAAAAATTTCAGAAGAAACATTTAAAATACTACTGCAAGAGGGTACACAGCAGCGGATGGCCCCATATCCAAGTCTGAGGCGTCAGCTTGCCCCAGAGGCTGCATGTCAAAGGAAAAAAAAAGTTTACAAATTTATCTGTTGTAAACAGTTCTATTACCTATTTTCTACAAAGAAACGAAAGGGCAAACGAAAATCTAAAAATTTACAGTAGAAACATTCAAAATACTACTGCAAGAGGGTACACAGCAGCGGATGGCCCCATATCCGAGTCTGAGGCGTCAGCTCGCCCCAGAGGCTGTTTGTCAAAGGAAAAAAAAGTTCACAAATTTATCCGTTGTAAACAGTTCTCTCACTTATCGTCTACAAAGAAACAAGAGGGCAAACCAAAATCTGAAAAATTTCAGAAGGAACATTCAAAATACTACTGCAAGAGGGTACACAGCAGCGATTGGCCCCATATCCTAGTCTGAGGCGTCAGCTCGCCCCAGAGGCTGCTTGTCGAAGGAAAAAAAAAAGTTTACAAATTTATCTGTTGTAAACAGTTCTGTAACCTATCTCCTACAAAGAAACAAAAGGCAAGCCAGAATCTGAAAAATTTCAGAAGAAACATTCAAAATACTACTGCAAGAGGGTACACAGAAGCGGATGCCCCCATATCGGAGTCTGAGGCGTCAGCTCGCCCCAGAGGCTGCTTGTCAAAGTAAAAAAAAAAGTTTACAAATTTATCTGTTGTAAAAAGTTCTCTAACCTATCTCCTACGAAGAAACAAAATGGCAAACCACAATCTAAAAAATTTCAGAAGAAACATTCAAAATACTACTGCAAGAGGGTACACAGCAGCGGAGTGCCCCATATCCTAGTCTGAGGCGTCAGCTCGCCCCAGAGGCTGCTTGTCAAAGGAAAAAAGAAAGTTCACAAATTTATCTGTTGTAAACAGTTCTCCAATCTATCCCCTACAAGAAAACCAACGGGCGAACCAAAATCTATAAAATTCTACAAGAAACATTTAAAATACTACTGCAAGAGGGTACACAGCAGCGGGGCGCCCCATATCCGAGTCTGAGGCGTCAGCTTGCCCCAGAGGCTGCTTGTCAAAGGAAAGGATAAAGTTCACAAATTTTCCTAACGTAAACAGTCCTCTAGCCTATTTCCTACAAAGAAGCGAACGGGCAAACCAAAATCAGAAAAATTTGATAAGAAACATTCAAGATACTACTGCAAGAGGGTACACAGCAGCGGAGTGCCCCATATCCTAGTCTGAGGCGTCAGCTCGCTCCAGAGGCTGCTTGTCAAAGGAAAAGAAAAAGTTCACGAATTTTTCCGTAATAAACATTTTTCTAACCTATCTTCTCAGCAAAAATTGAAGGGCGAACCAAAATCTAGAAAAGTCTGGCAGAAACATCGAAAACACTACTCTAAGGGTTCGCAGCTGCGGATGGCCCCATATCCGAGTCTGAGGCGTCAGCTCGCCCCAGAGGCTGCTTGTCAAAGGAAAAAAGAAAGTTTACAATTTTATCTATTGTAAACAGTTCTCTAACCTATTTCCGACAAAGAAAAAAAAGGCAAACCGAAATCTGAAGAATTTTACAAGAAACATTCAAAATATTACTGCAAGAGGGTACACAGCAGCGGGGCGCCCCATATCCGAGTCTGAGGCGTCAGCTCCCCCCAGAGGCTGCTTGTCAAAGGAAAAGAAAAAGTTTACAAATTTATCTGTTGTAAACAGTTCTGTAACCTATCTCCTACAAAAAAACAAAAGGCAAGCCAAAATCTAAAAAATTTCAGAAGAAACATTCAAAATAATACTACAAGAGGGTACACAGCAGCGAATGGCTTCATATCCTAGCCTGAGGCGTCAGCTCGCCCCAGAGGCTGCTTGTCAAAGGAAAAAAGAAAGTTCACAAATTCATCTAATGTAACCAGTTCTCTAACCTATCTTCTACAAAGGAAGAAATGGGCAAACCAAAATCTAAAAAATTCCAAAAGAAACATTCAAAATACTACTGCAAGAGGGAACACAGCAGCGGATGGCCCCATATCCGAGTCGTAGGCGTCAGCTCGCACCAGAGGCTGCTCGTCAAAGGAAAAAAGAAAGTTAACAATTTTATCTATTGTAAACAGTTCTCTAACCTATTTCCGACAAAGAAAAAAAAGGGCAAAGGAAAATCTAAAAAATTTCAGAAGAAACATTCAAAATACTACTGCAAGAGGGTACACAGCAGCAAATGGCCCCATATCCTAGTCTGAGGCGTCAGCTCGCCCCAAAGGCTGCTTTTCCAAGGAAAAAAGAAAGTTCACAAAATTATCTCTTGTAAACAGTTCTCTAACCAATTTCCTACGAAGAAACGAAAGGGCAAACCAAAATCTACGAAGTTTTAGAAGAAACATCCAAAATACTACTGCAAGAGGGTACACAGAATCGGATGCCCCCATATCGGAGTCTGAGGCGTCAGCTCGCCCCAGGGGCTGCTTGTCAAAGGAAAAAAAAAAGTTCACAAATTCATCTGTTGTAAAAAGTTCTCTAACCTATCTCCTACGAAGAAACAAAATGGCAAACCACAATCTAAAAAATTTCAGAAGAAACATTCAAAATACTACTGCAAGAGGGTACAGAGCAGCGGAGTGCCCCATATCCTAGTCTGAGGCGTCAGCTCGCCCCAGAGGCTGCTTGTCTAAGGAAAAAAGGAAGTTCACAAATTTATCTGTTGTAAGCAGTTCTCCAATCTATCCCCTACAAGAAAACCAACGGGCAAACCAAAATCTGAAAAATTCTACAAGAAAGATTTAAAATGACACTGCAAGAGGGTACACAGCAGCGGGGCGCCCCATATCCGAGTCTGAGGCGTCAGCTCGCCCCAGAGGCTGCTTGTCAAAGGAAAGGAAAAAGTTTACAAATTTTCCTAACGTAAACAGTCCTCTAGCCTATTTCCTACAAAGAAGCGAACGGGCAAACCAAAATCTGAAAAATTTCACAAGAAACATTTAAAATATTACTGCAAGAGGGTACACAGCAGCGGGTTGCCCCATTTCCGAGTCTGAGGCGTCAGCTCGCCCCAGAGGCTGCTTGTCAAAGGAAAAAAAAAGTTCACAAATTCATCTAATGTAAACAGTTCTCTAACCTATCTTCTACAAAGAAAGAAATGGGCAAACCAAAATCTAATAAATTCTGAAAGAAACATTCAAAATACTACTGCAAGAGGGTACACAGCAGCAGAGTGCCCCATATCCTGGTCTAAGGCGTCAGCTCGCCCCAGAGGCAGCTTGTCGAAGGAAAAGAAAAAGTTTACAAATTTATCTGTTGTAAACAGTTCTGTAACCTATCTCCTACAAAAAAACAAAAGGCAAGCCAAAATCTAAAAAATTTCAGAAGAAACATTCAAAATAATACTACAAGAGGGTACACAGCAGCGAATGGCTCCATATCCTAGCCTGAGGCGTCAGCTCGCCCCAGAGGCTGCTTGTCAAAGGAAAAAAGAAAGTTCACAAATTCATCTAATGTAACCAGTTCTCTAACCTATCTTCTGCAAAGAAAGAAATGGGCAAACCAAAATCTAAAAAATTCCAAAAGAAACATTCAAAATACTACTGCAAGAGGGTACACAGCAGCGGAGTGCCCCATATCCTAGTCTGAGGCGTCAGCTTGCCCCAGAGGCTGCTTGTCGAAGGAAAAAAAAAAGTTTACAAATTTATCTGTTGTAAACAGTTCTGTAACCTATCTCCTACGAAGAAACAAAAGAGCGAACCAGAATCTAACAATCTCCAGTAGAAACAATCAAAATACTACTGCAAGAGGGAACACAGCAGCGGATGGCCTCATATCCGAGTCGTAGGCGTCAGCTCGCCCCAGAGGCTGCTTGTCAAAGGAAAAAAGAAAGTTAACAATTTTATCTATTGTAAACAGTTCTCTAACCTATTTCCGACAAAGAAAAAAAAGGGCGAAGGAAAATCTAAAAAATTTCAGAAGAAACATTCAAAATACTACTGCAAGAGGGTACACAGCAGCAAATGGCCCCAAATCCTAGTCTGAGGCGTCAGCTCGCCCCAGAGGCTGCTTTTCCAAGGAAAAAAGAAAGTTCACAAAATTATCTCTTGTAAAAAGTTCTCTAACCAATTTCCTACAAAGAAACGAAAGGGCAAAGCAAAATCTACGAAGTTTCAGAAGAAACATCCAAAATACTACTGCAAGAGGGTACACAGAATCGGATGCCCCCATATCGGAGTCTGAGGCGTCAGCTCGCCCCAGAGGCTGCTTGTCAAAGGAAAAAAAAAAGTTCACAAATTCATCTGTTGTAAAAAGTTCTCTAACCTATCTCCTACGAAGAAACAAAATGGCAAACCACAATCTAAAAAATTTCAGAAGAAACATTCAAAATACTACTGCAAGAGGGTACAGAGCAGCGGAGTGCCCCATATCCTAGTCTGAGGCGTCAGCTCGCCCCAGAGGCTGCTTGTCTAAGGAAAAAAGGAAGTTCACAAATTTATCTGTTGTAAGCAGTTCTCCAATCTATCCCCTACAAGAAAACCAACGGGCAAACCAAAATCTGAAAAATTCTACAAGAAACATTTCAAACGACACTGCAAGAGGGTACACAGCAGCGGGGCGCCCCATATCCGAGTCTGAGGCGTCAGCTCGCCCATGAGGCTGCTTGTCAAAAGAAAAGAAAAAGTTCACAAATTCATCTGTTGTCAACAGTTCTCTAACCTATCTCCTACAAAGAAACGAAAGGGCAAACCAAAATCTACGAAGTTTCAGAAGAAACATTCAAAATACTACTGCAAGAGGGTACACAGAAGCGGATGCGCCCATATCGGAGTCTGAGGCGTCAGCTTGCCCCAGAGGCTGCTTGTCAAAGGAAAAAAGAAAGTTCACAAATTTATCTGCTCGCCCGAGAGGCTGCTTGTCAAAGGAAAGGAAAAAGTTTACAAATTTTCCTAACGTAAACAGTCCTCTAGCCTATTTCCTACAAAGAAGCGAACGGGCAAACCAAAATCAGAAAAATTTGATAAGAAACATTCAAGATACTACTGCAAAAGGGTACACAACAGCGGAGTGCCCCATATCCTAGTCTGAGGCGTCAGCTCGCTTCAGAGGCTGCTTGTCAAAGGAAAAGAAAAAGTTCACGAATTTTTCCGTAATAAACATTTTTCTAACCTATCTTCTCAGCAAAAATCGAAGGGCGAACCAAAATCTAGAAAAGTCTGGCAGAAACATCGAAATCACTACTCTAAGGGTTCGCAGCTGCGGATGGCCCCATATCCGAGTCTGAGGCGTCAGCTCGCCCCAGAGGCTGCTTGTCAAAGGAAAAAAGAGAGTTTACAATTTTATCTATTGTAAACAGTTCTCTAACCTATTTCCGACAAAGAAAAAAAAGGCAAACCGAAATCTGAAAAATTTTACAAGAAACATTCAAAATATTACTGCAAGAGGGTACACAGCAGCGGGGCGCCCCATATCCGAGTCTGAGGCGTCAGCTCGCCCCAGAGGCTGCTTGTAAAAGGAAAAGTAAAAGTTTACAAATTTTCCTAACGTAAACAGTTCTCTAGCCTATTTCCTACAAAGAAGCGAACGGGCAAACCAAAATCAGAAAAATTTGATAAGAAACATTCAAGATACTACTGCAAAAGGGTACACAGCAGCGGAGTGCCCCATATCCTAGTCTGAGGCGTCAGCTCGCTCCAGAGGCTGCTTGTCAAAGGAAAAGAAAAAGTTCACGAATTTTTCTGTAATAAACATTTTTCTAACCTATCTTCTCAGCAAAAATCGAAGGGCGAACCAAAATCTAGAAAAGTCTGGCAGAAACATCGAAATCACTACTCTAAGGGTTCGCAGCTGCGGATGGCCCCATATCCGAGTCTGAGGCGTCAGCTCGCCCCAGAGGCTGCTTGTCAAAGGAAAAAAGAAAGTTTACAATTTTGTCTATTGTAAACAGTTCTCTAACCTATTTCCGACAAAGAAAAAAAAGGGCAAAGGAAAATCTAAAAAATTTCAGAAGAAACATTTAAAATACTACTGCAAGAGGGTACACAGCAGCGGATGGCCCCATATCCAAGTCTGAGGCGTCAGCTTGCCCCAGAGGCTGCATGTCAAAGGAAAAAAAAAGTTTACAAATTTATCTGTTGTAAACAGTTCTATTACCTATCTTCTACAAAGAAACGAAAGGGCAAACGAAAATCTAAAAATTTACAGTAGAAACATTCAAAATACTACTGCAAGAGGGTACACAGCAGCGGATGGCCCCATATCCGAGTCTGAGGCGTCAGCTCGCCCCAGAGGCTGTTTGTCAAAGGAAAAAAAAGTTCAGAAATTTATCCGTTGTAAACAGTTCACTCACTTATCGTCTACAAAGAAACAAGAGGGCAAACCAAAATCTGAAAAATTTCAGAAGGAACATTCAAAATACTACTGCAAGAGGGTACACAGCAGCGATTGGCCCCATATCCTAGTCTGAGGCGTCAGCTCGCCCCAGAGGCTGCTTGTCGAAGGAAAAAAAAAAGTTTACAAATTTATCTGTTGTAAACAGTTCTGTAACCTATCTCCTACAAAGAAACAAAAGGCAAGCCAGAATCTGAAAAATTTCAGAAGAAACATTCAAAATACTACTGCAAGAGGGTACACAGAAGCGGATGCCCCCATATCGGAGTCTAAGGCGTCAGCTCGCCCCAGAGGCTGCTTGTCAAAGTAAAAAAAAAAGTTTACAAATTTATCTGTTGTAAAAAGTTCTCTAACCTATCTCCTACGAAGAAACAAAATGGCAAACCACAATCTAAAAAATTTCAGAAGAAACATTCAAAATACTACTGCAAGAGGGTACACAGCAGCGGAGTGCCCCATATCCTAGTCTGAGGCGTCAGCTCGCCCCAGAGGCTGCTTGTCAAAGGAAAAAAGAAAGTTCACAAATTTATCTGTTGTAAACAGTTCTCCAATCTATCCCCTACAAGAAAACCAACGGGCGAACCAAAATCTATAAAATTCTACAAGAAACATTTAAAATACTACTGCAAGAGGGTACACAGCAGCGGGGCGCCCCATATCCGAGTCTGAGGCGTCAGCTTGCCCCAGAGGCTGCTTGTCAAAGGAAAGGATAAAGTTCACAAATTTTCCTAACGTAAACAGTCCTCTAGCCTATTTCCTACAAAGAAGCGAACGGGCAAACCAAAATCAGAAAAATTTGATAAGAAACATTCAAGATACTACTGCAAGAGGGTACACAGCAGCGGAGTGCCCCATATCCTAGTCTGAGGCGTCAGCTCGCTCCAGAGGCTGCTTGTCAAAGGAAAAGAAAAAGTTCACGAATTCTTCCGTAATAAACATTTTTCTAACCTATCTTCTCAGCAAAAATTGAAGGGCGAACCAAAATCTAGAAAAGTCTGGCAGAAACATCGAAAACACTACTCTAAGGGTTCGCAGCTGCGGATGGCCCCATATCCGAGTCTGAGGCGTCAGCTCGCCCCAGAGGCTGCTTGTCAAAGGAAAAAAGAAAGTTTACAATTTTATCTATTGTAAACAGTTCTCTAACCTATTTCCGACAAAGAAAAAAAAGGCAAACCGAAATCTGAAGAATTTTACAAGAAACATTCAAAATATTACTGCAAGAGGGTGCACAGCAGCGGGGCGCCCCATATCCGAGTCTGAGGCGTCAGCTCCCCCCAGAGGCTGCTTGTCAAAGGAAAAGAAAAAGTTTACAAATTTATCTGTTGTAAACAGTTCTGTAACCTATCTCCTACAAAAAAACAAAAGGCAAGCCAAAATCTAAAAAATTTCAGAAGAAACATTGAAAATAATACTACAAGAGGGTACACAGCAGCGAATGGCTTCATATCCTAGCCTGAGGCGTCAGCTCGCCCCAGAGGCTGCTTGTCAAAGGAAAAAAGAAAGTTCACAAATTCATCTAATGTAACCAGTTCTCTAACCTATCTTCTACAAAGAAAGAAATGGGCAAACCAAAATCTAAAAAATTCCAAAAGAAACATTCAAAATACTACTGCAAGAGGGAACACAGCAGCGGATGGCCCCATATCCGAGTCGTAGGCGTCAGCTCGCACCAGAGGCTGCTTGTCAAAGGAAAAAAGAAAGTTAACAATTTTATCTATTGTAAACAGTTCTCTAACCTATTTCCGACAAAGAAAAAAAAGGGCAAAGGAAAATCTAAAAAATTTCAGAAGAAACATTCAAAATACTACTGCAAGAGGGTACACAGCAGCAAATGGCCCCATATCCTAGTCTGAGGCGTCAGCTCGCCCCAAAGGCTGCTTTTCCAAGGAAAAAAGAAAGTTCACAAAATTATCTCTTGTAAACAGTTCTCTAACCAATTTCCTACGAAGAAACGAAAGGGCAAACCAAAATCTACGAAGTTTTAGAAGAAACATCCAAAATACTACTGCAAGAGGGTACACAGAATCGGATGCCCCCATATCGGAGTCTGAGGCGTCAGCTCGCCCCAGGGGCTGCTTGTCAAAGGAAAAAAAAAAGTTCACAAATTCATCTGTTGTAAAAAGTTCTCTAACCTATCTCCTACGAAGAAACAAAATGGCAAACCACAATCTAAAAAATTTCAGAAGAAACATTCAAAATACTACTGCAAAAGGGTACAGAGCAGCGGAGTGCCCCATATCCTAGTCTGAGGCGTCAGCTCGCCCCAGAGGCTGCTTGTCTAAGGAAAAAAGGAAGTTCACAAATTTATCTGTTGTAAGCAGTTCTCCAATCTATCCCCTACAAGAAAACCAACGGGCAAACCAAAATCTGAAAAATTCTACAAGAAAGATTTAAAATGACACTGCAAGAGGGTACACAGCAGCGGGGCGCCCCATATCCGAGTCTGAGGCGTCAGCTCGCCCCAGAGGCTGCTTGTCAAAGGAAAGGAAAAAGTTTACAAATTTTCCTAACGTAAACAGTCCTCTAGCCTATTTCCTACAAAGAAGCGAACGGGCAAACCAAAATCTGAAAAATTTCACAAGAAACATTCAAAATATTACTGCAAGAGGGTACACAGCAGCGGGGCGCCCCATTTCCGAGTCTGAGGCGTCAGCTCGCCCCAGAGGCTGCTTGTCAAAGGAAAAAAAAAGTTCACAAATTCATCTAATGTAAACAGTTCTCTAACCTATCTTCTACAAAGAAAGAAATGGGCAAACCAAAATCTAATAAATTCTGAAAGAAACATTCAAAATACTACTGCAAGAGGGTACACAGCAGCAGAGTGCCCCATATCCTGGTCTAAGGCGTCAGCTCGCCCCAGAGGCAGCTTGTCGAAGGAAAAGAAAAAGTTTACAAATTTATCTGTTGTAAACAGTTCTGTAACCTATCTCCTACAAAAAAACAAAAGGCAAGCCAAAATCTAAAAAATTTCAGAAGAAACATTCAAAATAATACTACAAGAGGGTACACAGCAGCGAATGGCTCCATATCCTAGCCTGAGGCGTCAGCTCGCCCCAGAGGCTGCTTGTCAAAGGAAAAAAGAAAGTTCACAAATTCATCTAATGTAACCAGTTCTCTAACCTATCTTCTGCAAAGAAAGAAATGGGCAAACCAAAATCTAAAAAATTCCAAAAGAAACATTCAAAATACTACTGCAAGAGGGTACACAGCAGCGGAGTGCCCCATATCCTAGTCTGAGGCGTCAGCTTGCCCCAGAGGCTGCTTGTCGAAGGAAAAAAAAAAGTTTACAAATTTATCTGTTGTAAACAGTTCTGTAACCTATCTCCTACGAAGAAACAAAAGAGCGAACCAGAATCTAACAATCTCCAGTAGAAACAATCAAAATACTACTGCAAGAGGGAACACAGCAGCGGATGGCCTCATATCCGAGTCGTAGGCGTCAGCTCGCCCCAGAGGCTGCTTGTCAAAGGAAAAAAGAAAGTTAACAATTTTATCTATTGTAAACAGTTCTCTAACCTATTTCCGACAAAGAAAAAAAAGGGCAAAGGAAAATCTAAAAAATTTCAGAAGAAACATTCAAAATACTACTGCAAGAGGGTACACAGCAGCAAATGGCCCCATATCCTAGTCTGAGGCGTCAGCTCGCCCCAGAGGCTGCTTTTCCAAGGAAAAAAGAAAGTTCACAAAATTATCTCTTGTAAAAAGTTCTCTAACCAATTTCCTACAAAGAAACGAAAGGGCAAAGCAAAATCTACGAAGTTTCAGAAGAAACATCCAAAATACTACTGCAAGAGGGTACACAGAATCGGATGGCCCCATATCCGAGTCTGAGGCGTCAGCTCGCCCCAGAGGCTGTTTGTCAAAGGAAAAAAAAGTTCACAAATTTATCCGTTGTAAACAGTTCTCTCACTTATCGTCTACAAAGAAACAAGAGGGCAAACCAAAATCTGAAAAATTTCAGAAGGAACATTCAAAATACTACTGCAAGAGGGTACACAGCAGCGATTGGCCCCATATCCTAGTCTGAGGCGTCAGCTCGCCCCAGAGGCTGCTTGTCGAAGGAAAAAAAAAAGTTTACAAATTTATCTGTTGTAAACAGTTCTGTAACCTATCTCCTACAAAGAAACAAAAGGCAAGCCAGAATCTGAAAAATTTCAGAAGAAACATTCAAAATACTACTGCAAGAGGGTACACAGAAGCGGATGCCCCCATATCGGAGTCTGAGGCGTCAGCTCGCCCCAGAGGCTGCTTGTCAAAGTAAAAAAAAAAGTTTACAAATTTATCTGTTGTAAAAAGTTCTCTAACCTATCTCCTACGAAGAAACAAAATGGCAAACCACAATCTAAAAAATTTCAGAAGAAACATTCAAAATACTACTGCAAGAGGGTACACAGCAGCGGAGTGCCCCATATCCTAGTCTGAGGCGTCAGCTCGCCCCAGAGGCTGCTTGTCAAAGGAAAAAAGAAAGTTCACAAATTTATCTGTTGTAAACAGTTCTCCAATCTATCCCCTACAAGAAAACCAACGGGCGAACCAAAATCTATAAAATTCTACAAGAAACATTTAAAATACTACTGCAAGAGGGTACACAGCAGCGGGGCGCCCCATATCCGAGTCTGAGGCGTCAGCTCGCCCCAGAGGCTGCTTGTCAAAGAAAAAAAGAAAGTTTACAATTTTATCTATTGTAAACAGTTCTCTAACCTATTTCCGACAAAGAAAAAAAAGGGCAAAGGAAAATCTAAAAAAATTCAGAAGAAACATTCAAAATACTACTGCAAGAGGGTACACAGCAGCGGATGGCCCCATATCCTAGTCTGAGGCGTCAGCTTGCCCCAGAGGCTGCATGTCAAAGGAAAAAGATAGTTTACAAATTTATCTGTTGTAAACAGTTCTATTACCTATTTTCTACAATGAAACGAAAGGGCAAACAAAAATCTAAAAATTTACAGTAGAAACATTCAAAATACTACTGCAAGAGGGTACACAGCAGCGGATGGCCCCATATCCGAGTCTGAGGCGTCAGCTCGCCCCAGAGGCTGTTTGTCAAAGGAAAGAAAAGTTCACAAATTTATCCGTTGTAAACAGTTCTCTCACCAATTTCCTACAAGAAAACCAACGGGCAAACCAAAATCTGAAAAATTTCACAAGAAACATTTAAAATATTACTGCAAGAGGGTACACAGCAGCGGGGCGCCCCATATCCGAGTCTGAGGCGTCAGCTCGCCCCAGAGGCTGTTTGTCAAAGGAAAAAAAAGTTCACAAATTTATCCGTTGTAAACAGTTCTCTCAGCTATCTTCCACAAAGAAACAAAAGGGCAAACCAAAATCTAAAAAATTTCAGAAGAAACATTCAAAATACTACTGCAAGAGGGTACACAGCAGCGAATGGCCCCATATCCTAGTCTGAGGCGTCAGCTCGCCCCAGAGGCTGCTTGTCAAAGGAAAAAAGAAAGTTCACAAAATTATCTGGTGTAAACAGTTCTCTAACCAATTTCCTACAAGAAAACCAACGGGCAAACCAAAATCTGAAAATATTTACAATAAACATTTAATATATTACTGCAAGAGGAAACACAGCAGCGGGGCGCCCCATTTCCGAGTCTGAGGCGTCAGCTCGCCCCAGAGGCTGCTTGTCAAAGGAAAAGAAAAAGTTTACAAATTTTCCTAACGTAAACAGTTTTCTAGCCTATTTCCTACAAAGAAGCGAACGGGCAAACAAAAATCTGAAAAATTTCAGAAGAAACATTCAAAATAATACTACAAGAGGGTACACAGCAGCGAATGGCCCCATATGCTAGTCTGAGGCGTCAGCTCGCGCCAGAGGCTGCTTGTCAAAGGAAAAAAGAAAGTTCACAAATTCATCTAATGTAAACAGTTCTCTAACCTATCTTCTACAAAGAAAGAAATAGGCAAACCAAAATCTAGAAAATTCCAGAAGAAACATTCAAAATACTACTGCAAGAGGGTACACAGCAGCGGAGTGCCCCATATCCTAGTCTGAGGCGTCAGCTTGCCCCAGAGGCTGCTTGTCGAAGGAAAAAAAAAAGTTTACAAATTTATCTGTTGTAAACAGTTCTGTAACCTATCTCCTACGAAGAAACAAAAGGGCGAACCAAAATCTAACAATCTCCAGTAGAAACATTCAAAATACTACTGCAAGAGGGAACACAGCAGCGGATGGCCCCATATCCGAGTCGTAGGCGTCAGCTCGCCCCAGAGGCTGCATGTCAAAGGAAAAAAGAAAGTTTACAATTTTATCTATTGTAAACAGTTCTCTAACCTATTTCCGACAAAGAAATAAAAGGGCAAAGGAAAATCTGAAAAATTTTACAAGAAACATTCAAAATACTACTGAAAGAGGGTACACAGCAGCGGGGCGCCCCATATCCGAGTCTGAGGCGTCAGCTCGCCCCAGTGGCTGCTTGTCAAAGGAAAAGAAAAAGTTTACAAATTTTCCTAACGTCAACAGTTCTCTAGCCTATTTCCTACAAAGAAGCGAACGGGCAAACCAAAATCTGAAAAATTTGAGATGAAACATTCAAAATACTCCTGCAAGAGGGTACACAGCAGCGGGGCGCCCCATATCCGAGTCTGAGGCGTCAGCTCGCCCATGAGACTGCTTATCAAAAGAAAAGAAAAAGTTCACAAATTCATCTGTTGTAAACAGTTCTCTAACCTATCTCCTACAAAGAAACGAAAGGGCAAACCAAAATCTACGAAGTTTCAGAAGAAACATTTAAAATACTACTGCAAGAGGGTACACAGAAGCGGATGCCCCCATATCGGAGTCTGAGGCGTCAGCTCGCCCCAGAGGCTGCTTGTCAAAGGAAAAAAAAAAGTTCACAAATTTATCTGTTGTAAACAGTTCTCCAATTTATCCCCTACAAGAAAACCAACAGGCAAACCAAAATCTGAAAAATTCTACAAGAAACATTTAAAATACTACTGCAAGAGGGTACACAGCAGCGGGGCGCCCCATCTCCGAGTCCGAGGCGTCAGCTGGCCCCAGAGGCTGCTTGTCAAAGGAAAGGATAAAGTTTACAAATTTTCCTAACGTAAACAGTCCTCTAGCCTATTTCCTACAAAGAAGCGAAAGGGCAAACCAAAATCAGAAAAATTTAATAAGAAACATTCAAGATACTACTGCAAGAGGGTACACAGCAGCGGAGTGCCCCATATCCTAGTCTGAGGCGTCAGCTCGCTCCAGAGGCTGCTTGTCGAAGGAAAAGAAAAAGTTCACGAATTTTTCCGTAATAAACATTTTTCTAACCTATCTTCTCAGCAAAAATCGAAGGGCGAACCAAAATCTAGAAAAGTCTGGCAGAAACATCGAAATCACTACTCTAAGGGTTCGCAGCTGCGGATGGCCCCATATCCGAGTCTGAGGCGTCAGCTCGCCCCAGAGGCTGCATGTCAAAGGAAAAAAGAAAGTTTACAATTTTATCTATTGTAAACAGTTCTCTAACCTATTTCCGACAAAGAAAAAAAAGGCAAACCGAAATCTGAAAAATTTTACAAGAAACATTCAAAATATTACTGCAAGAGGGTACACAGCAGCGGGGCGCCCCATATCCGAGTCTGAGGCGTCAGCTCGCCCCAGAGGCTGCTTGTCAAAGGAAAAGAAAAAGTTTACAAATTTTCCTAACGTAAACAGTTCTCTAGCCTATTTCCTACAAAGAAGCGAACGGGCGAACCAAAATCTGAAAAATTTGAGAAGAAACATTCAAAATACTCCTGCAAGAGGGTACACAGCAGCGGGGCGCCCCATATCCGAGTCTGAGGCGTCAGCTCGCCCATGAGACTGCTCGTCAAAAGAAAAGAAAAAGTTCACAAATTCATCTGTTGTAAACAGTTCTCTAACCTATCTCCTACAAAAAAACGAAACGGCAAACCAAAATCTACGAAGTTTCAGAAAAAACATTCAAAATACTACTGCAAGAGGGTACACAGAAGCGGATGCCCCCATATCGGAGTCTGAGGCGTCAGCTCGCCCCAGAGGCTGCTTGTCAAAGGAAAAAAGAAAGTTCACAAATTTATCTGTTATAAACAGTTCTCCAATTTATCCCCTACAAGAAAACCAACGGGCAAACCAAAATCTGAAAAATTCTACAAGAAACATTTAAAATGACACTGCAAGAGGGTACACAGCAGCGGGGCGCCCCATATCCGAGTTTGAGGCGTCAGCTCGCCCCAGAGGCTGCTTGTCAAAGGAAAGGAAAAAGTTTACAAATTTTCCTAACGTAAACAGTCCTCTAGCCTATTTCCTACAAAGAAGCGAACGGGCAAACCAAAATCAGAAAAATTTGATAAGAAACATTCAAGATACTACTGCAAAAGGGTACACAGCAGCGGAGTGCCCCATATCCTAGTCTGAGGCGTCAGCTCGCTCCAGAGGCTGCTTGTCAAAGGAAAAGAAAAAGTTCACGAATTTTTCTGTAATAAACATTTTTCTAACCTATCTTCTCAGCAAAAATCGAAGGGCGAACCAAAATCTAGAAAAGTCTGGCAGAAACATCGAAATCACTACTCTAAGGGTTCGCAGCTGCGGATGGCCCCATATCCGAGTCTGAGGCGTCAGCTCGCCCCAGAGGCTGCTTGTCAAAGGAAAAAAGAAAGTTTACAATTTTATCTATTGTAAACAGTTCTCTAACCTATTTCCGACAAAGAAACGAAAGGGCAAACGAAAATCTAAAAATTTACAGTAGAAACATTCAAAATACTACTGCAAGAGGGTACACAGCAGCGGATGGCCCCATATCCGAGTCTGAGGCGTCAGCTCGCCCCAGAGGCTGTTTGTCAAAGGAAAAAAAAGTTCACAAATTTATCTGTTGTAAACAGTTCTCTCACTTATCGTCTACAAAGAAACAAGAGGGCAAACCAAAATCTGAAAAATTTCAGAAGGAACATTCAAAATACTACTGCAAGAGGGTACACAGCAGCGATTGGCCCCATATCCTAGTCTGAGGCGTCAGCTCGCCCCAGAGGCTGCTTGTCGAAGGAAAAAAAAAAGTTTACAAATTTATCTGTTGTAAACAGTTCTGTAACCTATCTCCTACAAAGAAACAAAAGGCAAGCCAGAATCTAAAAAATTTCAGAAGAAACATTCAAAATACTACTGCAAGAGGGTACACAGAAGCGGATGCCCCCATATCGGAGTCTGAGGCGTCAGCTCGCCCCAGAGGCTGCTTGTCAAAGTAAAAAAAAAAGTTTACAAATTTATCTGTTGTAAAAAGTTCTCTAACCTATCTCCTACGAAGAAACAAAATGGCAAACCACAATCTAAAAAATTTCAGAAGAAACATTCGAAATACTACTGCAAGAGGGTACACAGCAGCGGAGTGCCCCATATCCTAGTCTGAGGCGTCAGCTCGCCCCAGAGGCTGCTTGTCAAAGGAAAAAAGAAAGTTCACAAATTTATCTGTTGTAAACAGTTCTCCAATCTATCCCCTACAAGAAAACCAACGGGCAAACCAAAATCTGAAAAATTCTACAAGAAACATTTAAAATACTACTGCAAGAGGGTACACAGCAGCGGAGTGCCCCATATCCTAGTCTGAGGCGTCAGCTCGCTCCAGAGGCTGCTTGTCGAAGGAAAAGAAAAAGTTCACGAATTTTTCCGTAATAAACATTTTTCTAACCTATCTTCTCAGCAAAAATCGAAGGGCGAACCAAAATCTAGAAAAGTCTGGCAGAAACATCGAAATCACTACTCTAAGGGTTCGCAGCTGCGGATGGCCCCATATCCGAGTCTGAGGCGTCAGCTCGCCCCAGAGGCTGCATGTCAAAGGAAAAAAGAAAGTTTACAATTTTATCTATTGTAAACAGTTCTCTAACCTATTTCCGACAAAGAAAAAAAAGGCAAACCGAAATCTGAAAAATTTTACAAGAAACATTCAAAATATTACTGCAAGAGGGTACACAGCAGCGGGGCGCCCCATATCCTAGTCTGAGGCGTCAGCTCGCTCCAGAGGCTGCTTGTCGAAGGAAAAGAAAAAGTTCACGAATTTTTCCGTAATAAACATTTTTCTAACCTATCTTCTCAGCAAAAATCGAAGGGCGAACCAAAATCTAGAAAAGTCTGGCAGAAACATCGAAATCACTACTCTAAGGGTTCGCAGCTGCGGATGGCCCCATATCCGAGTCTGAGGCGTCAGCTCGCCCCAGAGGCTGCTTGTCGAAGGAAAAAAAAAAGTTTACAAATTTATCTGTTGTAAACAGTTCTGTAACCTATCTCCTACGAAGAAACAAAAGGGCGAACCAGAATCTAACAATCTCCAGTAGAAACATTCAAAATACTACTGCAAGAGGGAACACAGCAGCGGATGGCCCCATATCCGAGTCGTAGGCGTCAGCTCGCCCCAGAGGCTGCTTGTCAAAGGAAAAAAGAAAGTTAACAATTTTATCTATTGTAAACAGTTCTCTAACCTATTTCCGACAAAGAAAAAAAGAGGCAAAGGAAAATCTAAAAAGTTTCAGAAGAAACATTCAAAATACTACTGCAAGAGGGTACACAGCAGCAAATGGCCCCATATCCTAGTCTGAGGCGTCAGCTCGCTCCAGAGGCTGCTTGTCGAAGGAAAAGAAAAAGTTCACGAATTTTTCCGTAATAAACATTTTTCTAACCTATCTTCTCAGCAAAAATCGAAGGGCGAACCAAAATCTAGAAAAGTCTGGCAGAAACATCGAAATCACTACTCTAAGGGTTCGCAGCTGCGGATGGCCCCATATCCGAGTCTGAGGCGTCAGCTCGCCCCAGAGGCTGCATGTCAAAGGAAAAAAGAAAGTTTACAATTTTATCTATTGTAAACAGTTCTCTAACCTATTTCCGACAAAGAAAAAAAAGGCAAACCGAAATCTGAAAAATTTTACAAGAAACATTCAAAAGATTACTGCAAGAGGGTACACAGCAGCGGGGCGCCCCATATCCGAGTCTGAGGCGTCAGCTCGCCCCAGAGGCTGCTTGTCAAAGCAAAAGAAAAAGTTTACAAATTTTCCTAACGTAAACAGTTCTCTAGCCTATTTCCTACAAAGAAGCGAACGGGCGAACCAAAATCTGAAAAATTTGAGAAGAAACATTCAAAATACTCCTGCAAGAGGGTACACAGCAGCGGGGCGCCCCATATCCGAGTCTGAGGCGTCAGCTCGCCCATGAGACTGCTCGTCAAAAGAAAAGAAAAAGTTCACAAATTCATCTGTTGTAAACAGTTCTCTAACCTACCTCCTACAAAAAAACGAAACGGCAAACCAAAATCTACGAAGTTTCAGAAGAAACATTCAAAATACTACTGCAAGAGGGTACACAGCAGCGGAGTGCCCCATATCCTAGTCTGAGGCGTCAGCTCGCCCCAGAGGCTGCTTGTCAAAGGAAAAAAGAAAGTTCACAAATTTATCTGTTGTAAACAGTTCTCCAATCTATCCCCTACAAGAAAACCAGCGGGCAAACCAAAATCTGAAAAATTCTACAAGAAACATTTAAAATACTACTGCAAGAGGGTACACGGCAGCGGGGCGCCCCATATCCTAGTCTGATGCGTCAGCTCGCCCCAGAGGCTGCTTGTCAAAGGAAAGGATAAAGTTCACAAATTTTCCTAACGTGAACAGTCCTCTAGCCTATTTCCTACAAAGAAGCGAACGGGCAAACCAAAATCAGAAAAATTTGATAAGAAACATTCAAGATACTACTGCAAGAGGGTACACAGCAGCGGAGTGCCCCGTATCCTAGACTGAGGCGTCAGCTCGCTCCAGAGGCTGCTTGTCAAAGGAAAAGAAAAAGTTCACGAATTTTTCCATAATAAACATTTTTCTAACCTATCTTCTCAGCAAAAATTGAAGGGCGAACCAAAATCTAGAAAAGTCTGGCAGAAACATCGAAAACACTACTCTAAGGGTTCGCAGCTGCGGATGGCCCCATATCCGAGTCTGAGGCGTCAGCTCGCCCCAGAGGCTGCTTGTCGAAGGAAAAAAGAAAGTTTACAATTTTATCTATTGTAAACAGTTCTCTAACCTATTTCCGACAAAGAAAAAAAAGGCAAACCGAAATCTGAAAAATTTTACAAGAAACATTCAAAATATTACTGCAAGAGGGTACACAGCAGCGGGGCGCCCCATATCCGAGTCTGAGGCGTCAGCTCGCCCCAGAGGCTGCTTGTCGAAGGAAAAGAAAAAGTTTACAAATTTTCCTAACGTAAACAGTTCTCTAGCCTATTTCCTACAAAGAAGCGAACGGGCAAACCAAAATCTGAAAAATTTGAGAAGAAACATTCAAAATACTCCTGCAAGAGGGTACACAGCAGCGGGGCGCCCCATATCCGAGTCTGAGGAATCAGCTCGCCCATGAGACTGCTTGTCAAAAGAAAAGAAAAAGTTCACAAATTCATCTCTTGTAAACAGTTCTCTAACCTATCTCCTACAAAGAAACGAAACGGCAAACCAAAATCTACGAAGTTTCAGAAGAAACATTCAAAATACTACTGCAAGAGGGTACACAGAAGCGGATGCCCCCATATCGGAGTCTGAGGCGTCAGCTCGCCCCAGAGGCTGCTTGTCAAAGGAAAAAAGAAAGTTCACAAATTTATCTGTTGTAAACAGTTCGCCAATTTATCCCCTACAAGAAAACCAACGGGCAAACCAAAATCTGAAAAATTCTACAAGAAACATTTAAAATACTACTGCAAGAGGGTACACGGCAGCGGGGCGCCCCATATCCTAGTCTGATGCGTCAGCTCGCCCCAGAGGCTGCTTGTCAAAGGAAAAAAGAAAGTTCACAAATTTATCTGTTGTAAACAGTTCTGTTACCTATCTCCTACGAAGAAACAAAAGGGCGAACCAAAATGTAACAATCTCCAGTAGAAACATTCAAAATACTACTGCAAGAGGGTTCGCAGCTGCGGATGGCCCCATATCCGAGTCTGAGGCGTCAGCTCGCCCCAGAGGCTGCTTGTCGAAGGAAAAAAGAAAGTTCACAAATTCATCTAATGAAACCAGTTCTCTAACCTATCTTCTACAAAGAAAGAAATGGGCAAACCAAAATCTAAAAAATTCCAAAAGAAACATTCAAAATACTACTGCAAGAGGGTACACAGCAGCGAATGGCCCCATATCCTAGTCTGAGGCGTCAGCTCGCCCCAGAGGCTGCTTGTCAAAGAAAAAAAGAAAGTTCACAAAAATATCTGTTGTAAACAGTTCTCTAACCAATTTCCTACAAGAAAACCAACGGGCAAACCAAAATCTGAAAAATTTTCCAAGAAACATTTAAATTATTACTGCAAGAGGGTACACAGCAGCGGGGCGCCCCATTTCCGAGTCTGAGGCGTCAGCTCGCCCCAGAGGCTGCTTGTCAAAGGAAAAAAAAAAGTTCACAAATTCATCTAATGTAAACAGTTCTCTAACCTATCTTCTACAAAGAAAGAAATGGACAAACCAAAATCTAATAAATTCTAAAAGAAACATTCAAAATACTACTGCAAGAGGGTACACAGCAGCAGAGTGCCCCATATCCTGGTCTAAGGCGTCAGCTCGCCCCAGAGGCAGCTTGTCGAAGGAAAAGAAAAAGTTTACAAATTTATCTGTTGTAAAAAGTTCTGTAACCTATCTCCTACAAAAAAACAAAAGGCAAGCCAAAATCTAAAAAATTTCAGAAGAAACATTCAAAATAATACTACAAGAGGGTACACAGCAGCGAATGGCTCCATATCCTAGCCTGAGGCGTCAGCTCGCCCCAGAGGCTGCTTGTCAAAGGAAAAACGAAAGTTCACAAATTCATCTAATGTAACCAGTTCTCTAACCTATCTTCTACAAAGAAAGAAATGGGCAAACCAAAATCTAAAAAATTCCAAAAGAAACATTCAAAATACTACTGCAAGAGGGTACACAGCAGCGGAGTGCCCCATATCCTAGTCTGAGGCGTCAGCTTGCCCCAGAGGCTGCTTGTCGAAGGAAAAAAAAAGTTTACAAATTTATCTGTTGTAAACAGTTCTGTAACCTATCTCCTACGAAGAAACAAAAGGGCGAACCAGAATCTAACAATCTCCAGTAGAAACATTCAAAATTCTACTGCAAGAGGGAACACAGCAGCGGATGGCCCCATATCCGAGTCGTAGGCGTCAGCTCGCCCCAGAGGCTGCTTGTCAAAGGAAAAAAGAAAGTTAACAATTTTATCTATTGTAAACAGTTCTCTAACCTATTTCCGACAAAGAAAAAAAAGGGCAAAGGAAAATCTAAAAAATTTCAGAAGAAACATTCAAAATACTACTGCAAGAGGGTACACAGCAGCAAATGGCCCCATATCCTAGTCTGAGGCGTCAGCTCGCCCCAAAGGCTGCTTTTCCAAGGAAAAAAGAAAGTTCACAAAATTATCTCTTGTAAACAGTTCTCTAACCAATTTCCTACGAAGAAACGAAAGTGCAAACCAAAATCTACGAAGTTTCAGAAGAAACATCCAAAATACTACTGCAAGAGGGTACACAGAATCGGATGCCCCCATATCGGAGTCTGAGGCGTCAGCTCGCCCCAGAGGCTGCTTGTCAAAGGAAAAAAAAAAGTTCACAAATTCATCTGTTGTAAAAAGTTCTCTAACCTATCTCCTACGAAGAAACAAAATGGCAAACCACAATCTAAAAAATTTCAGAAGAAACATTCAAAATACTACTGCAAGAGGGTACAGAGCAGCGGAGTGCCCCATTTCCTAGTCTGAGGCGTCAGCTCGCCCCAGAGGCTGCTTGTCTAAGGAAAAAAGGAAGTTCACAAATTTATCTGTTGTAAGCAGTTCTCCAATCTATCCCCTACAAGAAAACCAACGGGCAAACCAAAATCTGAAAAATTCTACAAGAAACATTTAAAACGACACTGCAAGAGGGTACACAGCAGCGGGGCGCCCCATATCCGAGTCTGAGGCGTCAGCTCGCCCCAGAGGCTGCTTGTCAAAGGAAAGGAAAAAGTTTACAAATTTTCCTAACGTAAACAGTCCTCTAGCCTATTTCCTACAAAGAAGCGAACGGGCAAACCAAAATCAGAAAAATTTGATAAGAAACATTCAAGATACTACTGCAAAAGGGTACACAGCAGCGGAGTGCCCCATATCCTAGTCTGAGGCGTCAGCTCGCTCCAGAGGCTGCTTGTCAAAGGAAAAGAAAAAGTTCACGAATTTTTCTGTAATAAACATTTTTCTAACCTATCTTCTCAGCAAAAATCGAAGGGCGAACCAAAATCTAGAAAAGTCTGGCAGAAACATCGAAATCACTACTCTAAGGGTTCGCAGCTGCGGATGGCCCCATATCCGAGTCTGAGGCGTCAGCTCGCCCCAGAGGCTGCTTGTCAAAGGAAAAAAGAAAGTTTACAATTTTATCTATTGTAAACAGTTCTCTAACCTATTTCCGACAAAGAAAAAAAAGGGCAAAGGAAAATCTAAAAAATTTCAGAAGAAACATTTAAAATACTACTGCAAGAGGGTACACAGCAGCGGATGGCCCCATATCCAAGTCTGAGGCGTCAGCTTGCCCCAGAGGCTGCATGTCAAAGGAAAAAAAAAGTTTACAAATTTATCTGTTGTAAACAGTTCTATTACCTATCTTCTACAAAGAAACGAAAGGGCAAACGAAAATCTAAAAATTTACAGTAGAAACATTCAAAATACTACTGCAAGAGGGTACACAGCAGCGGATGGCCCCATATCCGAGTCTGAGGCGTCAGCTCGCCCCAGAGGCTGTTTGTCAAAGGAAAAAAAAGTTCACAAATTTATCCGTTGTAAACAGTTCTCTCACTTATCGTCTACAAAGGAACAAGAGGGCAAACCAAAATCTGAAAAATTTCAGAAGGAACATTCAAAATACTACTGCAAGAGGGTACACAGAAGCGGATGCCCCCATATCGGAGTCTGAGGCGTCAGCTCGCCCCAGAGGCTGCTTGTCAAAGTAAAAAAAAAAGTTTACAAATTTATCTGTTGTAAAAAGTTCTCTAACCTATCTCCTACGAAGAAACAAAATGGCAAACCACAATCTAAAAATTTTCAGAAGAAACATTCAAAATACTACTGCAAGAGGGTACACAGCAGCGGAGTGCCCCATATCCTAGTCTGAGGCGTCAGCTCGCCCCAGAGGCTGCTTGTCAAAGGAAAAAAGAAAGTTCACAAATTTATCTGTTGTAAACAGTTCTCCAATCTATCCCCTACAAGAAAACCAACGGGCAAACCAAAATCTGAAAAATTCTACAAGAAACATTTAAAATACTACTGCAAGAGGGTACACAGCAGCGGGGCGCCCCATATCCGAGTCTGAGGCGTCAGCTTGCCCCAGAGGCTGCTTGTCAAAGGAAAGGATAAAGTTCACAAATTTTCCTAACGTAAACAGTCCTCTAGCCTATTTCCTACAAAGAAGCGAACGGGCAAACCAAAATCAGAAAAATTTGATAAGAAACATTCAAGATACTACTGCAAGAGGGTACACAGCAGCGGAGTGCCCCATATCCTAGTCTGAGGCGTCAGCTCGCTCCAGAGGCTGCTTGTCAAAGGAAAAGAAAAAGTTCACGAATTTTTCCGTAATAAACATTTTTCTAACCTATCTTCTCAGCAAAAATTGAAGGGCGAACCAAAATCTAGAAAAGTCTGGCAGAAACATCGAAAACACTACTCTAAGGGTTCGCAGCTGCGGATGGCCCCATATCCGAGTCTGAGGCGTCAGCTCGCCCCAGAGGCTGCTTGTCAAAGGAAAAAAGAAAGTTTACAATTTTATCTATTGTAAACAGTTCTCTAACCTATTTCCGACAAAGAAAAAAAAGGGCAAAGGAAAATCTAAAAAATTTCAGAAGAAACATTTAAAATACTACTGCAAGAGGGTACACAGCAGCGGATGGCCCCATATCCAAGTCTGAGGCGTCAGCTTGCCCCAGAGGCTGCATGTCAAAGGAAAAAAAAAGTTTACAAATTTATCTGTTGTAAACAGTTCTATTACCTATCTTCTACAAAGAAACGAAAGGGCAAACGAAAATCTAAAAATTTACAGTAGAAACATTCAAAATACTACTGCAAGAGGGTACACAGCAGCGGATGGCCCCATATCCGAGTCTGAGGCGTCAGCTCGCCCCAGAGGCTGTTTGTCAAAGGAAAAAAAAGTTCACAAATTTATCCGTTGTAAACAGTTCTCTCACTTATCGTCTACAAAGGAACAAGAGGGCAAACCAAAATCTGAAAAATTTCAGAAGGAACATTCAAAATACTACTGCAAGAGGGTACACAGAAGCGGATGCCCCCATATCGGAGTCTGAGGCGTCAGCTCGCCCCAGAGGCTGCTTGTCAAAGTAAAAAAAAAAGTTTACAAATTTATCTGTTGTAAAAAGTTCTCTAACCTATCTCCTACGAAGAAACAAAATGGCAAACCACAATCTAAAAATTTTCAGAAGAAACATTCAAAATACTACTGCAAGAGGGTACACAGCAGCGGAGTGCCCCATATCCTAGTCTGAGGCGTCAGCTCGCCCCAGAGGCTGCTTGTCAAAGGAAAAAAGAAAGTTCACAAATTTATCTGTTGTAAACAGTTCTCCAATCTATCCCCTACAAGAAAACCAACGGGCAAACCAAAATCTGAAAAATTCTACAAGAAACATTTAAAATACTACTGCAAGAGGGTACACAGCAGCGGGGCGCCCCATATCCGAGTCTGAGGCGTCAGCTTGCCCCAGAGGCTGCTTGTCAAAGGAAAGGATAAAGTTCACAAATTTTCCTAACGTAAACAGTCCTCTAGCCTATTTCCTACAAAGAAGCGAACGGGCAAACCAAAATCAGAAAAATTTGATAAGAAACATTCAAGATACTACTGCAAGAGGGTACACAGCAGCGGAGTGCCCCATATCCTAGTCTGAGGCGTCAGCTCGCTCCAGAGGCTGCTTGTCAAAGGAAAAGAAAAAGTTCACCAATTTTTCCGTAATAAACATTTTTCTAACCTATCTTCTCAGCAAAAATTGAAGGGCGAACCAAAATCTAGAAAAGTCTGGCAGAAACATCGAAAACACTACTCTAAGGGTTCGCAGCTGCGGATGGCCCCATATCCGAGTCTGAGGCGTCAGCTCGCCCCAGAGGCTGCTTGTCAAAGGAAAAGAAAAAGTTTACAATTTTATCTATTGTAAACAGTTCTCTAACCTATTTCCGACAAAGAAAAAAAAGGCAAACCGAAATCTGAAAAATTTTACAAGAAACATTCAAAATATTACTGCAAGAGGGTACACAGCAGCGGGGCGCCCCATATCCGAGTCTGAGGCGTCAGCTTGCCCCAGAGGCTGCTTGTCAAAGGAAAAGAAAAAGTTTACAAATTTTCCTAACGTAAACAGTTCTCTAGCCTATTTCCTACAAAGAAGCGAACGGGCAAACCAAAATCTGAAAAATTTGAGAAGAAACATTCAAAATACTCCTGCAAGAGGGTACACAGCAGCGGGGCGCCCCATATCCGAGTCTGAGGCGTCAGCTCGCCCATGAGACTGCTTGTCAAAAGAAAAGAAAAAGTTCACAAATTCATCTCTTGTAAACAGTTCTCTAACCTATCTCCTACAAAGAAACGATACGGCAAACCAAAATCTACGAAGTTTTAGAAGAAACATTCAAAATACTACTGCAAGAGGGTACACAGAAGCGGATGCCCCCATATCGGAGTCTGAGGCGTCAGCTCGCCCCAGAGGCTGCTTGTCAAAGGAAAAAAGGAAGTTCACAAATTTATCTGTTGTAAACAGTTCTCCAATTTATCCCCTACAAGAAAACCAACGGGCAAACCAAAATCTGAAAAATTCTACAAGAAACATTTAAAATACTACTGCAAGAGGGTACACGGCAGCGGGGCGCCCCGTATCCTAGTCTGATGCGTCAGCTCGCCCCAGAGGCTGCTTGTCAAAGGAAAAAAGAAAGTTCACAAATTTATCTGTTGTAAACAGTTCTGTTACCTATCTCCTACGAAGAAACAAAAGGGCGAACCAAAATGTAACAATCTCCAGTAGAAACATTCAAAATACTACTGCAAGAGGGTTCGCAGCTGCGGATGGCCCCATATCCGAGTCTGAGGCGTCAGCTCGCCCCAGAGGCTGCTTGTCGAAGGAAAAAAGAAAGTTCACAAATTCATCTAATGAAACCAGTTCTCTAACCTATCTTCTACAAAGAAAGAAATGGGCAAACCAAAATCTAAAAAATTCCAAAAGAAACATTCAAAATACTACTGCAAGAGGGTACACAGCAGCGAATGGCCCCATATCCTAGTCTGAGGCGTCAGCTCGCCCCAGAGGCTGCTTGTCAAAGAAAAAAAGAAAGTTCACAAAAATATCTGTTGTAAACAGTTCTCTAACCAATTTCCTACAAGAAAACCAACGGGCAAACCAAAATCTGAAAAATTTTCCAAGAAACATTTAAAATATTACTGCAAGAGGGTACACAGCAGCGGGGCGCCCCATTTCCGAGTCTGAGGCGTCAGCTCGCCCCAGAGGCTGCTTGTCAAAGGAAAAAAAAAAGTTCACAAATTCATCTAATGTAAACAGTTCTCTAACCTATCTTCTAGAAAGAAAGAAATGGGCAAACCAAAATCTAATAAATTCTAAAAGAAACATTCAAAACACTACTGCAAGAGGGTACACAGCAGCAGAGTGCCCCATATCCTGGTCTAAGGCGTTAGCTCGCCCCAGAGGCAGCTTGTCGAAGGAAAAGAAAAAGTTTACAAATTTATCTGTTGTAAACAGTTCTGTAACCTATCTCCTACAAAAAAACAAAAGGCAAGCCAAAATCTAAAAAATTTCAGAAGAAACATTCAAAATAATACTACAAGAGGGTACACAGCAGCGAATGGCTCCATATCCTAGCCTGAGGCGTCAGCTCGCCCCAGAGGCTGCTTGTCGAAGGAAAAGAAAAAGTTCACGAATTTTTCCGTAATAAACATTTTTCTAACCTATCTTCTCAGCAAAAATCGAAGGGCGAACCAAAATCTAGAAAAGTCTGGCAGAAACATCGAAATCACTACTCTAAGGGTTCGCAGCTGCGGATGGCCCCATATCCGAGTCTGAGGCGTCAGCTCGCCCCAGAGGCTGCTTGTCGAAGGAAAAAAAAAAGTTTACAAATTTATCTGTTGTAAACAGTTCTGTAACCTATCTCCTACGAAGAAACAAAAGGGCGAACCAGAATCTAACAATCTCCAGTAGAAACATTCAAAATTCTACTGCAAGAGGGAACACAGCAGCGGATGGCCCCATATCCGAGTCGTAGGCGTCAGCTCGCCCCAGAGGCTGCTTGTCAAAGGAAAAAAGAAAGTTAACAATTTTATCTATTGTAAACAGTTCTCTAACCTATTTCCGACAAAGAAAAAAAAGGGCAAAGGAAAATCTAAAAAATTTCAGAAGAAACATTCAAAATACTACTGCAAGAGGGTACACAGCAGCAAATGGCCCCATATCCTAGTCTGAGGCGTCAGCTCGCCCCAAAGGCTGCTTTTCCAAGGAAAAAAGAAAGTTCACAAAATTATCTCTTGTAAACAGTTCTCTAACCAATTTCCTACGAAGAAACGAAAGGGCAAACCAAAATCTACGAAGTTTCAGAAGAAACATCCAAAATACTACTGCAAGAGGGTACACAGAATCAGATGCCCCCATATCGGAGTCTGAGGCGTCAGCTCGCCCCAGAGGCTGCTTGTCAAAGGAAAAAAAAAAGTTCACAAATTCATCTGTTGTAAAAAGTTCTCTGACCTATCTCCTACGAAGAAACAAAATGGCAAACCACAATCTAAAAAATTTCAGAAGAAACATTCAAAATACTACTGCAAGAGGGTACAGAGCAGCGGAGTGCCCCATATCCTAGTCTGAGGCGTCAGCTCGCCCCAGAGGCTGCTTGTCTAAGGAAAAAAGGAAGTTCACAAATTTATCTGTTGTAAGCAGTTCTCCAATCTATCCCCTACAAGAAAACCAACGGGCAAACCAAAATCTGAAAAATTCTACAAGAAACATTTAAAACGACACTGCAAGAGGGTACACAGCAGCGGGGCGCCCCATATCCGAGTCTGAGGCGTCAGCTCGCCCCAGAGGCTGCTTGTCAAAGGAAAGGAAAAAGTTTACAAATTTTCCTAACGTAAACAGTCCTCTAGCCTATTTCCTACAAAGAAGCGAACGGGCAAACCAAAATCAGAAAAATTTGATAAGAAACATTCAAGATACTACTGCAAAAGGGTACACAGCAGCGGAGTGCCCCATATCCTAGTCTGAGGCGTCAGCTCGCTCCAGAGGCTGCTTGTCAAGGGAAAAGAAAAAGTTCACGAATTTTTCTGTAATAAACATTTTTCTAACCTATCTTCTCAGCAAAAATCGAAGGGCGAACCAAAATCTAGAAAAGTCTGGCAGAAACATCGAAATCACTACTCTAAGGGTTCGCAGCTGCGGATGGCCCCATATCCGAGTCTGAGGCGTCAGCTCGCCCCAGAGGCTGCTTGTCAAAGGAAAAAAGAAAGTTTACAATTTTATCTATTGTAAACAGTTCTCTAACCTATTTCCGACAAAGAAAAAAAAGGGCAAAGGAAAATCTAAAAAATTTCAGAAGAAACATTTAAAATACTACTGCAAGAGGGT
Source organism: Sussaba pulchella (assembly GCA_963971145.1). NCBI lineage: Eukaryota > Metazoa > Arthropoda > Insecta > Hymenoptera > Ichneumonidae > Sussaba > Sussaba pulchella. The sequence goes on along the minus strand of OZ020169.1, from coordinate 2,112,640 downwards.
ACACAGCAGCGGATGGCCCCATATCCAAGTCTGAGGCGTCAGCTTGCCCCAGAGGCTGCATGTCAAAGGAAAAAAAAAGTTTACAAATTTATCTGTTGTAAACAGTTCTATTACCTATCTTCTACAAAGAAACGAAAGGGCAAACGAAAATCTAAAAATTTACAGTAGAAACATTCAAAATACTACTGCAAGAGGGTACACAGCAGCGGATGGCCCCATATCCGAGTCTGAGGCGTCAGCTCGCCCCAGAGGCTGTTTGTCAAAGGAAAAAAAAGTTCACAAATTTATCCGTTGTAAACAGTTCTCTCACTTATCGTCTACAAAGGAACAAGAGGGCAAACCAAAATCTGAAAAATTTCAGAAGGAACATTCAAAATACTACTGCAAGAGGGTACACAGAAGCGGATGCCCCCATATCGGAGTCTGAGGCGTCAGCTCGCCCCAGAGGCTGCTTGTCAAAGTAAAAAAAAAAGTTTACAAATTTATCTGTTGTAAAAAGTTCTCTAACCTATCTCCTACGAAGAAACAAAATGGCAAACCACAATCTAAAAATTTTCAGAAGAAACATTCAAAATACTACTGCAAGAGGGTACACAGCAGCGGAGTGCCCCATATCCTAGTCTGAGGCGTCAGCTCGCCCCAGAGGCTGCTTGTCAAAGGAAAAGAGAAAGTTCACAAATTTATCTGTTGTAAACAGTTCTCCAATCTATCCCCTACAAGAAAACCAACGGGCGAAACAAAATCTGAAAAATTCTACAAGAAACATTTAAAATACTACTGCAAGAGGGTACACAGCAGCGGGGCGCCCCATATCCGAGTCTGAGGCGTCAGCTTGCCCCAGAGGCTGCTTGTCAAAGGAAAGGATAAAGTTCACAAATTTTCCTAACGTAAACAGTCCTCTAGCCTATTTCCTACAAAGAAGCGAACGGGCAAACCAAAATCAGAAAAATTTGATAAGAAACATTCAAGATACTACTGCAAGAGGGTACACAGCAGCGGAGTGCCCCATATCCTAGTCTGAGGCGTCAGCTCGCTCCAGAGGCTGCTTGTCAAAGGAAAAGAAAAAGTTCACGAATTTTTCCGTAATAAACATTTTTCTAACCTATCTTCTCAGCAAAAATTGAAGGGCGAACCAAAATCTAGAAAAGTCTGGCAGAAACATCGAAAACACTACTCTAAGGGTTCGCAGCTGCGGATGGCCCCATATCCGAGTCTGAGGCGTCAGCTCGCCCCAGAGGCTGCTTGTCAAAGGAAAAGAAAAAGTTTACAATTTTATCTATTGTAAACAGTTCTCTAACCTATTTCCGACAAAGAAAAAAAAGGCAAACCGAAATCTGAAAAATTTTACAAGAAACATTCAAAATATTACTGCAAGAGGGTACACAGCAGCGGGGCGCCCCATATCCGAGTCTGAGGCGTCAGCTCGCCCCAGAGGCTGCTTTTCAAAGGAAAAGAAAAAGTTTACAAATTTTCCTAACGTAAACAGTTCTCTAGCCTATTTCCTACAAAAAAGCGAACGGGCAAACCAAAATCTGAAAAATTTGAGAAGAAACATTCAAAATACTCCTGCAAGAGGGTACACAGCAGCGGGGCGCCCCATATCCGAGTCTGAGGCGTCAGCTCGCCCATGAGACTGCTTGTCAAAAGAAAAGAAAAAGTTCACAAATTCATCTCTTGTAAACAGTTCTCTAACCTATCTCCTACAAAGAAACGAAACGGCAAACCAAAATCTACGAAGTTTTAGAAGAAACATTCAAAATACTACTGCAAGAGGGTACACAGAAGCGGATGCCCCCATATCGGAGTCTGAGGCGTCAGCTCGCCCCAGAGGCTGCTTGTCAAAGGAAAAAAGAAAGTTCACAAATTTATCTGTTGTAAACAGTTCTCCAATTTATCCCCTACAAGAAAACCAACGGGCAAACCAAAATCTGAAAAATTCTACAAGAAACATTTAAAATACTACTGCAAGAGGGTACACGGCAGCGGGGCGCCCCATATCCTAGTCTGATGCGTCAGCTCGCCCCAGAGGCTGCTTGTCAAAGGAAAAAAGAAAGTTCACAAATTTATCTGTTGTAAACAGTTCTGTTACCTATCTCCTACGAAGAAACAAAAGGGCGAACCAAAATGTAACAATCTCCAGTAGAAACATTCAAAATACTACTGCAAGAGGGTTCGCAGCTGCGGATGGCCCCATATCCGAGTCTGAGGCGTCAGCTCGCCCCAGAGGCTGCTTGTCGAAGGAAAAAAGAAAGTTCACAAATTCATCTAATGAAACCAGTTCTCTAACCTATCTTCTACAAAGAAAGAAATGGGCAAACCAAAATCTAAAAAATTCCAAAAGAAACATTCAAAATACTACTGCAAGAGGGTACACAGCAGCGAATGGCCCCATATCCTAGTCTGAGGCGTCAGCTCGCCCCAGAGGCTGCTTGTCAAAGAAAAAAAGAAAGTTCACAAAAATATCTGTTGTAAACAGTTCTCTAACCAATTTCCTACAAGAAAACCAACGGGCAAACCAAAATCTGAAAAATTTTCCAAGAAACATTTAAAATATTACTGCAAGAGGGTACACAGCAGCGGGGCGCCCCATTTCCGAGTCTGAGGCGTCAGCTCGCCCCAGAGGCTGCTTGTCAAAGGAAAAGAAAAAGTTTACAAATTTTCCTAACGTAAACAGTTCTCTAGCCTATTTCCTACAAAGAAGCGAACGGGCAAACCAAAATCTGAAAAATTTGAGAAGAAACATTCAAAATACTCCTGCAAGAGGGTACACAGCAGCGGGGCGCCCCATATCCGAGTCTGAGGCGTCAGCTCGCCCATGAGACTGCTTGTCAAAAGAAAAGAAAAAGTTCACAAATTCATCTCTTGTAAACAGTTCTCTAACCTATCTCCTACAAAGAAACGAAACGGCAAACCAAAATCTACGAAGTTTTAGAAGAAACATTCAAAATACTACTGCAAGAGGGTACACAGAAGCGGATGCCCCCATATCGGAGTCTGAGGCGTCAGCTCGCCCCAGAGGCTGCTTGTCAAAGGAAAAAAGAAAGTTCACAAATTTATCTGTTGTAAACAGTTCTCCAATTTATCCCCTACAAGAAAACCAACGGGCAAACCAAAATCTGAAAAATTCTACAAGAAACATTTAAAATACTACTGCAAGAGGGTACACGGCAGCGGGGCGCCCCATATCCTAGTCTGATGCGTCAGCTCGCCCCAGAGGCTGCTTGTCAAAGGAAAAAAGAAAGTTCACAAATTTATCTGTTGTAAACAGTTCTGTTACCTATCTCCTACGAAGAAACAAAAGGGCGAACCAAAATGTAACAATCTCCAGTAGAAACATTCAAAATACTACTGCAAGAGGGTTCGCAGCTGCGGATGGCCCCATATCCGAGTCTGAGGCGTCAGCTCGCCCCAGAGGCTGCTTGTCGAAGGAAAAAAGAAAGTTCACAAATTCATCTAATGAAACCAGTTCTCTAACCTATCTTCTACAAAGAAAGAAATGGGCAAACCAAAATCTAAAAAATTCCAAAAGAAACATTCAAAATACTACTGCAAGAGGGTACACAGCAGCGAATGGCCCCATATCCTAGTCTGAGGCGTCAGCTCGCCCCAGAGGCTGCTTGTCAAAGAAAAAAAGAAAGTTCACAAAAATATCTGTTGTAAACAGTTCTCTAATCAATTTCCTACAAGAAAACCAACGGGCAAACCAAAATCTGAAAATTTTTCCAAGAAACATTTAAAATATTACTGCAAGAGGGTACACAGCAGCGGGGCGCCCCATTTCCGAGTCTGAGGCGTCAGCTCGCCCCAGAGGCTGCTTGTCAAAGGAAAAAAAAAAGTTCACAAATTCATCTAATGTAAACAGTTCTCTAACCTATCTTCTACAAAGAAAGAAATGGACAAACCAAAATCTAATAAATTCTAAAAGAAACATTCAAAATACTACTGCAAGAGGGTACACAGCAGCAGAGTGCCCCATATCCTGGTCTAAGGCGTCAGCTCGCCCCAGAGGCAGCTTGTCGAAGGAAAAGAAAAAGTTTACAAATTTATCTGTTGTAAAAAGTTCTGTAACCTATCTCCTACAAAAAAACAAAAGGCAAGCCAAAATCTAAAAAATTTCAGAAGAAACATTCAAAATAATACTACAAGAGGGTACACAGCAGCGAATGGCTCCATATCCTAGCCTGAGGCGTCAGCTCGCCCCAGAGGCTGCTTGTCAAAGGAAAAACGAAAGTTCACAAATTCATCTAATGTAACCAGTTCTCTAACCTATCTTCTACAAAGAAAGAAATGGGCAAACCAAAATCTAAAAAATTCCAAAAGAAACATTCAAAATACTACTGCAAGAGGGTACACAGCAGCGGAGTGCCCCATATCCTAGTCTGAGGCGTCAGCTTGCCCCAGAGGCTGCTTGTCGAAGGAAAAAAAAAAGTTTACAAATTTATCTGTTGTAAACAGTTCTGTAACCTATCTCCTACGAAGAAACAAAAGGGCGAACCAGAATCTAACAATCTCCAGTAGAAACATTCAAAATTCTACTGCAAGAGGGAACACAGCAGCGGATGGCCCCATATCCGAGTCGTAGGCGTCAGCTCGCCCCAGAGGCTGCTTGTCAAAGGAAAAAAGAAAGTTAACAATTTTATCTATTGTAAACAGTTCTCTAACCTATTTCCGACAAAGAAAAAAAAGGGCAAAGGAAAATCTAAAAAATTTCAGAAGAAACATTCAAAATACTACTGCAAGAGGGTACACAGCAGCAAATGGCCCCATATCCTAGTCTGAGGCGTCAGCTCGCCCCAAAGGCTGCTTTTCCAAGGAAAAAAGAAAGTTCACAAAATTATCTCTTGTAAACAGTTCTCTAACCAATTTCCTACGAAGAAACGAAAGGGCAAACCAAAATCTACGAAGTTTCAGAAGAAACATCCAAAATACTACTGCAAGAGGGTACACAGAATCGGATGCCCCCATATCGGAGTCTGAGGCGTCAGCTCGCCCCAGAGGCTGCTTGTCAAAGGAAAAAAAAAAGTTCACAAATTCATCTGTTGTAAAAAGTTCTCTAACCTATCTCCTACGAAGAAACAAAATGGCAAACCACAATCTAAAAAATTTCAGAAGAAACATTCAAAATACTACTGCAAGAGGGTACAGAGCAGCGGAGTGCCCCATTTCCTAGTCTGAGGCGTCAGCTCGCCCCAGAGGCTGCTTGTCTAAGGAAAAAAGGAAGTTCACAAATTTATCTGTTGTAAGCAGTTCTCCAATCTATCCCCTACAAGAAAACCAACGGGCAAACCAAAATCTGAAAAATTCTACAAGAAACATTTAAAACGACACTGCAAGAGGGTACACAGCAGCGGGGCGCCCCATATCCGAGTCTGAGGCGTCAGCTCGCCCCAGAGGCTGCTTGTCAAAGGAAAGGAAAAAGTTTACAAATTTTCCTAACGTAAACAGTCCTCTAGCCTATTTCCTACAAAGAAGCGAACGGGCAAACCAAAATCAGAAAAATTTGATAAGAAACATTCAAGATACTACTGCAAAAGGGTACACAGCAGCGGAGTGCCCCATATCCTAGTCTGAGGCGTCAGCTCGCTCCAGAGGCTGCTTGTCAAAGGAAAAGAAAAAGTTCACGAATTTTTCTGTAATAAACATTTTTCTAGCCTATCTTCTCAGCAAAAATCGAAGGGCGAACCAAAATCTAGAAAAGTCTGGCAGAAACATCGAAATCACTACTCTAAGGGTTCGCAGCTGCGGATGGCCCCATATCCGAGTCTGAGGCGTCAGCTCGCCCCAGAGGCTGCTTCTCAAAGGAAAAAAGAAAGTTTACAATTTTATCTATTGTAAACAGTTCTCCTACCTATTTCCGACAAAGAAAAAAAAGGGCAAAGGAAAATCTAAAAAATTTCAGAAGAAACATTTAAAATACTACTGCAAGAGGGTACACAGCAGCGGATGGCCCCATATCCAAGTCTGAGGCGTCAGCTTGCCCCAGAGGCTGCATGTCAAAGGAAAAAAAAAGTTTACAAATTTATCTGTTGTAAACAGTTCTATTACCTATCTTCTACAAAGAAACAAGAGGGCAAACCAAAATCTGAAAAATTTCAGAAGGAACATTCAAAATACTACTGCAAGAGGGTACACAGAAGCGGATGCCCCCATATCGGAGTCTGAGGCGTCAGCTCGCCCCAGAGGCTGCTTGTCAAAGTAAAAAAAAAAGTTTACAAATTTATCTGTTGTAAAAAGTTCTCTAACCTATCTCCTACGAAGAAACAAAATGGCAAACCACAATCTAAAAATTTTCAGAAGAAACATTCAAAATACTACTGCAAGAGGGTACACAGCAGCGGAGTGCCCCATATCCTAGTCTGAGGCGTCAGCTCGCCCCAGAGGCTGCTTGTCAAAGGAAAAAAGAAAGTTCACAAATTTATCTGTTGTAAACAGTTCTCCAATCTATCCCCTACAAGAAAACCAACGGGCAAACCAAAATGTGAAAAATTCTACAAGAAACATTTAAAATACTACTGCAAGAGGGTACACAGCAGCGGGGCGCCCCATATCCGAGTCTGAGGCGTCAGCTTGCCCCAGAGGCTGCTTGTCAAAGGAAAGGATAAAGTTCACAAATTTTCCTAACGTAAACAGTCCTCTAGCCTATTTCCTACAAAGAAGCGAACGGGCAAACCAAAATCAGAAAAATTTGATAAGAAACATTCAAGATACTACTGCAAGAGGGTACACAGCAGCGGAGTGCCCCATATCCTAGTCTGAGGCGTCAGCTCGCTCCAGAGGCTGCTTGTCAAAGGAAAAGAAAAAGTTCACGAATTTTTCCGTAATAAACATTTTTCTAACCTATCTTCTCAGCAAAAATTGAAGGGCGAACCAAAATCTAGAAAAGTCTGGCAGAAACATCGAAAACACTACTCTAAGGGTTCGCAGCTGCGGATGGCCCCATATCCGAGTCTGAGGCGTCAGCTCGCCCCAGAGGCTGCTTGTCAAAGGAAAAAAGAAAGTTTACAATTTTATCTATTGTAAACAGTTCTCTAACCTATTTCCGACAAAGAAAAAAAAGGGCAAAGGAAAATCTAAAAAATTTCAGAAGAAACATTTAAAATACTACTGCAAGAGGGTACACAGCAGCGGATGGCCCCATATCCAAGTCTGAGGCGTCAGCTTGCCCCAGAGGCTGCATGTCAAAGGAAAAAAAAAGTTTACAAATTCATCTGTTGTAAACAGTTCTATTACCTATCTTCTACAAAGAAACGAAAGGGCAAACGAAAATCTAAAAATTTACAGTAGAAACATTCAAAATACTACTGCAAGAGGGTACACAGCAGCGGATGGCCCCATATCCGAGTCTGAGGCGTCAGCTCGCCCCAGAGGCTGTTTGTCAAAGGAAAAAAAAGTTCACAAATTTATCCGTTGTAAACAGTTCTCTCACTTATCGTCTACAAAGGAACAAGAGGGCAAACCAAAATCTGAAAAATTTCAGAAGGAACATTCAAAATACTACTGCAAGAGGGTACACAGAAGCGGATGCCCCCATATCGGAGTCTGAGGCGTCAGCTCGCCCCAGAGGCTGCTTGTCAAAGTAAAAAAAAAAGTTTACAAATTTATCTGTTGTAAAAAGTTCTCTAACCTATCTCCTACGAAGAAACAAACTGGCAAACCACAATCTAAAAATTTTCAGAAGAAACATTCAAAATACTACTGCAAGAGGGTACACAGCAGCGGAGTGCCCCATATCCTAGTCTGAGGCGTCAGCTCGCCCCAGAGGCTGCTTGTCAAAGGAAAAAAGAAAGTTCACAAATTTATCTGTTGTAAACAGTTCTCCAATCTATCCCCTACAAGAAAACCAACGGGCAAACCAAAATCTGAAAAATTCTACAAGAAACATTTAAAATACTACTGCAAGAGGGTACACAGCAGCGGGGCGCCCCATATCCGAGTCTGAGGCGTCAGCTTGCCCCAGAGGCTGCTTGTCAAAGGAAAGGATAAAGTTCACAAATTTTCCTAACGTAAACAGTCCTCTAGCCTATTTCCTACAAAGAAGCGAACGGGCAAACCAAAATCAGAAAAATTTGATAAGAAACATTCAAGATACTACTGCAAGAGGGTACACAGCAGCGGAGTGCCCCATATCCTAGTCTGAGGCGTCAGCTCGCTCCAGAGGCTGCTTGTCAAAGGAAAAGAAAAAGTTCACGAATTTTTCCGTAATAAACATTTTTCTAACCTATCTTCTCAGCAAAAATTGAAGGGCGAACCAAAATCTAGAAAAGTCTGGCAGAAACATCGAAAACACTACTCTAAGGGTTCGCAGCTGCGGATGGCCCCATATCCGAGTCTGAGGCGTCAGCTCGCCCCAGAGGCTGCTTGTCAAAGGAAAAGAAAAAGTTTACAATTTTATCTATTGTAAACAGTTCTCTAACCTATTTCCGACAAAGAAAAAAAAGGCAAACCGAAATCTGAAAAATTTTACAAGAAACATTCAAAATATTACTGCAAGAGGGTACACAGCAGCGGGGCGCCCCATATCCGAGTCTGAGGCGTCAGCTTGCCCCAGAGGCTGCTTGTCAAAGGAAAAGAAAAAGTTTACAAATTTTCCTAACGTAAACAGTTCTCTAGCCTATTTCCTACAAAGAAGCGAACGGGCAAACCAAAATCTGAAAAATTTGAGAAGAAACATTCAAAATACTCCTGCAAGAGGGTACACAGCAGCGGGGCGCCCCATATCCGAGTCTGAGGCGTCAGCTCGCCCATGAGACTGCTTGTCAAAAGAAAAGAAAAAGTTCACAAATTCATCTCTTGTAAACAGTTCTCTAACCTATCTCCTACAAAGAAACGAAACGGCAAACCAAAATCTACGAAGTTTTAGAAGAAACATTCAAAATACTACTGCAAGAGGGTACACAGAAGCGGATGCCCCCATATCGGAGTCTGAGGCGTCAGCTCGCCCCAGAGGCTGCTTGTCAAAGGAAAAAAGAAAGTTCACAAATTTATCTGTTGTAAACAGTTCTCCAATTTATCCCCTACAAGAAAACCAACGGGCAAACCAAAATCTGAAAAATTCTACAAGAAACATTTAAAATACTACTGCAAGAGGGTACACGGCAGCGGGGCGCCCCATATCCTAGTCTGATGCGTCAGCTCGCCCCAGAGGCTGCTTGTCAAAGGAAAAAAGAAAGTTCACAAATTTATCTGTTGTAAACAGTTCTGTTACCTATCTCCTACGAAGAAACAAAAGGGCGAACCAAAATGTAACAATCTCCAGTAGAAACATTCAAAATACTACTGCAAGAGGGTTCGCAGCTGCGGATGGCCCCATATCCGAGTCTGAGGCGTCAGCTCGCCCCAGAGGCTGCTTGTCGAAGGAAAAAAGAAAGTTCACAAATTCATCTAATGAAACCAGTTCTCTAACCTATCTTCTACAAAGAAAGAAATGGGCAAACCAAAATCTAAAAAATTCCAAAAGAAACATTCAAAATACTACTGCAAGAGGGAACACAGCGAATGGCCCCATATCCTAGTCTGAGGCGTCAGCTCGCCCCAGAGGCTGCTTGTCAAAGAAAAAAAGAAAGTTCACAAAAATATCTGTTGTAAACAGTTCTCTAACCAATTTCCTACAAGAAAACCAACGGGCAAACCAAAATCTGAAAAATTTTCCAAGAAACATTTAAAATATTACTGCAAGAGGGTACACAGCAGCGGGGCGCCCCATTTCCGAGTCTGAGGCGTCAGCTCGCCCCAGAGGCTGCTTGTCAAAGGAAAAGAAAAAGTTTACAAATTTTCCTAACGTAAACAGTTCTCTAGCCTATTTCCTACAAAGAAGCGAACGGGCAAACCAAAATCTGAAAAATTTGAGAAGAAACATTCAAAATACTCCTGCAAGAGGGTACACAGCAGCGGGGCGCCCCATATCCGAGTCTGAGGCGTCAGCTCGCCCATGAGACTGCTTGTCAAAAGAAAAGAAAAAGTTCACAAATTCATCTCTTGTAAACAGTTCTCTAACCTATCTCCTACAAAGAAACGAAACGGCAAACCAAAATCTACGAAGTTTTAGAAGAAACATTCAAAATACTACTGCAAGAGGGTACACAGAAGCGGATGCCCCCATATCGGAGTCTGAGGCGTCAGCTCGCCCCAGAGGCTGCTTGTCAAAGGAAAAAAGAAAGTTCACAAATTTATCTGTTGTAAACAGTTCTCCAATTTATCCCCTACAAGAAAACCAACGGGCAAACCAAAATCTGAAAAATTCTACAAGAAACATTTAAAATACTACTGCAAGAGGGTACACGGCAGCGGGGCGCCCCATATCCTAGTCTGATGCGTCAGCTCGCCCCAGAGGCTGCTTGTCAAAGGAAAAAAGAAAGTTCACAAATTTATCTGTTGTAAACAGTTCTGTTACCTATCTCCTACGAAGAAACAAAAGGGCGAACCAAAATGTAACAATCTCCAGTAGAAACATTCAAAATACTACTGCAAGAGGGTTCGCAGCTGCGGATGGCCCCATATCCGAGTCTGAGGCGTCAGCTCGCCCCAGAGGCTGCTTGTCGAAGGAAAAAAGAAAGTTCACAAATTCATCTAATGAAACCAGTTCTCTAACCTATCTTCTACAAAGAAAGAAATGGGCAAACCAAAATCTAAAAAATTCCAAAAGAAACATTCAAAATACTACTGCAAGAGGGTACACAGCAGCGAATGGCCCCATATCCTAGTCTGAGGCGTCAGCTCGCCCCAGAGGCTGCTTGTCAAAGAAAAAAAGAAAGTTCACAAAAATATCTGTTGTAAACAGTTCTCTAACCAATTTCCTACAAGAAAACCAACGGGCAAACCAAAATCTGAAAAATTTTCCAAGAAACATTTAAAATATTACTGCAAGAGGGTACACAGCAGCGGGGCGCCCCATTTCCGAGTCTGAGGCGTCAGCTCGCCCCAGAGGCTGCTTGTCAAAGGAAAAAAAAAAGTTCACAAATTCATCTAATGTAAACAGTTCTCTAACCTATCTTCTACAAAGAAAGAAATGGACAAACCAAAATCTAATAAATTCTAAAAGAAACATTCAAAATACTACTGCAAGAGGGTACACAGCAGCAGAGTGCCCCATATCCTGGTCTAAGGCGTCAGCTCGCCCCAGAGGCAGCTTGTCGAAGGAAAAGAAAAAGTTTACAAATTTATCTGTTGTAAACAGTTCTGTAACCTATCTCCTACAAAAAAACAAAAGGCAAGCCAAAATCTAAAAAATTTCAGAAGAAACATTCAAAATAATACTACAAGAGGGTACACAGCAGCGAATGGCTCCATATCCTAGCCTGAGGCGTCAGCTCGCCCCAGAGGCTGCTTGTCAAAGGAAAAAAGAAAGTTCACAAATTCATCTAATGTAACCAGTTCTCTAACCTATCTTCTACAAAGAAAGGAATGGGCAAACCAAAATCTAAAAAATTCCAAAAGAAACATTCAAAATACTACTGCAAGAGGGTACACAGCAGCGGAGTGCCCCATATCCTAGTCTGAGGCGTCAGCTTGCCCCAGAGGCTGCTTGTCGAAGGAAAAAAAAAAGTTTACAAATTTATCTGTTGTAAACAGTTCTGTAACCTATCTCCTACGAAGAAACAAAAGGGCGAACCAGAATCTAACAATCTCCAGTAGAAACATTCAAAATTCTACTGCAAGAGGGAACACAGCAGCGGATGGCCCCATATCCGAGTCGTAGGCGTCAGCTCGCCCCAGAGGCTGCTTGTCAAAGGAAAAAAGAAAGTTAACAATTTTATCTATTGTAAACAGTTCTCTAACCTATTTCCGACAAAGAAAAAAAAGGGCAAAGGAAAATCTAAAAAATTTCAGAGGAAACATTCAAAATACTACTGCAAGAGGGTACACAGCAGCAAATGGCCCCATATCCTAGTCTGAGGCGTCAGCTCGCCCCAAAGGCTGCTTTTCCAAGGAAAAAAGAAAGTTCACAAAATTATCTCTTGTAAACAGTTCTCTAACCAATTTCCCACGAAGAAACGAAAGGGCAAACCAAAATCTACGAAGTTTCAGAAGAAACATCCAAAATACTACTGCAAGAGGGTACACAGAATCGGATGCCCCCATATCGGAGTTTGAGGCGTCAGCTCGCCCCAGAGGCTGCTTGTCAAAGGAAAAAAAAAAGTTCACAAATTCATCTGTTGTAAAAAGTTCTCTAACCTATCTCCTACGAAGAAACAAAATGGCAAACCACAATTCAAAAAATTTCAGAAGAAACATTCAAAATACTACTGCAAGAGGGTACAGAGCAGCGGAGTGCCCCATATCCTAGTCTGAGGCGTCAGCTCGCCCCAGAGGCTGCTTGTCTAAGGAAAAAAGGAAGTTCACAAATTTATCTGTTGTAAGCAGTTCTCCAATCTATCCCCTACGAAGAAACAAAATGGCAAACCACAATCTAAAAAATTTCAGAAGAAACATTCAAAATACTACTGCAAGAGGGTACAGAGCAGCGGAGTGCCCCATATCCTAGTCTGAGGCGTCAGCTCGCCCCAGAGGCTGCTTGTCTAAGGAAAAAAGGAAGTTCACAAATTTATCTGTTGTAAGCAGTTCTCCAATCTATCCCCTACAAGAAAACCAACGGGCAAACCAAAATCTGAAAAATTCTACAAGAAACATTTAAAATGACACTGCAAGAGGGTACACAGCAGCGGGGCGCCCCATATCCGAGTCTGAGGCGTCAGCTCGCCCCAGAGGCTGCTTGTCAAAGGAAAGGAAAAAGTTTACAAATTTTCCTAACGTAAACAGTCCTCTAGCCTATTTCCTACAAAGAAGCGAACAGGCAAACCAAAATCAGAAAAATTTGATAAGAAACATTCAAGATACTACTGCAAAAGGGTACACATCAGCGGAGTGCCCTATATCCTAGTCTGAGGCGTCAGCTCGCTCCAGAGGCTGCTTGTCAAAGGAAAAGAAAAAGTTCACGAATTTTTCTGTAATAAACATTTTTCTAACCTATCTTCTCAGCAAAAATCGAAGGGCGAACCAAAATCTAGAAAAGTCTGGCAGAAACATCGAAATCACTACTCTAAGGGTTCGCAGCTGCGGATGGCCCCATATCCGAGTCTGAGGCGTCAGCTCGCCCCAGAGGCTGCTTGTCAAAGGAAAAAAGAAAGTTTACAATTTTATCTATTGTAAACAGTTCTCTAACCTATTTCCGACAAAGAAAAAAAAGGGCAAAGGAAAATCTAAAAAATTTCAGAAGAAACATTTAAAATACTACTGCAAGAGGGTACACAGCAGCGGATGGCCCCATATCCAAGTCTGAGGCGTCAGCTTGCCCCAGAGGCTGTTTGTCAAAGGAAAAAAAAGTTCACAAATTTATCCGTTGTAAACAGTTCTCTCACTTATCGTCTACAAAGAAACAAGAGGGCAAACCAAAATCTGAAAAATTTCAGAAGGAACATTCAAAATACTACTGCAAGAGGGTACACAGAAGCGGATGCCCCCATATCGGAGTCTGAGGCGTCAGCTCGCCCCAGAGGCTGCTTGTCAAAGTAAAAAAAAAAGTTTACAAATTTATCTGTTGTAAAAAGTTCTCTAACCTATCTCCTACGAAGAAACAAAATGGCAAACCACAATCTAAAAAATTTCAGAAGAAACATTCAAAATACTACTGCAAGAGGGTACACAGCAGCGGAGTGCCCCATATCCTAGTCTGAGGCGTCAGCTCGCCCCAGAGGCTGCTTGTCAAAGGAAAAAAGAAAGTTCACAAATTTATCTGTTGTAAACAGTTCTCCAATCTATCCCCTACAAGAAAACCAACGGGCAAACCAAAATCTGAAAAATTCTACAAGAAACATTTAAATCACTACTGCAAGAGGGTACACAGCAGCGGGGCGCCCCATATCCGAGTCTGAGGCGTCAGCTGGCCCCAGAGGCTGCTTGTCAAAGGAAAGGATAAAGTTCACAAATTTTCCTAACGTAAACAGTCCTCTAGCCTATTTCCTACAAAGAAGCGAACGGGCAAACCAAAATCAGAAAAATTTGATAAGAAACATTCAAGATACTACTGCAAGAGGGTACACAGCAGCGGAGTGCCCCATATCCCAGTCTGAGGCGTCAGCTCGCTTCAGAGGCTGCTTGTCAAAGGAAAAGAAAAAGTTCACGAATTTTTCCGTAATAAACAGTTTTCTAACCTATCTTCTACAAAGAAAGAAATGGGCAAACCAAAATCTAATAAATTCTAAAAGAAACATTCAAAATACTACTGCAAGAGGGTACACAGCAGCAGAGTGCCCCATATCCTGGTCTAAGGCGTCAGCTCGCCCCAGAGGCAGCTTGTCGAAGGAAAAGAAAAAGTTTACAAATTTATCTGTTGTAAAGAGTTCTGTAACCTATCTCCTACAAAAAAACAAAAGGCAAGCCAAAATCTAAAAAATTTCAGAAGAAACATTCAAAATAATACTACAAGAGGGTACACAGCAGCGAATGGCTCCATATCCTAGCCTGAGGCGTCAGCTCGCCCCAGAGGCTGCTTGTCGAAGGAAAAAAGAAAGTTCACAAATTCATCTAATGTAACCAGTTCTCTAACCTATCTTCTACAAAGAAAGAAATGGGCAAACCAAAATCTAAAAAATTCCAAAAGAAACATTCAAAATACTACTGCAAGAGGGTACACAGCAGCGGAGTGCCCCATATCCTAGTCTGAGGCGTCAGCTTGCCCCAGAGGCTGCTTGTCGAAGGAAAAAAAAAAGATTACAAATTTATCTGTTGTAAACAGTTCTGTAACCTATTTCCTACGAAGAAACAAAAGGGCGAACCAGAATCTAACAATCTCCAGTAGAAACATTCAAAATACTACTGCAAGAGGGAACACAGCAGCGGATGGCCCCATATCCGAGTCGTAGGCGTCAGCTCGCCCCAGAGGCTGCTTTTCAGAGGAAAAAAGAAAGTTAACAATTTTATCTATTGTAAACAGTTCTCTAACCTATTTCCGACAAAGAAAAAAAAGGGCAAAGGAAAATCTAAAAAATTTCAGAAGAAACATTCAAAATACTACTGCAAGAGGGTACACAGCAGCAAATGGCCCCATATCCTAGTCTGAGGCGTCAGCTCGCCCCAGAGGCTGCTTTTCCAAGGAAAAAAGAAAGTTCACAAAATTATCTCTTGTAAACAGTTCTCTAACCAATTTATTACGAAGAAACGAAAGGGCAAACCAAAATCTACGAAGTTTCAGAAGAAACATCCAAAATACTACTGCAAGAGGGTACACAGAATCGGATGCCCCCATATCGGAGTCTGAGGCGTCAGCTCGCCCCAGAGGCTGCTTGTCAAAGGAAAAAAAAAAGTTCACAAATTCATCTGTTGTAAAAAGTTCTCTAACCTATCTCCTACGAAGAAACAAAATGGCAAACCACAATCTAAAAAATTTCAGAAGAAACATTCAAAATACTACTGCAAGAGGGTACACAGAAGCGGATGCCCCCATATCGGAGTCTGAGGCGTCAGCTCGCCCCAGAGGCTGCTTGTCAAAGGAAAAAAGAAAGTTCACAAATTTATCTGTTATAAACAGTTCTCCAATTTATCCCCTACAAGAAAACCAACGGGCAAACCAAAATCTGAAAAATTCTACAAGAAACATTTAAAATGACACTGCATGAGGGTACACAGCAGCGGGGCGCCCCATATCCGCGTCTGAGGCGTCAGCTCGCCCCAGAGGCTGCTTGTCAAAGGAAAGGAAAAAGTTTACAAATTTTCCTAACGTAAACAGTCCTCTAGCCTATTTCCTACAAAGAAGCGAACGGGCAAACCAAAATCAGAAAAATTTGATAAGAAACATTCAAGATACTACTGCAAAAGGGTACACAGCAGCGGAGTGCCCCATATCCTAGTCTGTGGCGTCAGCTCGCTCCAGAGGCTGCTTGTCAAAGGAAAAGAAAAAGTTCACGAATTTTTCTGTAATAAACATTTTTCTAACCTATCTTCTCATCAAAAATCGAAGGGCGAACCAAAATCTAGAAAAGTCTGGCAGAAACATCGAAATCACTACTCTAAGGGTTCGCAGCTGCGGATGGCCCCATATCGGAGTCTGAGGCGTCAGCTCGCTCCAGAGGCTGCTTGTCAAAGGAAAAAAGAAAGTTTACAATTTTATCTATTGTAAACAGTTCTCTAACCTATTTCCGACAAAGAAAAAAAAGGGCAAAGGAAAATCTAAAAAATTTCAGAAGAAACATTTAAAATACTACTGCAAGAGGGTACACAGCAGCGGATGGCCCCATATCCAAGTCTGAGGCGTCAGCTTGCCCCAGAGGCTGCATGTCAAAGGAAAAAAAAAAGTTTACAAATTTATCTGTTGTAAACAGTTCTATTACCTATCTTCTACAAAGAAACGAAAGGGCAAACGAAAATCTAAAAATTTACAGTAGAAACATTCAAAATACTACTGCAAGAGGGTACACAGCAGCGGATGGCCCCATATCCGAGTCTGAGGCGTCAGCTCGCCCCAGAGGCTGTTTGTCAAAGGAAAAAAAAGTTCACAAATTTATCCGTTGTAAACAGTTCTCTTACTTATCGTCTACAAAGAAACAAGAGGGCAAACCAAAATCTGAAAAATTTCAGAAGGAACATTCAAAATACTACTGCAAGAGGGAACACAGCAGCGGATGGCCCCATATCCGAGTCGTAGGCGTCAGCTTGCCCCAGAGGCTGCTTTTCAAAGGAAAAAAGAAAGTTAACAATTTTATCTATTGTAAACAGTTCTCTAACCTATTTCCGACAAAGAAAAAAAAGGGCAAAGGAAAATCTAAAAAATTTCAGAAGAAACATTCAAAATACTACTGCAAGAGGGTACACAGCAGCAAATGGCCCCATATCCTAGTCTGAGGCGTCAGCTCGCCCCAGAGGCTGCTTTTCCAAGGAAAAAAGAAAGTTCACAAAATTATCTCTTGTAAACAGTTCTCTAACCAATTTATTACGAAGAAACGAAAGGGCAAACCAAAATCTACGAAGTTTCAGAAGAACCATCCAAAATACTACTGCAAGAGGGTACACAGAATCGGATGCCCCCATATCGGAGTCTGAGGCGTCAGCTCGCCCCAGAGGCTGCTTGTCAAAGGAAAAAAAAAAGTTCACAAATTCATCTGTTGTAAAAAGTTCTCTAACCTATCTCCTACGAAGAAACAAAATGGCAAACCACAATCTAAAAAATTTCAGAAGAAACATTCAAAATACTACTGCAAGAGGGTACACAGAAGCGGATGCCCCCATATCGGAGTCTGAGGCGTCAGCTCGCCCCAGAGGCTGCTTGTCAAAGGAAAAAAGAAAGTTCACAAATTTATCTGTTATAAACAGTTCTCCAATTTATCCCCTACAAGAAAACCAACGGGCAAACCAAAATCTGAAAAATTCTACAAGAAACATTTAAAATGACACTGCAAGAGGGTACACAGCAGCGGGGCGCCCCATATCCGAGTCTGAGGCGTCAGCTCGGCCCAGAGGCTGCTTGTCAAAGGAAAGGAAAAAGTTTACAAATTTTCCTAACGTAAACAGTCCTCTAGCCTATTTCCTACAAAGAAGCGAACGGGCAAACCAAAATCAGAAAAATTTGATAAGAAACATTCAAGATACTACTGCAAAAGGGTACACAGCAGCGGAGTGCCCCATATCCTAGTCTGAGGCGTCAGCTCGCTCCAGAGGCTGCTTGTCAAAGGAAAAGAAAAAGTTCACGAATTTTTCTGTAATAAACATTTTTCTAACCTATCTTCTCAGCAAAAATCGAAGGGCGAACCAAAATCTAGAAAAGTCTGGCAGAAACATCGAAATCACTACTCTAAGGGTTCGCAGCTGCGGATGGCCCCATATCGGAGTCTGAGGCGTCAGCTCGCCTCAGAGGCTGCTTGTCAAAGGAAAAAAGAAAGTTTACAATTTTATCTATTGTAAACAGTTCTCTAACCTATTTCCGACAAAGAAAAAAAAGGGCAAAGGAAAATCTAAAAAATTTCAGAAGAAACATTTAAAATACTACTGCAAGAGGGTACACAGCAGCGGATGGCCCCATATCCAAGTCTGAGGCGTCAGCTTGCCCCAGAGGCTGCATGTCAAAGGAAAAAAAAAGTTTACAAATTTATCTGTTGTAAACAGTTCTATTACCTATCTTCTACAAAGAAACGAAAGGGCAAACGAAAATCTAAAAATTTACAGTAGAAACATTCAAAATACTACTGCAAGAGGGTACACAGCAGCGGATGGCCCCATATCCGAGTCTGAGGCGTCAGCTCGCCCCAGAGGCTGTTTGTCAAAGGAAAAAAAAGTTCACAAATTTATCCGTTGTAAACAGTTCTCTCACTTATCGTCTACAAAGAAACAAGAGGGCAAACCAAAATCTGAAAAATTTCAGAAGGAACATTCAAAATACTACTGCAAGAGGGTACACAGCAGCGATTGGCCCCATATCCTAGTCTGAGGCGTCAGCTCGCCCCAGAGGCTGCTTGTCGAAGGAAAAAAAAAAGTTTACAAATTTATCTGTTGTAAACAGTTCTGTAACCTATCTCCTACAAAGAAACAAAAGGCAAGCCAGAATCTAAAAAATTTCAGAAGAAACATTCAAAATACTACTGCAAGAGGGTACACAGAAGCGGATGCCCCCATATCGGAGTCTGAGGCGTCAGCTCGCCCCAGAGTTTGCTTGTCAAAGTAAAAAAAAAAGTTTACAAATTTATCTGTTGTAAAAAGTTCTCTAACCTATCTCCTACGAAGAAACAAAATGGCAAACCACAATCTAAAAAATTTCAGAAGAAACATTCAAAATACTACTGCAAGAGGGTACACAGCAGCGGAGTGCCCCATATCCTAGTCTGAGGCGTCAGCTCGCCCCAGAGGCTGCTTGTCAAAGGAAAAAAGAAAGTTCACAAATTTATCTGTTGTAAACAGTTCTCCAATCTATCCCCTACAAGAAAACCAACGGGCGAACCAAAATCTATAAAATTCTACAAGAAACATTTAAAATACTACTGCAAGAGGGTACACAGCAGCGGGGCGCCCCATATCCGAGTCTGAGGCGTCAGCTTGTCCCAGAGGCTGCTTGTCAAAGGAAAGGATAAAGTTCACAAATTTTCCTAACGTAAACAGTCCTCTAGCCTATTTCCTACAAAGAAGCGAACGGGCAAACCAAAATCAGAAAAATTTGATAAGAAACATTCAAGATACTACTGCAAGAGGGTACACAGCAGCGGAGTGCCCCATATCCTAGTCTGAGGCGTCAGCTCGCTCCAGAGGCTGCTTGTCAAAGGAAAAGAAAAAGTTCACGAATTTTTCCGTAATAAACATTTTTCTAACTTATCTTCTCAGCAAAAATTGAAGGGCGAACCAAAATCTAGAAAAGTCTGGCAGAAACATCGAAAACACTACTCTAAGGGTTCGCAGCTCCGGATGGCCCCATATCCGAGTCTGAGGCGTCAGCTCGCCCCAGAGGCTGCTTGTCAAAGGAAAAAAGAAAGTTTACAATTTTATCTATTGTAAACAGTTCTCTAACCTATTTCCGACAAAGAAAAAAAAGGCAAACCGAAATCTGAAAAATTTTACAAGAAACATTCAAAATATTACTGCAAGAGGGTACACAGCAGCGGGGCGCCCCATATCCGAGTCTGAGGCGTCAGCTCCCCCCAGAGGCTGCTTGTCAAAGGAAAAGAAAAAGTTTACAAATTTTCCTAACGTAAACAGTTCTCTAGCCTATTTCCTACAAAGAAGCGAACGGGCAAACCAAAATCTGAAAAATTTGAGAAGAAACATTCAAAATACTCCTGCAAGAGGGTACACAGCAGCGGGGCGCCCCATATCCGAGTCTGAGGCGTCAGCTCGCCCATGAGACTGCTTGTCAAAAGAAAAGAAAAAGTTTACAAATTCATCTCTTGTAAACAGTTCTCTAACCTATCTCCTACAAAGAAACGAAACGGAAAACCAAAATCTACGAAGTTTTAGAAGAAACATTCAAAATACTACTGCAAGAGGGTACACAGAAGCGGATGCCCCCATATCGGAGTCTGAGGCGTCAGCTCGCCCCAGAGGCTGCTTGTCAAAGGAAAAAAGAAAGTTCACGAATTTATCTGTTGTAAACAGTTCTCCAATTTATCCCCTACAAGAAAACCAACGGGCAAACCAAAATCTGAAAAATTCTACAAGAAACATTTAAAATACTACTGCAAGAGGGTACACAGCAGCGGGGCGCCCCATATCCTAGTCTGATGCGTCAGCTCGCCCCAGAGGCTGCTTGTCAAAGGAAAAAAGAAAGTTCACAAATTTATCTGTTGTAAACAGTTCTGTTACCTATCTCCTACGAAGAAACAAAAGGGCGAACCAAAATCTAACGATCTCCAGTAGAAACATTCAAAATACTACTGCAAGAGGGTTCGCAGCTGCGGATGGCCCCATATCCGAGTCTGAGGCGTCAGCTCGCCCCAGAGGCTGCTTGTCAAAGGAAAAAAGAAAGTTCACAAATTCATCTAATGAAACCAGTTCTCTAACCTATCTTCTACAAAGAAAGAAATGGGCAAACCAGAATCTAAAAAATTCCAAAAGAAACATTCAAAATACTACTGCAAGAGGGTACACAGCAGCGAATGGCCCCATATCCTAGTCTGAGGCGTCAGCTCGCCCCAGAGGCTGCTTGTCAAAGGAAAAAAGAAAGTTCACAAAAATATCTGTTGTAAACAGTTCTCTAACCAATTTCCTACAAGAAAACCAACGGGCAAACCAAAATCTGAAAAATTTTACAAGAAACATTTAAAATATTACTGCAAGAGGGTACACAGCAGCGGGGCGCCCCATTTCCGAGTCTGAGGCGTCAGCTCGCCCCAGAGGCTGCTTGTCAAAGGAAAAAAAAAAGTTCACAAATTCATCTAATGTAAACAGTTCTCTAACCTATCTTCTACAAAGAAAGAAATGGGCAAACCAAAATCTAATAAATTCTAAAAGAAACATTCAAAATACTACTGCAAGAGGGTACACAGCAGCAGAGTGCCCCATATCCTGGTCTAAGGCGTCAGCTCGCCCCAGAGGCAGCTTGTCGAAGGAAAAGAAAAAGTTTACAAATTTATCTGTTGTAAACAGTTCTGTAACCTATCTCCTACAAAAAAACAAAAGGCAAGCCAAAATCTAAAAAATTTCAGAAGAAACATTCAAAATAATACTACAAGAGGGTACACAGCAGCGAATGGCTCCATATCCTAGCCTGAGGCGTCAGCTCGCCCCAGAGGCTGCTTGTCAAAGGAAAAAAAAAAGTTCACAAATTCATCTAATGTAACCAGTTCTCTAACCTATCTTCTACAAAGAAAGAAATGGGCAAACCAAAATCTAAAAAATTCCAAAAGAAACATTCAAAATACTACTGCAAGGGGGAACACAGCAGCGGATGGCCCCATATCCGAGTCGTAGGCGTCAGCTCGCACCAGAGGCTGCTTGTCAAAGGAAAAAAGAAAGTTAACAATTTTATCTATTGTAAACAGTTCTCTAACCTATTTCCGACAAAGAAAAAAAAGGGCAAAGGAAAATCTAAAAAATTTCAGAAGAAACATTCAAAATACTACTGCAAGAGGGTACACAGCAGCAAATGGCCCCATATCCTAGTCTGAGGCGTCAGCTCGCCCCAAAGGCTGCTTTTCCAAGGAAAAAAGAAAGTTCACAAAATTATCTCTTGTAAACAGTTCTCTAACCAATTTCCTACGAAGAAACGAAAGGGCAAACCAAAATCTACGAAGTTTTAGAAGAAACATCCAAAATACTACTGCAAGAGGGTACACAGAATCGGATGCCCCCATATCGGAGTCTGAGGCGTCAGCTCGCCCCAGGGGCTGCTTGTCAAAGGAAAAAAAAAAGTTCACAAATTCATCTGTTGTAAAAAGTTCTCTAACCTATCTCCTACGAAGAAACAAAATGGCAAACCACAATCTAAAAAATTTCAGAAGAAACATTCAAAATACTACTGCAAGAGGGTACAGAGCAGCGGAGTGCCCCATATCCTAGTCTGAGGCGTCAGCTCGCCCCAGAGGCTGCTTGTCTAAGGAAAAAAGGAAGTTCACAAATTTATCTGTTGTAAGCAGTTCTCCAATCTATCCCCTACAAGAAAACCAACGGGCAAACCAAAATCTGAAAAATTCTACAAGAAACATTTAAAATGACACTGCAAGAGGGTACACAGCAGCGGGGCGCCCCATATCCGAGTCTGAGGCGTCAGCTCGCCCCAGAGGCTGCTTGTCAAAGGAAAGGAAAAAGTTTACAAATTTTCCTAACGTAAACAGTCCTCTAGCCTATTTCCTACAAAGAAGCGAACGGGCAAACCAAAATCTGAAAAATTTCACAAGAAACATTTAAAATATTACTGCAAGAGGGTACACAGCAGCGGGGCGCCCCATTTCCGAGTCTGAGGCGTCAGCTCGCCCCAGAGGCTGCTTGTCAAAGGAAAAAAAAAAGTTCACAAATTCATCTAATGTAAACAGTTCTCTAACCTATCTTCTACAAAGAAAGAAATGGGCAAACCAAAATCTAATAAATTCTGAAAGAAACATTCAAAATACTACTGCAAGAGGGTACACAGCAGCAGAGTGCCCCATATCCTGGTCTAAGGCGTCAGCTCGCCCCAGAGGCAGCTTGTCGAAGGAAAAAAGAAAGTTCACAAATTCATCTAATGAAACCAGTTCTCTAACCTATCTTCTACAAAGAAAGAAATGGGCAAACCAGAATCTAAAAAATTCCAAAAGAAACATTCAAAATACTACTGCAAGAGGGTACACAGCAGCGAATGGCCCCATATCCTAGTCTGAGGCGTCAGCTCGCCCCAGAGGCTGCTTGTCAAAGGAAAAAAGAAAGTTCACAAAAATATCTGTTGTAAACAGTTCTCTAACCAATTTCCTACAAGAAAACCAACGGGCGAACCAAAATCTGAAAAATTTTACAAGAAACATTTAAAATATTACTGCAAGAGGGTACACAGCAGCGGGGCGCCCCATTTCCGAGTCTGAGGCGTCAGCTCGCCCCAGAGGCTGCTTGTCAAAGGAAAAAAAAAAGTTCACAAATTCATCTAATGTAAACAGTTCTCTAACCTATCTTCTACAAAGAAAGAAATGGGCAAACCAAAATCTAATAAATTCTGAAAGAAACATTCAAAATACTACTGCAAGAGGGTACACAGCAGCAGAGTGCCCCATATCCTGGTCTAAGGCGTCAGCTCGCCCCAGAGGCAGCTTGTCGAAGGAAAAGAAAAAGTTTACAAATTTATCTGTTGTAAACAGTTCTGTAACCTATCTCCTACAAAAAAACAAAAGGCAAGCCAAAATCTAAAAAATTTCAGAAGAAACATTCAAAATAATACTACAAGAGGGTACACAGCAGCGAATGGCTCCATATCCTAGCCTGAGGCGTCAGCTCGCCCCAGAGGCTGCTTGTCAAAGGAAAAAAGAAAGTTCACAAATTCATCTAATGTAACCAGTTCTCTAACCTATCTTCTACAAAGAAAGAAATGGGCAAACCAAAATCTAAAAAATTCCAAAAGAAACATTCAAAATACTACTGCAAGAGGGAACACAGCAGCGGATGGCCCCATATCCGAGTCGTAGGCGTCAGCTCGCACCAGAGGCTGCTTGTCAAAGGAAAAAAGAAAGTTAACAATTTTATCTATTGTAAACAGTTCTCTAACCTATTTCCGACAAAGAAAAAAAAGGGCAAAGGAAAATCTAAAAAATTTCAGAAGAAACATTCAAAATACTACTGCAAGAGGGTACACAGCAGCAAATGGCCCCATATCCTAGTCTGAGGCGTCAGCTCGCCCCAAAGGCTGCTTTTCCAAGGAAAAAAGAAAGTTCACAAAATTATCTCTTGTAAACAGTTCTCTAACCAATTTCCTACGAAGAAACGAAAGGGCAAACCAAAATCTACGAAGTTTTAGAAGAAACATCAAAAATACTACTGCAAGAGGGTACACAGAATCGGATGCCCCCATATCGGAGTCTGAGGCGTCAGCTCGCCCCAGGGGCTGCTTGTCAAAGGAAAAAAAAAAGTTCACAAATTCATCTGTTGTAAAAAGTTCTCTAACCTATCTCCTACGAAGAAACAAAATGGCAAACCACAATCTAAAAAATGTCAGAAGAAACATTCAAAATACTACTGCAAGAGGGTACAGAGCAGCGGAGTGCCCCATATCCTAGTCTGAGGCGTCAGCTCGCCCCAGAGGCTGCTTGTCTACGGAAAAAAGGAAGTTCACAAATTTATCTGTTGTAAGCAGTTCTCCAATCTATCCCCTACAAGAAAACCAACGGGCAAACCAAAATCTGAAAAATTCTACAAGAAACATTTAAAATGACACTGCAAGAGGGTACACGGCAGCGGGGCGCCCCATTTCCGAGTCTGAGGCGTCAGCTCGCCCCAGAGGCTGCTTGTCAAAGGAAAAAAAAAAGTTCACAAATTCATCTAATGTAAACAGTTCTCTAACCTATCTTCTACAAAGAAAGAAATGGGCAAACCAAAATCTAATAAATTCTGAAAGAAACATTCAAAATACTACTGCAAGAGGGTACACAGCAGCAGAGTGCCCCATATCCTGGTCTAAGGCGTCAGCTCGCCCCAGAGGCAGCTTGTCGAAGGAAAAGAAAAAGTTTACAAATTTATCTGTTGTAAACAGTTCTGTAACCTATCTCCTACAAAAAAACAAAAGGCAAGCCAAAATCTAAAAAATTTCAGAAGAAACATTCAAAATAATACTACAAGAGGGTACACAGCAGCGAATGGCTCCATATCCTAGCCTGAGGCGTCAGCTCGCCCCAGAGGCTGCTTGTCAAAGGAAAAAAGAAAGTTCACAAATTCATCTAATGTAACCAGTTCTCTAACCTATCTTCTACAAAGAAAGAAATGGGCAAACCAAAATCTAAAAAATTCCAAAAGAAACATTCAAAATACTAC
This sequence comes from Sussaba pulchella, assembly GCA_963971145.1. Classification (NCBI taxonomy): domain Eukaryota; kingdom Metazoa; phylum Arthropoda; class Insecta; order Hymenoptera; family Ichneumonidae; genus Sussaba; species Sussaba pulchella. The sequence goes on along the minus strand of OZ020169.1, from coordinate 2,087,746 downwards.
TGCAAGAGGGAACACAGCAGCGGATGGCCCCATATCCGAGTCGTAGGCGTCAGCTCGCACCAGAGGCTGCTTGTCAAAGGAAAAAAGAAAGTTAACAATTTTATCTATTGTAAACAGTTCTCTAACCTATTTCCGACAAAGAAAAAAAGGGCAAAGGAAAATCTAAAAAATTTCAGAAGAAACATTCAAAATACTACTGCAAGAGGGTACACAGCAGCAAATGGCCCCATATCCTAGTCTGAGGCGTCAGCTCGCCCCAAAGGCTGCTTTTCCAAGGAAAAAAGAAAGTTCACAAAATTATCTCTTGTAAACAGTTCTCTAACCAATTTCCTACGAAGAAACGAAAGGGCAAACCAAAATCTACGAAGTTTTAGAAGAAACATCCAAAATACTACTGCAAGAGGGTACACAGAATCGGATGCCCCCATATCGGAGTCTGAGGCGTCAGCTCGCCCCAGGGGCTGCTCGTCAAAGGAAAAAAAAAAGTTCACAAATTCATCTGTTGTAAAAAGTTCTCTAACCTATCTCCTACGAAGAAACAAAATGGCAAACCACAATCTAAAAAATGTCAGAAGAAACATTCAAAATACTACTGCAAGAGGGTACAGAGCAGCGGAGTGCCCCATATCCTAGTCTGAGGCGTCAGCTCGCCCCAGAGGCTGCTTGTCTAAGGAAAAAAGGAAGTTCACAAATTTATCTGTTGTAAGCAGTTCTCCAATCTATCCCCTACAAGAAAACCAACGGGCAAACCAAAATCTGAAAAATTCTACAAGAAACATTTAAAATGACACTGCAAGAGGGTACACAGCAGCGGGGCGCCCCATATCCGAGTCTGAGGCGTCAGCTCGCCCCAGAGGCTGCTTGTCAAAGGAAAGGAAAAAGTTTACAAATTTTCCTAACGTAAACAGTCCTCTAGCCTATTTCCTACAAAGAAGCGAACGGGCAAACTAAAATCTGAAAAATTTCACAAGAAACATTTAAAATATTACTGCAAGAGGGTACACAGCAGCGGGGCGCCCCATTTCCGAGTCTGAGGCGTCAGCTCGCCCCAGAGGCTGCTTGTCAAAGGAAAAAAAAAAGTTCACAAATTCATCTAATGTAAACAGTTCTCTAACCTATCTTCTACAAAGAAAGAAATGGGCAAACCAAAATCTAATAAATTCTGAAAGAAACATTCAAAATACTACTGCAAGAGGGTACACAGCAGCAGAGTGCCCCATATCCTGGTCTAAGGCGTCAGCTCGCCCCAGAGGCAGCTTGTCGAAGGAAAAGAAAAAGTTTACAAATTTATCTGTTGTAAACAGTTCTGTAACCTATCTCCTACAAAAAAACAAAAGGCAAGCCAAAATCTAAAAAATTTCAGAAGAAACATTCAAAATAATACTACAAGAGGGTACACAGCAGCGAATAGCTCCATATCCTAGCCTGAGGCGTCAGCTCGCCCCAGCGGCTGCTTGTCAAAGGAAAAAAGAAAGTTCACAAATTCATCTAATGTAACCAGTTCTCTAACCTATCTTCTGCAAAGAAAGAAATGGGCAAACCAAAATCTAAAAAATTCCAAAAGAAACATTCAAAATACTACTGCAAGAGGGTACACAGCAGCGGAGTGCCCCATATCCTAGTCTGAGGCGTCAGCTTGCCCCAGAGGCTGCTTGTCGAAGGAAAAAAAAAAGTTTACAAATTTATCTGTTGTAAACAGTTCTGTAACCTATCTCCTACGAAGAAACAAAAGGGCGAACCAGAATCTAACAATCTCCAGTAGAAACAATCAAAATACTACTGCAAGAGGGAACACAGCAGCGGATGGCCCCATATCCGAGTCGTAGGCGTCAGCTCGCCCCAGAGGCTGCTTGTCAAAGGAAAAAAGAAAGTTAACAATTTTATCTATTGTAAACAGTTCTCTAACCTATTTCCGACAAAGAAAAAAAAGGGCAAAGGAAAATCTAAAAAATTTCAGAAGAAACATTCAAAATACTACTGCAAGAGGGTACACAGCAGCAAATGGCCCCATATCCTAGTCTGAGGCGTCAGCTCGCCCCAGAGGCTGCTTTTCCAAGGAAAAAAGAAAGTTCACAAAATTATCTCTTGTAGAAAGTTCTCTAACCAATTTCCTACGAAGAAACGAAAGGGCAAACCAAAATCTACGAAGTTTCAGAAGAAACATCCAAAATACTACTGCAAGAGGGTACACAGAATCGGATGCCCCCATATCGGAGTCTGAGGCGTCAGCTCGCCCCAGAGGCTGCTTGTCAAAGGAAAAAAAAAAGTTCACAAATTCATCTGTTGTAAAAAGTTCTCTAACCTATCTCCTACGAAGAAACAAAATGGCAAACCACAATCTAAAAAATTTCAGAAGAAACATTCAAAATACTACTGCAAGAGGGTACAGAGCAGCGGAGTGCCCCATATCCTAGTCTGAGGCGTCAGCTCGCCCCAGAGGCTGCTTGTCGAAGGAAAAAAAAAAGTTTACAAATTTATCTGTTGTAAACAGTTCTGTAACCTATCTCCTACAAAGGAACAAAAGGCAAGCCAGAATCTAAAAAATTTCAGAAGAAACATTCAAAATACTACTGCAAGAAGGTACACAGCAGCGGGGCGCCCCATATACGAGTCTGAGGCGTCAGCTCGCCCATGAGACTGCTTGTCAAAAGAAAAAAAAAAGTTCACAAATTTATCTGTTGAAAACAGTTCTCTAACCTATCTCCTACAAAGAAACGAAAGGGCAAACCAAAATCTACGAAGTTTTAGAAGAAACATTCAAAATACTACTGCAAGAGGGTACACAGAAGCGTATGCCCCCATATCGGAGTCTGAGGCGTCAGCTCGCCCCAGAGGCTGCTTGTCAAAGTAAAAAAAAAAGTTTACAAATTTATCTGTTGTAAAAAGTTCTCTAACCTATCTCCTACGAAGAAACAAAATGGCAAACCACAATCTAAAAAATTTCAGAAGAAACTTTCAAAATACTACTGCAAGAGGGTACACAGCAGCGGAGTGCCCCATATCCTAGTCTGAGGCGTCAGCTCGCCCCAGAGGCTGCTTGTCAAAGGAAAAAAGAAAGTTCACAAATTTATCTGTTGTAAACAGTTCTCCAATCTATCCCCTACAAGAAAACCAACGGGCAAACCAAAATCTGAAAAATTCTACAAGAAACATTTAAAATACTACTGCAAGAGGGTACACAGCAGCGGGGCGCCCCATATTCGAGTCTGAGGCGTCAGCTGGCCCCAGAGGCTGCTTGTCAAAGGAAAGGATAAAGTTCACAAATTTTCCTAACGTGAACAGTCCTCTAGCCTATTTCCTACAAAGAAGCGAACGGGCAAACCAAAATCAGAAAAATTTGATAAGAAACATTCAAGATACTACTGCAAGAGGGTACACAGCAGCGGAGTGCCCCGTATCCTAGTCTGAGGCGTCAGCTCGCTCCAGAGGCTGCTTGTCAAAGGAAAAGAAAAAGTTCACGAATTTTTCCATAATAAACATTTTTCTAACCTATCTTCTCAGCAAAAATTGAAGGGCGAACCAAAATCTAGAAAAGTCTGGCAGAAACATCGAAAACACTACTCTAAGGGTTCGCAGCTGCGGATGGCCCCATATCCGAGTCTGAGGCGTCAGCTCGCCCCAGAGGCTGCTTGTCAAAGGAAAAAAGAAAGTTTACAATTTTATCTATTGTAAACAGTTCTCTAACCTATTTCCGACAAAGAAAAAAAAGGCAAACCGAAATCTGAAAAATTTTACAAGAAACATTCAAAATATTACTGCAAGAGGGTACACAGCAGCGGGGCGCCCCATATCCGAGTCTGAGGCGTCAGCTCGCCCCAGAGGCTGCTTGTCGAAGGAAAAGAAAAAGTTTACAAATTTTCCTAACGTAAACAGTTCTCTAGCCTATTTCCTACAAAGAAGCGAACGGGCAAACCAAAATCTGAAAAATTTGAGAAGAAACATTCAAAATACTCCTGCAAGAGGGTACACAGCAGCGGGGCGCCCCATATCCGAGTCTGAGGCGTCAGCTCGCTCCAGAGGCTGCTTGTCAAAGGAAAAGAAAAAGTTCACGAATTTTTCCGTAATAAACATTTTTCTAACCTATCTTCTCAGCAAAAATCGAAGGGCGAACCAAAATCTAGAAAAGTCTGGCAGAAACATCGAAATCACTACTCTAAGGGTTCGCAGCTGCGGATGGCCCCATATCCGAGTCTGAGGCGTCAGCTCGCCCCAGAGGCTGCTTGTCAAAGGAAAAAAGAGAGTTTACAATTTTATCTATTGTAAACAGTTCTCTAACCTATTTCCGACAAAGAAAAAAAAGGGCAAAGGAAAATCTAAAAAATTTCAGAAGAAACATTTAAAATACTACTGCAAGAGGGTACACAGCAGCGGATGGCCCTATATCCGAGTCGTAGGCGTCAGCTCGCCCCAGAGGCTGCTTGTCAAAGAAAAAAAGAAAGTTTACAATTTTATCTATTGTAAACAGTTCTCTAACCTATTTCCGACAAAGAAAAAAAAGGGCAAAGGAAAATCTAAAAAATTTCAGAAGAAACATTCAAAATACTACTGCAAGAGGGTACACAGCAGCGGATGGCCCCATATCCTATTCTGAGGCGTCAGCTTGCCCCAGAGGCTGCATGTCAAAGGAAAAAGATAGTTTACAAATTTATCTGTTGTAAACAGTTCTATTACCTATTTTCTACAATGAAACGAAAGGGCAAACAAAAATCTAAAAATTTACAGTAGAAACATTCAAAATACTACTGCAAGAGGGTACACAGCAGCGGATGGCCCCATATCCGAGTCTGAGGCGTCAGCTCGCCCCAGAGGCTGTTTGTCAAAGGAAAGAAAAGTTCACAAATCTATCCGTTGTAAACAGTTCTCTCACCAATTTCCTACAAGAAAACCAACGGGCAAACCAAAATCTGAAAAATTTCACAAGAAACATTTAAAATATTACTGCAAGACGGTACACAGCAGCGGGGCGCCCCATATCCGAGTCTGAGGCGTCAGCTCGCCCCAGAGGCTGTTTGTCAAAGGAAAAAAAAGTTCACAAATTTATCCGTTGTAAACAGTTCTCTCAGCTATCTTCTACAAAGAAACAAAAGGGCAAACCAAAATCTAAAAAATTTCAGAAGAAACATTCAAAATACTACTGCAAGACGGTACACAGCAGCGAATGGCCCCATATCCTAGTCTGAGGCGTCAGCTCGCCCCAGAGGCTGCTTGTCAAAGGAAAAAAGAAAGTTCACAAAATTATCTGTTGTAAACAGTTCTCTAACCAATTTCCTACAAGAAAACCAACGGGCAAACCAAAATCTGAAAAGTTTCACAAGAAACATTTAAAATATTACTGCAAGAGGGTACACAGCAGCGGGGCGCCCCATTTCCGAGTCTGAGGCGTCAGCTCGCCCCAGAGGCTGCTTGTCAAAGGAAAAAAGAAAGTTCACAAATTCATCTAATGTAACCAGTTCTCTAACCTATCTTCTACAAAGAAAGAAATGGGCAAACCAAAATCTAAAAAATTCCAAAAGAAACATTCAAAATACTACTGCAAGAGGGAACACAGCAGCGGATGGCCCCATATCCGAGTCGTAGGCGTCAGCTCGCACCAGAGGCTGCTTGTCAAAGGAAAAAAGAAAGTTAACAATTTTATCGATTGTAAACAGTTCTCTAACCTATTTCCGACAAAGAAAAAAAAGGGCAAAGGAAAATCTAAAAAATTTCAGAAGAAACATTCAAAATACTACTGCAAGAGGGTACACAGCAGCAAATGGCCCCATATCCTAGTCTGAGGCGTCAGCTCGCCCCAAAGGCTGCTTTTCCAAGGAAAAAAGAAAGTTCACAAAATTATCTCTTGTAAACAGTTCTCTAACCAATTTCCTACGAAGAAACGAAAGGGCAAACCAAAATCTACGAAGTTTTAGAAGAAACATCCAAAATACTACTGCAAGAGGGTACACAGAATCGGATGCCCCCATATCGGAGTCTGAGGCGTCAGCTCGCCCCAGGGGCTGCTTGTCAAAGGAAAAAAAAAAGTTCACAAATTCATCTGTTGTAAAAAGTTCTCTAACCTATCTCCTACGAAGAAACAAAATGGCAAACCACAATCTAAAAAATTTCAGAAGAAAAATTCAAAATACTACTGCAAGAGGGTACAGAGCAGCGGAGTGCCCCATATCCTAGTCTGAGGCGTCAGCTCGCCCCAGAGGCTGCTTGTCTAAGGAAAAAAGGAAGTTCACAAATTTATCTGTTGTAAGCAGTTCTCCAATCTATCCCCTACAAGAAAACCAACGGGCAAACCAAAATCTGAAAAATTCTACAAGAAACATTTAAAATGACACTGCAAGAGGGTACACAGCAGCGGGGCGCCCCATATCCGAGTCTGAGGCGTCAGCTCGCCCCAGAGGCTGCTTGTCAAAGGAAAAGAAAAAGTTTACAAATTTTCCTAACGTAAACAGTCCTCTAGCCTATTTCCTACAAAGAAGCGAACGGGCAAACCAAAATCTGAAAAATTTCACAAGAAACATTTAAAATATTACTGCAAGAGGGTACACAGCAGCGGGGCGCCCCATTTCCGAGTCTGAGGCGTCAGCTCGCCCCAGAGGCTGCTTGTCAAAGGAAAAAAAAAAGTTCACAAATTCATCTAATGTAAACAGTTCTCTAACCTATCTTCTACAAAGAAAGAAATGGGCAAACCAAAATCTAATAAATTCTGAAAGAAACATTCAAAATACTACTGCAAGAGGACACACAGCAGCAGAGTGCCCCATATCCTGGTCTAAGGCGTCAGCTCGCCCCAGAGGCAGCTTGTCGAAGGAAAAGAAAAAGTTTACAAATTTATCTGTTGTAAACAGTTCTGTAACCTATCTCCTACAAAAAAACAAAAGGCAAGCCAAAATCTAAAAAATTTCAGAAGAAACATTCAAAATAATACTACAAGAGGGTACACAGCAGCGAATGGCTCCATATCCTAGCCTGAGGCGTCAGCTCGCCCCAGAGGCTGCTTGTCAAAGGAAAAAAGAAAGTTCACAAATTCATCTAATGTAACCAGTTCTCTAACCTATCTTCTGCAAAGAAAGAAATGGGCAAACCAAAATCTAAAAAATTCCAAAAGAAACATTCAAAATACTACTGCAAGAGGGTACACAGCAGCGGAGTGCCCCATATCCTAGTCTGAGGCGTCAGCTTGCCCCAGAGGCTGCTTGTCAAAGGAAAAAAAAAAGTTTACAAATTTATCTGTTGTAAACAGTTCTGTAACCTATCTCCTACGAAGAAACAAAAGGGCGAACCAGAATCTAACAATCTCCAGTAGAAACAATCAAAATACTACTGCAAGAGGGAACACAGCAGCGGATGGCCCCATATCCGAGTCGTAGGCGTCAGCTCGCCCCAGAGGCTGCTTGTCAAAGGAAAAAAGAAAGTTAACAATTTTATCTATTGTAAACAGTTCTCTAACCTATTTCCGACAAAGAAAAAAAAGGGCAAAGGAAAATCTAAAAAATTTCAGAAGAAACATTCAAAATACTACTGCAAGAGGGTACACAGCAGCAGAGTGCCCCATATCCTGGTCTAAGGCGTCAGCTCGCCCCAGAGGCAGCTTGTCGAAGGAAAAGAAAAAGTTTACAAATTTATCTGTTGTAAACAGTTCTGTAACCTATCTCCTACAAAAAAACAAAAGGCAAGCCAAAATCTAAAAAATTTCAGAAGAAACATTCAAAATAATACTACAAGAGGGTACACAGCAGCGAATGGCTCCATATCCTAGCCTGAGGCGTCAGCTCGCCCCAGAGGCTGCTTGTCAAAGGAAAAAAGAAAGTTCACAAATTCATCTAATGTAACCAGTTCTCTAACCTATCTTCTGCAAAGAAAGAAATGGGCAAACCAAAATCTAAAAAATTCCAAAAGAAACATTCAAAATACTACTGCAAGAGGGTACACAGCAGCGGAGTGCCCCATATCCTAGTCTGAGGCGTCAGCTTGCCCCAGAGGCTGCTTGTCAAAGGAAAAAAAAAAGTTTACAAATTTATCTGTTGTAAACAGTTCTGTAACCTATCTCCTACGAAGAAACAAAAGGGCGAACCAGAATCTAACAATCTCCAGTAGAAACAATCAAAATACTACTGCAAGAGGGAACACAGCAGCGGATGGCCCCATATCCGAGTCGTAGGCGTCAGCTCGCCCCAGAGGCTGCTTGTCAAAGGAAAAAAGAAAGTTAACAATTTTATCTATTGTAAACAGTTCTCTAACCTATTTCCGACAAAGAAAAAAAAGGGCAAAGGAAAATCTAAAAAATTTCAGAAGAAACATTCAAAATACTACTGCAAGAGGGTACACAGCAGCAGAGTGCCCCATATCCTGGTCTAAGGCGTCAGCTCGCCCCAGAGGCAGCTTGTCGAAGGAAAAGAAAAAGTTTACAAATTTATCTGTTGTAAACAGTTCTGTAACCTATCTCCTACAAAAAAACAAAAGGCAAGCCAAAATCTAAAAAATTTCAGAAGAAACATTCAAAATAATACTACAAGAGGGTACACAGCAGCGAATAGCTCCATATCCTAGCCTGAGGCGTCAGCTCGCCCCAGCGGCTGCTTGTCAAAGGAAAAAAGAAAGTTCACAAATTCATCTAATGTAACCAGTTCTCTAACCTATCTTCTGCAAAGAAAGAAATGGGCAAACCAAAATCTAAAAAATTCCAAAAGAAACATTCAAAATACTACTGCAAGAGGGTACACAGCAGCGGAGTGCCCCATATCCTAGTCTGAGGCGTCAGCTTGCCCCAGAGGCTGCTTGTCGAAGGAAAAAAAAAAGTTTACAAATTTATCTGTTGTAAACAGTTCTGTAACCTATCTCCTACGAAGAAACAAAAGGGCGAACCAGAATCTAACAATCTCCAGTAGAAACAATCAAAATACTACTGCAAGAGGGAACACAGCAGCGGATGGCCCCATATCCGAGTCGTAGGCGTCAGCTCGCCCCAGAGGCTGCTTGTCAAAGGAAAAAAAAAAGTTCACAAATTCATCTGTAAAAAGTTCTCTAACCTATCTCCTACGAAGAAACAAAATGGCAAACCACAATCTAAAAAATTTCAGAAGAAACATTCAAAATACTACTGCAAGAGGGTACAGAGCAGCGGAGTGCCCCATATCCTAGTCTGAGGCGTCAGCTCGCCCCAGAGGCTGCTTGTCAAAGGAAAGGAAAAAGTTTACAAATTTTCCTAACGTAAACAGTCCTCTAGCCTATTTCCTACAAAGAAGCGAACGTGCAAACCAAAATCAGAAAAATTTGATAAGAAACATTCAAGATACTACTGCAAAAGGGTACACAGCAGCGGAGTGCCCCATATCCGAGTCTGAGGCGTCAGCTTGCCCCAGAGGCTGCATGTCAAAGAAAAAAAAAAAGTTTACAAATTTATCTGTTGTAAACAGTTCTCCAATCTATCCCCTACAAGAAAACCAACGGGCAAACCAAAATCTGAAAAATTCTACAAGAAACATTTAAAATACTACTGCAAGAGGGTACACAGCAGCGGGGCGCCCCATATTCGAGTCTGAGGCGTCAGCTGGCCCCAGAGGCTGCTTGTCAAAGGAAAGGATAAAGTTCACAAATTTTCCTAACGTGAACAGTCCTCTAGCCTATTTCCTACAAAGAAGCGAACGGGCAAACCAAAATCAGAAAAATTTGATAAGAAACATTCAAGATACTACTGCAAGAGGGTACACAGCAGCGGAGTGCCCCGTATCCTAGTCTGAGGCGTCAGCTCGCTCCAGAGGCTGCTTGTCAAAGGAAAAGAAAAAGTTCACGAATTTTTCCGTGATAAACATTTTTCTAACCTATCTTCTCAGCAAAAATTGAAGGGCGAACCAAAATCTAGAAAAGTCTGGCAGAAACATCGAAAACACTACTCTAAGGGTTCGCAGCTGCGGATGGCCCCATATCCAAGTCTGAGGCGTCAGCTCGCCCCAGAGGCTGCTTGTCAAAGGAAAAAAGAAAGTTTACAATTTTATCTATTGTAAACAGTTCTCTAACCTATTTCCGACAAAGAAAAAAAAGGCAAACCAAAATCTGAAAAATTTTACAAGAAACATTCAAAATATTACTGCAAGAGGGTACACAGCAGCGGGGCGCCCCATATCCGAGTCTGAGGCGTCAGCTCGCCCCAGAGGCTGCTTGTCGAAGGAAAAGAAAAAGTTTACAAATTTTCCTAACGTAAACAGTTCTCTAGCCTATTTCCTACAAAGAAGCGAACGGGCAAACCAAAATCTGAAAAATTTGAGAAGAAACATTCAAAATACTCCTGCAAGAGGGTACACAGCAGCGGGGCGCCCCATATCCGAGTCTGAGGCGTCAGCTCGCCCCAGAGGCTGCTTGTCAAAGGAAAAAAGAGAGTTTACAATTTTATCTATTGTAAACAGTTCTCTAACCTATTTCCGACGAAGAAAAAAAAGGGCAAAGGAAAATCTAAAAAATTTCAGAAGAAACATTTAAAATACTACTGCAAGAGGGTACACAGCAGCGGATGGCCCTATATCCGAGTCGTAGGCGTCAGCTCGCCCCAGAGGCTGCTTGTCAAAGAAAAAAAGAAAGTTTACAATTTTATCTATTGTTAACAGTTCTCTAACCTATTTCCGACAAAGAAAAAAAAGGGCAAAGGAAAATCTAAAAAATTTCAGAAGAAACATTCAAAATACTACTGCAAGAGGGTACACAGCAGCGGATGGCCCCATATCCTAGTCTGAGGCGTCAGCTTGCCCCAGAGGCTGCATGTCAAAGGAAAAAGATAGTTTACAAATTTATCTGTTGTAAACAGTTCTATTACCTATTTTCTACAATGAAACGAAAGGGCAAACAAAAATCTAAAAATGTACAGTAGAAACATTCAAAATACTACTGCAAGAGGGTACACAGCAGCGGATGGCCCCATATCCGAGTCTGAGGCGTCAGCTCGCCCCAGAGGCTGTTTGTCAAAGGAAAGAAAAGTTCACAAATTTATCCGTTGTAAACAGTTCTCTCACCAATTTCCTACAAGAAAACCAACGGGCAAACCAAAATCTGAAAAATTTCACAAGAAACATTTAAAATATTACTGCAAGAGGGTACACAGCAGCGGGGCGCCCCATATCCGAGTCTGAGGCGTCAGCTCGCCCCAGAGGCTGTTTGTCAAAGGAAAAAAAAGTTCACAAATTTATCCGTTGTAAACAGTTCTCTCAGCTATCTTCTACAAAGAAACAAAAGGGCAAACCAAAATCTAAAAAATTTCAGAAGAAACATTCAAAATACTACTGCAAGACGGTACACAGCAGCGAATGGCCCCATATCCTAGTCTGAGGCGTCAGCTCGCCCCAGAGGCTGCTTGTCAAAGGAAAAAAGAAAGTTCACAAAATTATCTGTTGTAAACAGTTCTCTAACCAATTTCCTACAAGAAAACCAACGGGCAAACCAAAATCTGAAAATATTTACAATAAACATTTAATATATTACTGCAAGAGGAAACACAGCAGCGGGGCGCCCCATTTCCGAGTCTGAGGCGTCAGCTCGCCCCAGAGGCTGCTTGTCAAAGGAAAAGAAAAAGTTTACAAATTTTCCTAACGTAAACAGTTTTCTAGCCTATTTCCTACAAAGAAGCGAACGGGCAAACAAAAATCTGAAAAATTTCAGAAGAAACATTCAAAATAATACTACAAGAGGGTACACAGCAGCGAATGGCCCCATATGCTAGTCTGAGGCGTCAGCTCGCGCCAGAGGCTGCTTGTCAAAGGAAAAAAGAAAGTTCACAAATTCATCTAATGTAAACAGTTCTCTAACCTATCTTCTACAAAGAAAGAAATGGGCAAACCAAAATCTAAAAAATTCCAAAAGAAACATTCAAAATACTACTGCAAGAGGGTACACAGCAGCGGAGTGCCCCATATCCTAGTCTGAGGCGTCAGCTTGCCCCAGAGGCTGCTTGTCGAAGGAAAAAAAAAAGTTTACAAATTTATCTGTTGTAAACAGTTCTGTAACCTATCTCCTACGAAGAAACAAAAGGGCGAACCAAAATCTAACAATCTCCAGTAGAAACATTCAAAATACTACTGCAGGAGGGAACACAGCAGCGGATGGCCCCATATCCGAGTCGTAGGCGTCAGCTCGCCCCAGAGGCTGCATGTCAAAGGAAAAAAGAAAGTTTACAATTTTATCTATTGTAAACAGTTCTCTAACCTATTTCCGACAAAGAAATAAAAGGGCAAAGGAAAATCTGAAAAATTTTACAAGAAACATTCAAAATACTACTGAAAGAGGGTACACAGCAGCGGGGCGCCCCATATCCGAGTCTGAGGCGTCAGCTCGCCCCAGTGGCTGCTTGTCAAAGGAAAAGAAAAAGTTTACAAATTTTCCTAACGTCAACAGTTCTCTAGCCTATTTCCTACAAAGAAGCGAACGGGCAAACCAAAATCTGAAAAATTTGAGAAGAAACATTCAAAATACTCCTGCAAGAGGGTACACAGCAGCGGGGCGCCCATATCCGAGTCTGAGGCGTCAGCTCGCCCATGAGACTGCTTATCAAAAGAAAAGAAAAAGTTCACAAATTCATCTGTTGTAAACAGTTCTCTAACCTATCTCCTACAAAGAAACGAAAGGGCAAACCAAAATCTACGAAGTTTCAGAAGAAACATTCAAAATACTACTGCAAGAGGGTACACAGAAGCGGATGCCCCCATATCGGAGTCTGAGGCGTCAGCTCGCCCCAGAGGCTGCTTATCAAAAGAAAAGAAAAAGTTCACAAATTCATCTGTTGTAAACAGTTCTCTAACCTATCTCCTACGAAAAAACGAAAGGGCAAACCAAAATCTACGAAGTTTCAGAAGAAACATTCAAAATACTACTGCAAGAGGGTACACAGAAGCGGATGCCCCCATATCGGAGTCTGAGGCGTCAGCTCGCCCCAGAGGGTGCTTGTCAAAGGAAAAAAAAAAGTTCACAAATTTATCTGTTGTAAACAGTTCTCCAATTTATCCCCTACAAGAAAACCAACGGGCAAACCAAAATCTGAAAAATTCTACAAGAAACATTTAAAATACTACTGCAAGAGGGTACACAGCAGCGGGGCGCCCCATATCCGAGTCTGAGGCGTCAGCTCGCCCCAGAGGCTGCTTGTCAAAGGAAAGGAAAAAGTTTACAAATTTTCCTAACGTAAACAGTCCTCTAGCCTATTTCCTACAAAGAAGCGAACGGGCAAACCAAAATCAGAAAAATTTGATAAGAAACATTCAAGATACTACTGCAAAAGGGTACACAACAGCGGAGTGCCCCATATCCTAGTCTGAGGCGTCAGCTCGCTCCAGAGGCTGCTTGTCAAAGGAAAAGGAAAAGTTCACGAATTTTTCCGTAATAAACATTTTTCTAACCTATCTTCTCAGCAAAAATCGAAGGGCGAACCAAAATCTAGAAAAGTCTGGCAGAAACATCGAAATCACTACTCTAAGGGTTCGCAGCTGCGGATGGCCCCATATCTGAGTCTGAGGCGTCAGCTCGCCCCAGAGGCTGCTTGTCAAAGGAAAAAAGAAAGTTTACAATTTTATCTATTGTAAACAGTTCTCTAACCTATTTCCGACAAAGAAAAAAAGGGCAAAGGAAAATCTAAAAAATTTCAGAAGAAACATTTAAAATACTACTGCAAGAGGGTACACAGCAGCGGATGGCCCCATATCCTAGTCTGAGGCGTCAGCTCGCCCCAGAGGCTGTTTGTCAAAGGAAAAAAAAGTTCACAAATTTATCCGTTGTAAACAGTTCTCTCACTTATCGTCTACAAAGAAACAAGAGGGCAAACCAAAATCTGAAAAATTTCAGAAGGAACATTCAAAATACTACTGCAAGAGAGTACACAGCAGCGAATGGCCCCATATCCTAGTCTGAGGCGTCAGCTCGCCCCAGAGGCTGCTTGTCGAAGAAAAAAAAAAAGTTTACAAATTTATCTGTTGTAAACAGTTTTGTAACCTATTTCCTACAAAGAAACAAAAGGCAAGCCAGAATCTAAAAAATTTCAGAAGAAACATTCAAAATACTACTGCAAGAGGGTACACAGCAGCGGGGCGCCCTATATCCGAGTCTGAGGCGTCAGCTCGCCCCAGAGGCTGCTTGTCAAAGGAAAAGAAAAAGTTTACAAATTTTCCTAACGTAAACAGTTCTCTAGCCTATTTCCTACAAAGAAGCAAACGGGCAAACCAAAATCTGAAAAATTTTAGAAGAAACATTCAAAATACTACTGCAAGAGGGTACACAGCAGCGGGGCGCCCCATATCCGAGTCTGAGGCGTCAGCTCGCCCATGAGACTGCTTGTCAAAAGAAAAAAAAAAGTTCACAAATTTATCTGTTGTAAACAGTTCTCCAATCTATCCCCTACAAGAAAACCAACGGGCAAACCAAAATCTGAAAAATTCTACAAGAAACATTTAAAATACTACTGCAAGAGGGTACACAGCAGCGGGGCGCCCCATCTCCGAGTCCGAGGCGTCAGCTGGCCCCAGAGGCTGCTTGTCAAAGGAAAGGATAAAGTTTACAAATTTTCCTAACGTAAACAGTCCTCTAGCCTATTTCCTACAAAGAAGCGAAAGGGCAAACCAAAATCAGAAAAATTTGATAAGAAACATTCAAGATACTACTGCAAGAGGGTACACAGCAGCGGAGTGCCCCATATCCTAGTCTGAGGCGTCAGCTCGCTCCAGAGGCTGCTTGTCGAAGGAAAAGAAAAAGTTCACGAATTTTTCCGTAATAAACATTTTTCTAACCTATCTTCTCAGCAAAAATCGAAGGGCGAACCAAAATCTAGAAAAGTCTGGCAGAAACATCGAAATCACTACTCTAAGGGTTCGCAGCTGCGGATGGCCCCATATCCGAGTCTGAGGCGTCAGCTCGCCCCAGAGGCTGCTTGTCAAAGGAAAAAAGAGAGTTTACAATTTTATCTATTGTAAACAGTTCTCTAACCTATTTCCGACAAAGAAAAAAAATGGCAAAGGAAAATCTAAAAAATTTCAGAAGAAACATTTAAAATACTACTGCAAGAGGGTACACAGCAGCGGATGGCCCTATATCCGAGTCGTAGGCGTCAGCTCGCCCCAGAGGCTGCTTGTCAAAGAAAAAAAGAAAGTTTACAATTTTATCTATTGTTAACAGTTCTCTAACCTATTTCCGACAAAGAAAAAAAAGGGCAAAGGAAAATCTAAAAAATTTCAGAAGAAACATTCAAAATACTACTGCAAGAGGGTACACAGCAGCGGATGGCCCCATATCCTAGTCTGAGGCGTCAGCTTGCCCCAGAGGCTGCATGTCAAAGGAAAAAGATAGTTTACAAATTTATCTGTTGTAAACAGTTCTATTACCTATTTTCTACAATGAAACGAAAGGGCAAACAAAAATCTAAAAATTTACAGTAGAAACATTCAAAATACTACTGCAAGAGGGTACACAGCAGCGGATGGCCCCATATCCGAGTCTGAGGCGTCAGCTCGCCCCAGAGGCTGTTTGTCAAAGGAAAGAAAAGTTCACAAATTTATCCGTTGTAAACAGTTCTCTCACCAATTTCCTACAAGAAAACCAACGGGCAAACCAAAATCTGAAAAATTTCACAAGAAACATTTAAAATATTACTGCAAGAGGGTACACAGCAGCGGGGCGCCCCATATCCGAGTCTGAGGCGTCAGCTCGCCCCAGAGGCTGTTTGTCAAAGGAAAAAAAAGTTCACAAATTTATCCGTTGTAAACAGTTCTCTCAGCTATCTTCTACAAAGAAACAAAAGGGCAAACCAAAATCTAAAAAATTTCAGAAGAAACATTCAAAATACTACTGCAAGACGGTACACAGCAGCGAATGGCCCCATATCCTAGTCTGAGGCGTCAGCTCGCCCCAGAGGCTGCTTGTCAAAGGAAAAAAGAAAGTTCACAAAATTATCTGTTGTAAACAGTTCTCTAACCAATTTCCTACAAGAAAACCAACGGGCAAACCAAAATCTGAAAATATTTACAATAAACATTTAATATATTACTGCAAGAGGAAACACAGCAGCGGGGCGCCCCATTTCCGAGTCTGAGGCGTCAGCTCGCCCCAGAGGCTGCTTGTCAAAGGAAAAGAAAAAGTTTACAAATTTTCCTAACGTAAACAGTTTTCTAGCCTATTTCCTACAAAGAAGCGAACGGGCAAACAAAAATCTGAAAAATTTCAGAAGAAACATTCAAAATAATACTACAAGAGGGTACACAGCAGCGAATGGCCCCATATGCTAGTCTGAGGCGTCAGCTCGCGCCAGAGGCTGCTTGTCAAAGGAAAAAAGAAAGTTCACAAATTCATCTAATGTAAACAGTTCTCTAACCTATCTTCTACTAAGAAAGAAATGGGCAAACCAAAATCTAAAAAATTCCAAAAGAAACATTCAAAATACTACTGCAAGAGGGTACACAGCAGCGGAGTGCCCCATATCCTAGTCTGAGGCGTCAGCTTGCCCCAGAGGCTGCTTGTCGAAGGAAAAAAAAAAGTTTACAAATTTATCTGTTGTAAACAGTTCTGTAACCTATCTCCTACGAAGAAACAAAAGGGCGAACCAAAATCTAACAATCTCCAGTAGAAACATTCAAAATACTACTGCAAGAAGGAACACAGCAGCGGATGGCCCCATATCCGAGTCGTAGGCGTCAGCTCGCCCCAGAGGCTGCATGTCAAAGGAAAAAAGAAAGTTTACAATTTTATCTATTGTAAACAGTTCTCTAACCTATTTCCGACAAAGAAATAAAAGGGCAAAGGAAAATCTGAAAAATTTTACAAGAAACATTCAAAATACTACTGAAAGAGGGTACACAGCAGCGGGGCGCCCCATATCCGAGTCTGAGGCGTCAGCTCGCCCCAGTGGCTGCTTGTCAAAGGAAAAGAAAAAGTTTACAAATTTTCCTAACGTCAACAGTTCTCTAGCCTATTTCCTACAAAGAAACGAAAGGGCAAACCAAAATCTACGAAGTTTCAGAAGAAACATTCAAAATACTACTGCAAGAGGGTACACAGAAGCGGATGCCCCCATATCGGAGTCTGAGGCGTCAGCTCGCCCCAGAGGCTGCTTATCAAAAGAAAAGAAAAAGTTCACAAATTCATCTGTTGTAAACAGTTCTCTAACCTATCTCCTACAAAGAAACGAAAGGGCAAACCAAAATCTACGAAGTTTCAGAAGAAACATTCAAAATACTACTGCAAGAGGGTACACAGAAGCGGATGCCCCCATATCGGAGTCTGAGGCGTCAGCTCGCCCCAGAGGCTGCTTGTCAAAGGAAAAAAAAAAGTTCACAAATTTATCTGTTGTAAACAGTTCTCCAATTTATCCCCTACAAGAAAACCAACGGGCAAACCAAAATCTGAAAAATTCTACAAGAAACATTTAAAATACTACTGCAAGAGGGTACACAGCAGCGGGGCGCCCCATATCCGAGTCTGAGGCGTCAGCTCGCCCCAGAGGCTGCTTGTCAAAGGAAAGGAAAAAGTTTACAAATTTTCCTAACGTAAACAGTCCTCTAGCCTATTTCCTACAAAGAAGCGAACGGGCAAACCAAAATCAGAGAAATTTGATAAGAAACATTCAAGATACTACTGCAAAAGGGTACACAACAGCGGAGTGCCCCATATCCTAGTCTGAGGCGTCAGCTCGCTCCAGAGGCTGCTTGTCAAAGGAAAAGAAAAAGTTCACGAATTTTTCCGTAATAAACATTTTTCTAACCTATCTTCTCAGCAAAAATCGAAGGGCGAACCAAAATCTAGAAAAGTCTGGCAGAAACATCGAAATCACTACTCTAAGGGTTCGCAGCTGCGGATGGCCCCATATCTGAGTCTGAGGCGTCAGCTCGCCCCAGAGGCTGCTTGTCAAAGGAAAAAAGAAAGTTTACAATTTTATCTATTGTAAACAGTTCTCTAACCTATTTCCGACAAAGAAAAAAAGGGCAAAGGAAAATCTAAAAAATTTCAGAAGAAACATTTAAAATACTACTGCAAGAGGGTACACAGCAGCGGATGGCCCCATATCCTAGTCTGAGGCGTCAGCTCGCCCCAGAGGCTGTTTGTCAAAGGAAAAAAAAGTTCACAAATTTATCCGTTGTAAACAGTTCTCTCACTTATCGTCTACAAAGAAACAAGAGGGCAAACCAAAATCTGAAAAATTTCAGAAGGAACATTCAAAATACTACTGCAAGAGAGTACACAGCAGCGAATGGCCCCATATCCTAGTCTGAGGCGTCAGCTCGCCCCAGAGGCTGCTTGTCGAAGGAAAAAAAAAAGTTTACAAATTTATCTGTTGTAAACAGTTTTGTAACCTATTTCCTACAAAGAAACAAAAGGCAAGCCAGAATCTAAAAAATTTCAGAAGAAACATTCAAAATACTACTGCAAGAGGGTACACAGCAGCGGGGCGCCCTATATCCGAGTCTGAGGCGTCAGCTCGCCCCAGAGGCTGCTTGTCAAAGGAAAAGAAAAAGTTTACAAATTTTCCTAACGTAAACAGTTCTCTAGCCTATTTCCTACAAAGAAGCAAACGGGCAAACCAAAATCTGAAAAATTTTAGAAGAAACATTCAAAATACTACTGCAAGAGGGTACACAGCAGCGGGGCGCCCCATATCCGAGTCTGAGGCGTCAGCTCGCCCATGAGACTGCTTGTCAAAAGAAAAAAAAAAGTTCACAAATTTATCTGTTGTAAACAGTTCTCCAATCTATCCCCTACAAGAAAACCAACGGGCAAACCAAAATCTGAAAAATTCTACAAGAAACATTTAAAATACTACTGCAAGAGGGTACACAGCAGCGGGGCGCCCCATCTCCGAGTCCGAGGCGTCAGCTGGCCCCAGAGGCTGCTTGTCAAAGGAAAGGATAAAGTTTACAAATTTTCCTAACGTAAACAGTCCTCTAGCCTATTTCCTACAAAGAAGCGAAAGGGCAAACCAAAATCAGAAAAATTTGATAAGAAACATTCAAGATACTACTGCAAGAGGGTACACAGCAGCGGAGTGCCCCATATCCTAGTCTGAGGCGTCAGCTCGCTCCAGAGGCTGCTTGTCAAAGGAAAAGAAAAAGTTCACGAATTTTTCCGTGATAAACATTTTTCTAACCTATCTTCTCAGCAAAAATCGAAGGGCGAACCAAAATCTAGAAAAGTCTGGCAGAAACATCGAAATCACTACTCTAAGGGTTCGCAGCTGCGGATGGCCCCATATCTGAGTCTGAGGCGTCAGCTCGCCCCAGAGGCTGCTTGTCAAAGGAAAAAAGAAAGTTTACAATTTTATCTATTGTAAACAGTTCTCTAACCTATTTCCGACAAAGAAAAAAAGGGCAAAGGAAAATCTAAAAACTTTCAGAAGAAACATTTAAAATACTACTGCAAGAGGGTACACAGCAGCGGGGCGCCCCATATCCGAGTCTGAGGCGTCAGCTCGCCCCAGAGGCTGCTTGTCAAAGGAAAAGAAAAAGTTTACAAATTTTCCTAACGTAAACAGTTCTCTAGCCTATTTCCTACAAAGAAGCGAACGGGCGAACCAAAATCTGAAAAATTTGAGAAGAAACATTCAAAATACTCCTGCAAGAGGGTACACAGCAGCGGGGCGCCCCATATCCGAGTCTGAGGCGTCAGCTCGCCCATGAGACTGCTCGTCAAAAGAAAAGAAAAAGTTCACAAATTCATCTGTTGTAAACAGTTCTCTAACCTATCTCCTACAAAAAAACGAAACGGCAAACCAAAATCTACGAAGTTTCAGAAGAAACATTCAAAATACTACTGCAAGAGGGTACACAGAAGCGGATGCCCCCATATCGGAGTCTGAGGCGTCAGCTCGCCCCAGAGGCTGCTTGTCAAAGGAAAAAAGAAAGTTCACAAATTTTTCTGTTATAAACAGTTCTCCAATTTATCCCCTACAAGAAAACCAACGGGCAAACCAAAATCTGAAAAATTCTACAAGAAACATTTAAAATGACACTGCAAGAGGGTACACAGCAGCGGGGCGCCCCATATCCGAGTCTGAGGCGTCAGCTCGCCCCAGAGGCTGCTTGTCAAAGGAAAGGAAAAAGTTTACAAATTTTCCTAACGTAAACAGTCCTCTAGCCTATTTCCTACAAAGAAGCGAACGGGCAAACCAAAATCAGAAAAATTTGATAAGAAACATTCAAGATACTACTGCAAAAGGGTACACAGCAGCGGAGTGCCCCATATCCTAGTCTGAGGCGTCAGCTCGCTCCAGAGGCTGCTTGTCAAAGGAAAAGAAAAAGTTCACGAATTTTTCTGTAATAAACATTTTTCTAACCTATCTTCTCAGCAAAAATCAAAGGGCGAACCAAAATCTAGAAAAGTCTGGCAGAAACATCGAAATCACTACTCTAAGGGTTCGCAGCTGCGGATGGCCCCATATCCGAGTCTGAGGCGTCAGCTCGCCCCAGAGGCTGCTTGTCGAAGGAAAAAAGAAAGTTTACAAATTTATCTGTTGTAAACAGTTTTGTAACCTATTTCCTACAAAGAAACAAAAGGCAAGCCAGAATCTAAAAAATTTCAGAAGAAACATTCAAAATACTACTGCAAGAGGGTACACAGCAGCGGGGCGCCCTATATCCGAGTCTGAGGCGTCAGCTCGCCCCAGAGGCTGCTTGTCAAAGGAAAAGAAAAAGTTTACAAATTTTCCTAACGTAAACAGTTCTTTAGCCTATTTCCTACAAAGAAGCAAACGGGCAAACCAAAATCTGAAAAATTTTAGAAGAAACATTCAAAATACTACTGCAAGAGGGTACACAGCAGCGGGGCGCCCCATATCCGAGTCTGAGGCGTCAGCTCGCCCATGAGACTGCTTGTCAAAAGAAAAAAAAAGTTCACAAATTTATCTGTTGTAAACAGTTCTCCAATCTATCCCCTACAAGAAAACCAACGGGCAAACCAAAATCTGAAAAATTCTACAAGAAACATTTAAAATACTACTGCAAGAGGGTACACAGCAGCGGGGCGCCCCATCTCCGAGTCCGAGGCGTCAGCTGGCCCCAGAGGCTGCTTGTCAAAGGAAAGGATAAAGTTTACAAATTTTCCTAACGTAAACAGTCCTCTAGCCTATTTCCTACAAAGAAGCGAAAGGGCAAACCAAAATCAGAAAAATTTGATAAGAAACATTCAAGATACTACTGCAAGAGGGTACACAGCAGCGGAGTGCCCCATATCCTAGTCTGAGGCGTCAGCTCGCTCCAGAGGCTGCTTGTCAAAGGAAAAGAAAAAGTTCACAAATTTTCCTAACGTCAACAGTTCTCTAGCCTATTTCCTACAAAGAAGCGAACGGGCAAACCAAAATCTGAAAAATTTGAGAAGAAACATTCAAAATACTCCTGCAAGAGGGTACACAGCAGCGGGGCGCCCCATATCCGAGTCTGAGGCGTCAGCTCGCCCATGAGACTGCTTATCAAAAGAAAAGAAAAAGTTCACAAATTCATCTGTTGCAAACAGTTCTCTAACCTATCTCCTACAAAGAAACGAAAGGGCAAACCAAAATCTACGAAGTTTCAGAAGAAACATTCAAAATACTACTGCAAGAGGGTACACAGAAGCGGATGCCCCCATATCGGAGTCTGAGGCGTCAGCTCGCCCCAGAGGCTGCTTGTCAAAGGAAAAAAAAAAGTTCACAAATTTATCTGTTGTAAACAGTTCTCCAACTTATCCCCTACAAGGAAACCAACGGGCAAACCAAAATCTGAAAAATTCTACAAGAAACATTTAAAATACTACTGCAAGAGGGTACACAGCAGCGGGGCGCCCCATATCCGAGTCTGAGGCGTCAGCTCGCCCCAGAGGCTGCTTGTCAAAGGAAAGGAAAAAGTTTACAAATTTTCCTAACGTAAACAGTCCTCTAGCCTATTTCCTACAAAGAAGCGAACGGGCAAACCAAAATCAGAAAAATTTGATAAGAAACATTCAAGATACTACTGCAAAAGGGTACACAACAGCGGAGTGCCCCATATCCTAGTCTGAGGCGTCAGCTCGCTCCAGAGGCTGCTTGTCAAAGGAAAAGAAAAAGTTCACGAATTTTTCCGTAATAAACATTTTTCTAACCTATCTTCTCAGCAAAAATCGAAGGGCGAACCAAAATCTAGAAAAGTCTGGCAGAAACATCGAAATCACTACTCTAAGGGTTCGCAGCTGCGGATGGCCCCATATCTGAGTCTGAGGCGTCAGCTCGCCCCAGAGGCTGCTTGTCAAAGGAAAAAAGAAAGTTTACAATTTTATCTATTGTAAACAGTTCTCTAACCTATTTCCGACAAAGAAAAAAAGGGCAAAGGAAAATCTAAAAACTTTCAGAAGAAACATTTAAAATACTACTGCAAGAGGGTACACAGCAGCGGATGGCCCCATATCCTAGTCTGAGGCGTCAGCTCGCCCCAGAGGCTGTTTGTCAAAGGAAAAAAAAGTTCACAAATTTATCCGTTGTAAACAGTTCTCTCACTTATCGTCTACAAAGAAACAAGAGGGCAAACCAAAATCTGAAAAATTTCAGAAGGAACATTCAAAATACTACTGCAAGAGAGTACACAGCAGCGAATGGCCCCATATCCTAGTCTGAGGCGTCAGCTCGCCCCAGAGGCTGCTTGTCGAAGGAAAAAAAAAGTTTACAAATTTATCTGTTGTAAACAGTTTTGTAACCTATTTCCTACAAAGAAACAAAAGGCAAGCCAGAATCTAAAAAATTTCAGAAGAAACATTCAAAATACTACTGCAAGAGGGTACACAGCAGCGGGGCGCCCTATATCCGAGTCTGAGGCGTCAGCTCGCCCCAGAGGCTGCTTGTCAAAGGAAAAGAAAAAGTTTACAAATTTTCCTAACGTAAACAGTTCTCTAGCCTATTTCCTACAAAGAAGCAAACGGGCAAACCAAAATCTGAAAAATTTTAGAAGAAACATTCAAAATACTACTGCAAGAGGGTACACAGCAGCGGGGCGCCCCATATCCGAGTCTGAGGCGTCAGCTCGCCCATAAGACTGCTTGTCAAAAGAAAAAAAAAAGTTCACAAATTTATCTGTTGTAAACAGTTCTCCAATCTATCCCCTACAAGAAAACCAACGGGCAAACCAAAATCTGAAAAATTCTACAAGAAACATTTAAAATACTACTGCAAGAGGGTACACAGCAGCGGGGCGCCCCATCTCCGAGTCCGAGGCGTCAGCTGGCCCCAGAGGCTGCTTGTCAAAGGAAAGGATAAAGTTTACAAATTTTCCTAACGTAAACAGTCCTCTAGCCTATTTCCTACAAAGAAGCGAAAGGGCAAACCAAAATCAGAAAAATTTGATAAGAAACATTCAAGATACTACTGCAAGAGGGTACACAGCAGCGGAGTGCCCCATATCCTAGTCTGAGGCGTCAGCCCGCTCCAGAGGCTGCTTGTCGAAGGAAAAGAAAAAGTTCACGAATTTTTCCGTAATAAACATTTTTCTAACCTATCTTCTCAGCAAAAATCGAAGGGCGAACCAAAATCTAGAAAAGTCTGGCAGAAACATCGAAATCACTACTCTAAGGGTTCGCAGCTGCGGATGGCCCCATATCCGAGTCTGAGGCGTCAGCTCGCCCCAGAGGCTGCATGTCAAAGGAAAAAAGAAAGTTTACAATTTTATCTATTGTAAACAGTTCTCTAACCTATTTCCGACAAAGAAAAAAAAGGCAAACCGAAATCTGAAAAATTTTACAAGAAACATTCAAAATATTACTGCAAGAGGGTACACAGCAGCGGGGCGCCCCATATCCGAGTCTGAGGCGTCAGCTCGCCCCAGAGGCTGCTTGTCAAAGGAAAAGAAAAAGTTTACAAATTTTCCTAACGTAAACAGTTCTCTAGCTTATTTCCTACAAAGAAGCGAACGGGCGAACCAAAATCTGAAAAATTTGAGAAGAAACATTCAAAATACTCCTGCAAGAGGGTACACAGCAGCGGGGCGCCCCATATCCGAGTCTGAGGCGTCAGCTCGCCCATGAGACTGCTCGTCAAAAGAAAAGAAAAAGTTCACAAATTCATCTGTTGTAAACAGTTCTCTAACCTATCTCCTACAAAAAAACGAAACGGCAAACCAAAATCTACGAAGTTTCAGAAGAAACATTCAAAATACTACTGCAAGAGGGTACACAGAAGCGGATGCCCCCATATCGGAGTCTGAGGCGTCAGCTCGCCCCAGAGGCTGCTTGTCAAAGGAAAAAAGAAAGTTCACAAATTTTTCTGTTATAAACAGTTCTCCAATTTATCCCCTACAAGAAAACCAACGGGCAAACCAAAATCTGAAAAATTCTACAAGAAACATTTAAAATGACACTGCAAGAGGGTACACAGCAGCGGGGCGCCCCATATCCGAGTCTGAGGCGTCAGCTCGCCCCAGAGGCTGCTTGTCAAAGGAAAGGAAAAAGTTTACAAATTTTCCTAACGTAAACAGTCCTCTAGCCTATTTCCTACAAAGAAGCGAACGGGCAAACCAAAATCAGAAAAATTTGATAAGAAACATTCAAGATACTACTGCAAAAGGGTACACAGCAGCGGAGTGCCCCATATCCTAGTCTGAGGCGTCAGCTCGCTCCAGAGGCTGCTTGTCAAAGGAAAAGAAAAAGTTCACGAATTTTTCCGTAATAAACATTTTTCTAACCTATCTTCTCAGCAAAAATCGAAGGGCGAACCAAAATCTAGAAAAGTCTGGCAGAAACATCGAAATCACTACTCTAAGGGTCCGCAGCTGCGGATGGCCCCATATCCGAGTCTGAGGCGTCAGCTCGCCCCAGAGGCTGCTTGTCGAAGGAAAAAAGAAAGTTTACAAATTTATCTGTTGTAAACAGTTTTGTAACCTATTTCCTACAAAGAAACAAAAGGCAAGCCAGAATCTAAAAAATTTCAGAAGATACATTCAAAATACTACTGCAAGAGGGTACACAGCAGCGGGGCGCCCTATATCCGAGTCTGAGGCGTCAGCTCGCCCCAGAGGCTGCTTGTCAAAGGAAAAGAAAAAGTTTACAAATTTTCCTAACGTAAACAGTTCTCTAGCCTATTTCCTACAAAGAAGCAAACGGGCAAACCAAAATCTGAAAAATTTCAGAAGAAACATTCAAAATACTACTGCAAGAGGGTACACAGCAGCGGGGCGCCCTATATCCGAGTCTGAGGCGTCAGCTCGCCCCAGAGGCTGCTTGTCAAAGGAAAAGAAAAAGTTTACAAATTTTCCTAACGTAAACAGTTCTCTAGCCTATTTCCTACAAAGAAGCAAACGGGCAAACCAAAATCTGAAAAATTTTAGAAGAAACATTCAAAATACTACTGCAAGAGGGTACACAGCAGCGGGGCGCCCCATCTCCGAGTCCGAGGCGTCAGCTGGCCCCAGAGGCTGCTTGTCAAAGGAAAGGATAAAGTTTACAAATTTTCCTAACGTAAACAGTCCTCTAGCCTATTTCCTACAAAGAAGCGAAAGGGCAAACCAAAATCAGAAAAATTTGATAAGAAACATTCAAGATACTACTGCAAGAGGGTACACAGCAGCGGAGTGCCCCATATCCTAGTCTGAGGCGTCAGCTCGCTCCAGAGGCTGCTTGTCGAAGGAAAAGAAAAAGTTCACGAATTTTTCCGTAATAAACATTTTTCTAACCTATCTTCTCAGCAAAAATCGAAGGGCGAACCAAAATCTAGAAAAGTCTGGCAGAAACATCGAAATCACTACTCTAAGGGTTCGCAGCTGCGGATGGCCCCATATCCGAGTCTGAGGCGTCAGCTCGCCCCAGAGGCTGCATGTCAAAGGAAAAAAGAAAGTTTACAATTTTATCTATTGTAAACAGTTCTCTAACCTATTTCCGACAAAGAAAAAAAAGGCAAACCGAAATCTGAAAAATTTTACAAGAAACATTCAAAATATTACTGCAAGAGGGTACACAGCAGCGGGGCGCCCCATATCCGAGTCTGAGGCGTCAGCTCGCCCCAGAGGCTGCTTGTCAAAGGAAAAGAAAAAGTTTACAAATTTTCCTAACGTAAACAGTTCTCTAGCCTATTTCCTACAAAGAAGCGAACGGGCGAACCAAAATCTGAAAAATTTGAGAAGAAACATTCAAAATACTTCTGCAAGAGGGTACACAGCAGCGGGGCGCCCCATATCCGAGTCTGAGGCGTCAGCTCGCCCATGAGACTGCTCGTCAAAAGAAAAGAAAAAGTTCACAAATTCATCTGTTGTAAACAGTTCTCTAACCTATCTCCTACAAAAAAACGAAACGGCAAACCAAAATCTACGAAGTTTCAGAAGAAACATTCAAAATACTACTGCAAGAGGGTACACAGAAGCGGATGCCCCCATATCGGAGTCTGAGGCGTCAGCTCGCCCCAGAGGCTGCTTGTCAAAGGAAAAAAGAAAGTTCACAAATTTTTCTGTTATAAACAGTTCTCCAATTTATCCCCTACAAGAAAACCAACGGGCAAACCAAAATCTGAAAAATTCTACAAGAAACATTTAAAATGACACTGCAAGAGGGTACACAGCAGCGGGGCGCCCCATATCCGAGTCTGAGGCGTCAGCTCGCCCCAGAGGCTGCTTGTCAAAGGAAAGGAAAAAGTTTACAAATTTTCCTAACGTAAACAGTCCTCTAGCCTATTTCCTACAAAGAAGCGAACGGGCAAACCAAAATCAGAAAAATTTGATAAGAAACATTCAAGATACTACTGCAAAAGGGTACACAGCAGCGGAGTGCCCCATATCCTAGTCTGAGGCGTCAGCTCGCTCCAGAGGCTGCTTGTCAAAGGAAAAGAAAAAGTTCACGAATTTTTCCGTAATAAACATTTTTCTAACCTATCTTCTCAGCAAAAATCGAAGGGCGAACCAAAATCTAGAAAAGTCTGGCAGAAACATCGAAATCACTACTCTAAGGGTCCGCAGCTGCGGATGGCCCCATATCCGAGTCTGAGGCGTCAGCTCGCCCCAGAGGCTGCTTGTCGAAGGAAAAAAGAAAGTTTACAAATTTATCTGTTGTAAACAGTTTTGTAACCTATTTCCTACAAAGAAACAAAAGGCAAGCCAGAATCTAAAAAATTTCAGAAGATACATTCAAAATACTACTGCAAGAGGGTACACAGCAGCGGGGCGCCCTATATCCGAGTCTGAGGCGTCAGCTCGCCCCAGAGGCTGCTTGTCAAAGGAAAAGAAAAAGTTTACAAATTTTCCTAACGTAAACAGTTCTCTAGCCTATTTCCTACAAAGAAGCAAACGGGCAAACCAAAATCTGAAAAATTTCAGAAGAAACATTCAAAATACTACTGCAAGAGGGTACACAGCAGCGGGGCGCCCTATATCCGAGTCTGAGGCGTCAGCTCGCCCCAGAGGCTGCTTGTCAAAGGAAAAGAAAAAGTTTACAAATTTTCCTAACGTAAACAGTTCTCTAGCCTATTTCCTACAAAGAAGCAAACGGGCAAACCAAAATCTGAAAAATTTTAGAAGAAACATTCAAAATACTACTGCAAGAGGGTACACAGCAGCGGGGCGCCCCATCTCCGAGTCCGAGGCGTCAGCTGGCCCCAGAGGCTGCTTGTCAAAGGAAAGGATAAAGTTTACAAATTTTCCTAACGTAAACAGTCCTCTAGCCTATTTCCTACAAAGAAGCGAAAGGGCAAACCAAAATCAGAAAAATTTGATAAGAAACATTCAAGATACTACTGCAAGAGGGTACACAGCAGCGGAGTGCCCCATATCCTAGTCTGAGGCGTCAGCTCGCTCCAGAGGCTGCTTGTCGAAGGAAAAGAAAAAGTTCACGAATTTTTCCGTAATAAACATTTTTCTAACCTATCTTCTCAGCAAAAATCGAAGGGCGAACCAAAATCTAGAAAAGTCTGGCAGAGACATCGAAATCACTACTCTAAGGGTTCGCAGCTGCGGATGGCCCCATATCCGAGTCTGAGGCGTCAGCTCGCCCCAGAGGCTGCATGTCAAAGGAAAAAAGAAAGTTTACAATTTTATCTATTGTAAACAGTTCTCTAACCTATTTCCGACAAAGAAAAAAAAGGCAAACCGAAATCTGAAAAATTTTACAAGAAACATTCAAAATATTACTGCAAGAGGGTACACAGCAGCGGGGCGCCCCATATCCGAGTCTGAGGCGTCAGCTCGCCCCAGAGGCTGCTTGTCAAAGGAAAAGAAAAAGTTTACAAATTTTCCTAACGTAAACAGTTCTCTAGCCTATTTCCTACAAAGAAGCGAACGGGCGAACCAAAATCTGAAAAATTTGAGAAGAAACATTCAAAATACTTCTGCAAGAGGGTACACAGCAGCGGGGCGCCCCATATCCGAGTCTGAGGCGTCAGCTCGCCCATGAGACTGCTCGTCAAAAGAAAAGAAAAAGTTCACAAATTCATCTGTTGTAAACAGTTCTCTAACCTATCTCCTACAAAAAAACGAAACGGCAAACCAAAATCTACGAAGTTTCAGAAGAAACATTCAAAATACTACTGCAAGAGGGTACACAGAAGCGGATGCCCCCATATCGGAGTCTGAGGCGTCAGCTCGCCCCAGAGGCTGCTTGTCAAAGGAAAAAAGAAAGTTCACAAATTTTTCTGTTATAAACAGTTCTCCAATTTATCCCCTACAAGAAAACCAACGGGCAAACCAAAATCTGAAAAATTCTACAAGAAACATTTAAAATGACACTGCAAGAGGGTACACAGCAGCGCGGCGCCCCATATCCGAGTCTGAGGCGTCAGCTCGCCCCAGAGGCTGCTTGTCAAAGGAAAGGAAAAAGTTTACAAATTTTCCTAACGTAAACAGTCCTCTAGCCTATTTCCTACAAAGAAGCGAACGGGCAAACCAAAATCAGAAAAATTTGATAAGAAACATTCAAGATACTACTGCAAAAGGGTACACAGCAGCGGAGTGCCCCATATCCTAGTCTGAGGCGTCAGCTCGCCCCAGAGGCTGCTTGTCAAAGGAAAAAAAAAGTTTACAAATTTATTTGTTGTAAACAGTTCTGTAACCTATCTCCTACGAAGAAACAAAAGGGCGAACCAGAATCTAACAATCTCCAGTAGAAACATTCAAAATACTACTGCAAGAGGGTACACAGCAGCAAATGGCCCCATATCCTAGTCTGAGGCGTCAGCTCGCCCCAAAGGCTGCTTTTCCAAGGAAAAAAGAAAGTTCACAAAATTATCTCTTGTAAACAGTTCTCTAACCAATTTCCTACGAAGGAACGAAAGGGCAAACCAAAATCTACGAAGTTTCAGAAGAAACATCCAAAATACTACTGCAAGAGGGTACACAGAATCGGATGCCCCCATATCGGAGTCTGAGGCGTCAGCTCGCCCCAGAGGCTGCTTGTCAAAGGAAAAAAAAAAGTTCACAAATTCATCTGTTGTAAGAAGTTCTCTAACCTATCTCCTACGAAGAAACAAAATGGCAAACCACAATCTAAAAAATTTCAGAAGAAACATTCAAAATACTACTGCAAGAGGGTACAGAGCAGCGGAGTGCCCCATATCCTAGTCTGAGGCGTCAGCTCGCCCCAGAGGCTGCTTGTCTAAGGAAAAAAGGAAGTTCACAAATTTATCTGTTGTAAGCAGTTCTCCAATCTATTCCCTACAAGAAAACCAACGGGCAAACCAAAATCTGAAAAATTCTACAAGAAACATTTAAAACGACACTGCAAGAGGGTACACAGCAGCGGGGCGCCCCATATCCGAGTCTGAGGCGTCAGCTCGCCCCAGAGGCTGCTTGTCAAAGGAAAGGAAAAAGTTTACAAATTTTCCTAACGTAAACAGTCCTCTAGCCTATTTCCTACAAAGAAGCGAACGGGCAAACCAAAATCAGAAAAATTTGATAAGAAACATTCAAGATACTACTGCAAAAGGGTACACGGCAGCGGAGTGCCCCATATCCTAGTCTGAGGCGTCAGCTCGCTCCAGAGGCTGCTTGTCAAAGGAAAAGAAAAAGTTCACGAATTTTTCTGTAATAAACATTTTTCTAACCTATCTTGTCAGCAAAAATCGAAGGGCGAACCAAAATCTAGAAAAGTCTGGCAGAAACATCGAAATCACTACTCTAAGGGTTCGCAGCTGCGGATGGCCCCATATCCGAGTCTGAGGCGTCAGCTCGCCCCAGAGGCTGCTTGTCAAAGGAAAAAAGAAAGTTTACAATTTTATCTATTGTAAACAGTTCTCTAACCTATTTCCGACAAAGAAAAAAAAGGGCAAAGGAAAATCTAAAAAATTTCAGAAGAAACATTCAAAATACTACTGCAAGAGGGTACACAGCAGCGGATGGCCCCATATCCGAGTCTGAGGCGTCACCTCGCCCCAGAGGCTGTTTGTCAAAGGAAAAAAAAGTTCACAAATTTATCCGTTGTAAACAGTTCTCTCACTTATCGTCTACAAAGAAACAAGAGGGCAAACCAAAATCTGAAAAATTTCAGAAGGAACATTCAAAATACTACTGCAAGAGGGTACACAGAAGCGGATGCCCCCATATCGGAGTCTGAGGCGTCAGCTCGCCCCAGAGGCTGCTTGTCAAAGTAAAAAAAAAAGTTTACAAATTTATGTGTTGTAAAAAGTTCTCTAACCTATCTCCTACGAAGAAACAAAATGGCAAACCACAATCTAAAAATTTTCAGAAGAAACATTCAAAATACTACTGCAAGAGGGTACACAGCAGCGGAGTGCCCCATATCCTAGTCTGAGGCGTCAGCTCGCCCCAGAGGCTGCTTGTCAAAGGAAAAAAGAAAGTTCACAAATTTATCTGTTGTAAACAGTTCTCCAATCTATCCCCTACAAGAAAACCAACGGGCAAACCAAAATCTGAAAAATTCTACAAGAAACATTTAAAATACTACTGCAAGAGGGTACACAGCAGCGGGGCGCCCCATATCCGAGTCTGAGGCGTCAGCTTGCCCCAGAGGCTGCTTGTCAAAGGAAAGGATAAAGTTCACAAATTTTCCTAACGTAAACAGTCCTCTAGCCTATTTCCTACAAAGAAGCGAACGGGCAAACCAAAATCAGAAAAATTTGATAAGAAACATTCAAGATACTACTGCAAGAGGGTACACAGCAGCGGAGTGCCCCATATCCTAGTCTGAGGCGTCAGCTCGCTCCAGAGGCTGCTTGTCAAAGGAAAAGAAAAAGTTCACGAATTTTTCCGTATTAAACATTTTTCTAACCTATCTTCTCAGCAAAAATTGAAGGGCGAACCAAAATCTAGAAAAGTCTGGCAGAAACATCGAAAACACTACTCTAAGGGTTCGCAGCTGCGGATGGCCCCATATCCGAGTCTGAGGCGTCAGCTCGCCCCAGAGGCTGCTTGTCAAAGGAAAAGAAAAAGTTTACAATTTTATCTATTGTAAACAGTTCTCTAACCTATTTCCGACAAAGAAAAAAAAGGCAAACCGAAATCTGAAAAATTTTACAAGAAACATTCAAAATATTACTGCAAGAGGGTACACAGCAGCGGGGCGCCCCATATCCGAGTCTGAGGCGTCAGCTCGCCCCAGAGGCTGCTTGTCAAAGGAAAAGAAAAAGTTTACAAATTTTCCTAACGTAAACAGTTCTCTAGCCTATTTCCTACAAAGAAGCGAACGGGCAAACCAAAATCTGAAAAATTTGAGAAGAAACATTCAAAATACTCCTGCAAGAGGGTACACAGCAGCGGGGCGCCCCATATCCGAGTCTGAGGCGTCAGCTCGCCCATGAGACTGCTTGTCAAAAGAAAAGAAAAAGTTCACAAATTCATCTCTTGTAAACAGTTCTCTAACCTATCTCCTACAAAGAAACGAAACGGCAAACCAAAATCTACGAAGTTTTAGAAGAAACATTCAAAATACTACTGCAAGAGGGTACACAGAAGCGGATGCGCCCATATCGGAGTCTGAGGCGTCAGCTCGCCCCAGAGGCTGCTTGTCAAAGGAAAAAAGAAAGTTCACAAATTTATCTGTTGTAAACAGTTCTCCAATTTATCCCCTACAAGAAAACCAACGGGCAAACCAAAATCTGAAAAATTCTACAAGAAACATTTAAAATACTACTGCAAGAGGGTACACGGCAGCGGGGCGCCCCATATCCTAGTCTGATGCGTCAGCTCGCCCCAGAGGCTGCTTGTCAAAGGAAAAAAGAAAGTTCACAAATTTATCTGTTGTAAACCGTTCTGTTACCTATCTCCTACGAAGAAACAAAAGGGCGAACCAAAATGTAACAATCTCCAGTAGAAACATTCAAAATACTACTGCAAGAGGGTTCGCAGCTGCGGATGGCCCCATATCCGAGTCTAAGGCGTCAGCTCGCCCCAGAGGCTGCTTGTCGAAGGAAAAAAGAAAGTTCACAAATTCATCTAATGAAACCAGTTCTCTAACCTATCTTCTACAAAGAAAGAAATGGGCAAACCAAAATCTAAAAAATTCCAAAAGAAACATTCAAAATACTACTGCAAGAGGGTACACAGCAGCGAATGGCCCCATATCCTAGTCTGAGGCGTCAGCTCGCCCCAGAGGCTGCTTGTCAAAGAAAAAAAGAAAGTTCACAAAAATATCTGTTGTAAACAGTTCTCTAACCAATTTCCTACAAGAAAACCAACGGGCAAACCAAAATCTGAAAAATTTTCCAAGAAACATTTAAAATATTACTGCAAGAGGGTACACAGCAGCGGGGCGCCCCATTTCCGAGTCTGAGGCGTCAGCTCGCCCCAGAGGCTGCTTGTCAAAGGAAAAAAAAAAGTTCACAAATTCATCTAATGTAAACAGTTCTCTAACCTATCTTCTACAAAGAAAGAAATGGGCAAACCAAAATCTAATAAATTCTAAAAGAAACATTCAAAATACTACTGCAAGAGGGTACACAGCAGCAGAGTGCCCCATATCCTGGTCT
Source organism: Sussaba pulchella (assembly GCA_963971145.1). Lineage (NCBI taxonomy): Eukaryota > Metazoa > Arthropoda > Insecta > Hymenoptera > Ichneumonidae > Sussaba > Sussaba pulchella. The sequence goes on along the minus strand of OZ020169.1, from coordinate 2,054,919 downwards.
AAGGCGTCAGCTCGCCCCAGAGGCAGCTTGTCGAAGGAAAAGAAAAAGTTTACAAATTTATCTGTTGTAAAAAGTTCTGTAACCTATCTCCTACAAAAAAACAAAAGGCAAGCCAAAATCTAAAAAATTTCAGAAGAAACATTCAAAATAATACTACAAGAGGGTACACAGCAGCGAATGGCTCCATATCCTAGCCTGAGGCGTCAGCTCGCCCCAGAGGCTGCTTGTCAAAGGAAAAAAGAAAGTTCACAAATTCATCTAATGTAACCAGTTCTCTAACCTATCTTCTACAAAGAAAGAAATGGGCAAACCAAAATCTAAAAAATTCCAAAAGAAACATTCAAAATACTACTGCAAGAGGGTACACAGCAGCGGAGTGCCCCATATCCTAGTCTGAGGCGTCAGCTTGCCCCAGAGGCTGCTTGTCGAAGGAAAAAAAAAAGTTTACAAATTTATCTGTTGTGAACAGTTCTGTAACCTATCTCCTACGAAGAAACAAAAGGGCGAACCAGAATCTAACAATCTCCAGTAGAAACATTCAAAATTCTACTGCAAGAGGGAACACAGCAGCGGATGGCCCCATATCCGAGTCGTAGGCGTCAGCTCGCCCCAGAGGCTGCTTGTCAAAGGAAAAAAGAAAGTTAACAATTTTATCTATTGTAAACAGTTCTCTAACCTATTTCCGACAAAGAAAAAAAAGGGCAAAGGAAAATCTAAAAAATTTCAGAAGAAACATTCAAAATACTACTGCAAGAGGGTACACAGCAGCAAATGGCCCCATATCCTAGTCTGAGGCGTCAGCTCGCCCCAAAGGCTGCTTTTCCAAGGAAAAAAGAAAGTTCACAAAATTATCTCTTGTAAACAGTTCTCTAACCAATTTCCCACGAAGAAACGAAAGGGCAAACCAAAATCTACGAAGTTTCAGAAGAAACATCCAAAATACTACTGCAAGAGGGTACACAGAATCGGATGCCCCCATATCGGAGTTTGAGGCGTCAGCTCGCCCCAGAGGCTGCTTGTCAAAGGAAAAAAAAAAGTTCACAAATTCATCTGTTGTAAAAAGTTCTCTAACCTATCTCCTACGAAGAAACAAAATGGCAAACCACAATCTAAAAAATTTCAGAAGAAACATTCAAAATACTACTGCAAGAGGGTACAGAGCAGCGGAGTGCCCCATATCCTAGTCTGAGGCGTCAGCTCGCCCCAGAGGCTGCTTGTCTAAGGAAAAAAGGAAGTTCACAAATTTATCTGTTGTAAGCAGTTCTCCAATCTATCCCCTACAAGAAAACCAACGGGCAAACCAAAATCTGAAAAATTCTACAAGAAACATTTAAAATGACACTGCAAGAGGGTACACAGCAGCGGGGCGCCCCATATCCGAGTCTGAGGCGTCAGCTCGCCCCAGAGGCTGCTTGTCAAAGGAAAGGAAAAAGTTTACAAATTTTCCTAACGTAAACAGTCCTCTAGCCTATTTCCTACAAAGAAGCGAACAGGCAAACCAAAATCAGGAAAATTTGATAAGAAACATTCAAGATACTACTGCAAAAGGGTACACAGCAGCGGAGTGCCCCATATCCTAGTCTGAGGCGTCAGCTCGCTCCAGAGGCTGCTTGTCAAAGGAAAAGAAAAAGTTCACGAATTTTTCTGTAATAAACATTTTTCTAACCTATCTTCTCAGCAAAAATCGAAGGGCGAACCAAAATCTAGAAAAGTCTGGCAGAAACATCGAAATCACTACTCTAAGGGTTCGCAGCTGCGGATGGCCCCATATCCGAGTCTGAGGCGTCAGCTCGCCCCAGAGGCTGCTTGTCAAAGGAAAAAAGAAAGTTTACAATTTTATCTATTGTAAACAGTTCTCTAACCTATTTCCGACAAAGAAAAAAAAGGGCAAAGGAAAATCTAAAAAATTTCAGAAGAAACATTTAAAATACTACTGCAAGAGGGTACACAGCAGCGGATGGCCCCATATCCAAGTCTGAGGCGTCAGCTTGCCCCAGAGGCTGTTTGTCAAAGGAAAAAAAAGTTCACAAATTTATCCGTTGTAAACAGTTCTCTCACTTATCGTCTACAAAGAAACAAGAGGGCAAACCAAAATCTGAAAAATTTCAGAAGGAACATTCAAAATACTACTGCAAGAGGGTACACAGAAGCGGATGCCCCCATATCGGAGTCTGAGGCGTCAGCTCGCCCCAGAGGCTGCTTGTCAAAGTAAAAAAAAAAGTTTACAAATTTATCTGTTGTAAAAAGTTCTCTAACCTATCTCCTACGAAGAAACAAAATGGCAAACCACAATCTAAAAAATTTCAGAAGAAACATTCAAAATACTACTGCAAGAGGGTACACAGCAGCGGAGTGCCCCATATCCTAGTCTGAGGCGTCAGCTCGCCCCAGAGGCTGCTTGTCAAAGGAAAAAAGAAAGTTCACAAATTTATCTGTTGTAAACAGTTCTCCAATCTATCCCCTACAAGAAAACCAACGGGCAAACCAAAATCTGAAAAATTCTACAAGAAACATTTAAATCACTACTGCAAGAGGGTACACAGCAGCGGGGCGCCCCATATCCGAGTCTGAGGCGTCAGCTGGCCCCAGAGGCTGCTTGTCAAAGGAAAGGATAAAGTTCACAAATTTTCCTAACGTAAACAGTCCTCTAGCCTATTTCCTACAAAGAAGCGAACGGGCAAACCAAAATCAGAAAAATTTGATAAGAAACATTCAAGATACTACTGCAAGAGGGTACACAGCAGCGGAGTGCCCCATATCCTAGTCTGAGGCGTCAGCTCGCTCCAGAGGCTGCTTGTCAAAGGAAAAGAAAAAGTTCACGAATTTTTCCGTAATAAACAGTTTTCTAACCTATCTTCTCAGCAAAAATTGAAGGGCGAACCAAAATCTAGAAAAGTCTGGCAGAAACATCGAAAACACTACTGTAAGGGTTCGCAGCTGCGGATGGCCCCATATCCGAGTCTGAGGCGTCAGCTCGCCCCAGAGGCTGCTTGTCAAAGGAAAAAAGAAAGTTTACAATTTTATCTATTGTAAACAGTTCTCTAACCTATTTCCGACAAAGAAAAAAAAGGCAAACCGAAATCTGAAAAATTTAACAAGAAACATTTAAAATATTATTGCAAGAGGGTACACAGCAGCGGGGCGCCCCATATCCGAGTCTGAGGCGTCAGGTCGCCCATGAGACTGCTTGTCAAAAGGAAAGAAAAAGTTCACAAATTCATCTCTTGTAAACAGTTCTCTAACCTATCTCCTACAAAGAAACGAAACGGCAAACCAAAATCTACGAAGTTTCAGAAGAAACATTCAAAATACTACTGCAAGAGGGTACACAGAAGCGGATGCCCCCATATCGGAGTCTGAGGCATCAGCTCGCCCCAGAGGCTGCTTGTCAAAGGAAAAAAGAAAGTTCACAAATTCATCTAATGTAACCAGTTCTCTAACCTATCTTCTACAAAGAAAGAAATGGGCAAACCAAAATCTAAAAAATTCCAAAAGAAACATTCAAAATACTACTGCAAGAGGGTACACAGCAGCGGAGTGCCCCATATCCTAGTCTGAGGCGTCAGCTTGCCCCAAAGGCTGCTTGTCGAAGGAAAAAAAAAAGTTTACAAATTTATCTGTTGTAAACAGTTCTGTAACCTATCTCCTACGAAGAAACAAAAGGGCGAACCAGAATCTAACAATCTCCAGTAGAAACATTCAAAATACTACTGCAAGAGGGAACACAGCAGCGGATGGCTCCATATCCTAGCCTGAGGCGTCAGCTCGCCCCAGAGGCTGCTTGTCAAAGGAAAAAAGAAAGTTCACAAATTCATCTAATGTAACCAGTTCTCTAACCTATCTTCTACAAAGAAAGAAATGGGCAAACCAAAATCTAAAAAATTCCAAAAGAAACATTCAAAATACTACTGCAAGAGGGTACACAGCAGCGGAGTGCCCCATATCCTAGTCTGAGGCGTCAGCTTGCCCCAGAGGCTGCTTGTCGAAGGAAAAAAAAAAGTTTACAAATTTATCTGTTGTAAACAGTTCTGTAACCTATCTCCTACGAAGAAACAAAAGGGCGAACCAGAATCTAACAATCTCCAGTAGAAACATTCAAAATTCTACTGCAAGAGGGAACACAGCAGCGGATGGCCCCATATCCGAGTCGTAGGCGTCAGCTCGCCCCAGAGGCTGCTTGTCAAAGGAAAAAAGAAAGTTAACAATTTTATCTATTGTAAACAGTTCTCTAACCTATTTCCGACAAAGAAAAAAAAGGGCAAAGGAAAATCTAAAAAATTTCAGAAGAAACATTCAAAATACTACTGCAAGAGGGTACACAGCAGCAAATGGCCCCATATCCTAGTCTGAGGCGTCAGCTCGCCCCAAAGGCTGCTTTTCCAAGGAAAAAAGAAAGTTCACAAAATTATCTCTTGTAAACAGTTCTCTAACCAATTTCCCACGAAGAAACGAAAGGGCAAACCAAAATCTACGAAGTTTCAGAAGAAACATCCAAAATACTACTGCAAGAGGGTACACAGAATCGGATGCCCCCATATCGGAGTTTGAGGCGTCAGCTCGCCCCAGAGGCTGCTTGTCAAAGGAAAAAAAAAAGTTCACAAATTCATCTGTTGTAAAAAGTTCTCTAACCTATCTCCTACGAAGAAACAAAATGGCAAACCACAATCTAAAAAATTTCAGAAGAAACATTCAAAATACTACTGCAAGAGGGTACAGAGCAGCGGAGTGCCCCATATCCTAGTCTGAGGCGTCAGCTCGCCCCAGAGGCTGCTTGTCTAAGGAAAAAAGGAAGTTCACAAATTTATCTGTTGTAAGCAGTTCTCCAATCTATCCCCTACAAGAAAACCAACGGGCAAACCAAAATCTGAAAAATTCTACAAGAAACATTTAAAATGACACTGGAAGAGGGTACACAGCAGCGGGGCGCCCCATATCCGAGTCTGAGGCGTCAGCTCGCCCCAGAGGCTGCTTGTCAAAGGAAAGGAAAAAGTTTACAAATTTTCCTAACGTAAACAGTCCTCTAGCCTATTTCCTACAAAGAAGCGAACGGGCAAACCAAAATCTGAAAAATTTTACAAGAAACATTTAAAATATTACTGCAAGAGGGTACATAGCAGCGGGGCGCCCCATTTCCGAGTCTGAGGCGTCAGCTCGCCCCAGAGGCTGCTTGTCAAAGGAAAAAAAAAAGTTCACAAATTCATCTAATGTAAACAGTTCTCTAACCTATCTTCTACAAAGAAAGAAATGGGCAAACCAAAATCTAATAAATTCTAAAAGAAACATTCAAAATACTACTGCAAGAGGGTACACAGCAGCAGAGTGCCCCATATCCTGGTCTAAGGCGTCAGCTTGCCCCAGAGGCAGCTTGTCGAAGGAAAAGAAAAAGTTTACAAATTTATCTGTTGTAAAGAGTTCTGTAACCTATCTCCTACAAAAAAACAAAAGGCAAGCCAAAATCTAAAAAATTTCAGAAGAAACATTAAAAATAATACTACAAGAGGGTACACAGCAGCGAATGGCTCCATATCCTAGCCTGAGGCGTCAGCTCGCCCCAGAGGCTGCTTGTCAAAGGAAAAAAGAAAGTTCACAAATTCATCTAATGTAACCAGTTCTCTAACCTATCTTCTACAAAGAAAGAAATGGGCAAACCAAAATCTAAAAAATTCCAAAAGAAACATTCAAAATACTACTGCAAGAGGGTACACAGCAGCGGAGTGCCCCATATCCTAGTCTGAGGCGTCAGCTTGCCCCAGAGGCTGCTTGTCGAAGGAAAAAAAAAAGATTACAAATTTATCTGTTGTAAACAGTTCTGTAACCTATCTCCTACGAAGAAACAAAAGGGCGAACCAGAATCTAACAATCTCCAGTAGAAACATTCAAAATACTACTGCAAGAGGGAACACAGCAGCGGATGGCCCCATATCCGAGTCGTAGGCGTCAGCTCGCCCCAGAGGCTGCTTTTCAAAGGAAAAAAGAAAGTTAACAATTTTATCTATTGTAAACAGTTCTCTAACCTATTTCCGGTAAAGAAAAAAAAGGGCAAAGGAAAATCTAAAAAATTTCAGAAGAAACATTCAAAATACTACTGCAAGAGGGTACACAGCAGCAAATGGCCCCATATCCTAGTCTGAGGCGTCAGCTCGCCCCAGAGGCTGCTTTTCCAAGGAAAAAAGAAAGTTCACAAAATTATCTCTTGTAAACAGTTCTCTAACCAATTTATTACGAAGAAACGAAAGGGCAAACCAAAATCTACGAAGTTTTAGAAGAAACATCCAAAATACTACTGCAAGAGGGTACACAGAATCGGATGCCCCCATATCGGAGTCTGAGGCGTCAGCTCGCCCCAGAGGCTGCTTGTCAAAGGAAAAAAAAAAGTTCACAAATTCATCTGTTGTAAAAAGTTCTCTAACCTATCTCCTACGAAGAAACAAAATGGCAAACCACAATCTAAAAAATTTCAGAAGAAACATTCAAAATACTACTGCAAGAGGGTACAGAGCAGCGGAGTGCCCCATATCCTAGTCTGAGGCGTCAGCTCGCCCCAGAGGCTGCTTGTCTAAGGAAAAAAGGAAGTTCACAAATTTATCTGTTGTAAGCAGTTCTCCAATCTATCCCCTACAAGAAAACCAACGGGCAAACCAAAATCTGAAAAATTCTACAAGAAACATTTAAAACGACACTGCAAGAGGGTACACAGCAGCGGGGCGCCCCATATCCGAGTCTGAGGCGTCAGCTCGCCCCAGGGGCTGCTTGTCAAAAGAAAGGAAAAAGTTTACAAATTTTCCTAACGTAAACAGCCCTCTAGCCTATTTCCTACAAAGAAGCGAACAGGCAAACCAAAATCAGAAAAATTTGATAAGAAACATTCAAGATACTACTGCAAAAGGGTACACAGCAGCGGAGTGCCCCATATCCTAGTCTGAGGCGTCAGCTCGCTCCAGAGGCTGCTTGTCAAAGGAAAAGAAAAAGTTCACGAATTTTTCTGTAATAAACATTTTTCTAACCTATCTTCTCAGCAAAAATCGAAGGGCGAACCAAAATCTAGAAAAGTCTGGCAGAAACATCGAAATCACTACTCTAAGGGTTCGCAGCTGCGGATGGCCCCATATCCGAGTCTGAGGCGTCAGCTCGCCCCAGAGGCTGCTTGTCAAAGGAAAAAAGAAAGTTTACAATTTTATCTATTGTAAACAGTTCTCTAACCTATTTCCGACAAAGAAAAAAAAGGGCAAAGGAAAATCTAAAAAATTTCAGAAGAAACATTTAAAATACTACTGCAAGACGGTACACAGCAGCGGATGGCCCCATATCCAAGTCTGAGGCGTCAGCTTGCCCCAGAGGCTGCATGTCAAAGGAAAAAAAAAGTTTACAAATTTATCTGTTGTAAACAGTTCTATTACCTATCTTCTACAAAGAAACGAAAGGGCAAACGAAAATCTAAAAATTTACAGTAGAAACATTCGAAATACTACTGCAAGAGGGTACACAGAAGCGGATGCCCCCATATCGGAGTCTGAGGCGTCAGCTCCCCCCAGAGGCTGCTTGTCAAAGGAAAAAAGAAAGTTCACAAATTCATCTAATGTAACCAGTTCTCTAACCTATCTTCTACAAAGAAAGAAATGGGCAAACCAAAATATAAAAAATTCCAAAAGAAACATTCAAAATACTACTGCAAGAGGGTACACAGCAGCGGAGTGCCCCATATCCTAGTCTGAGGCGTCAGCTTGCCCCAGAGGCTGCTTGTCGAAGGAAAAAAAAAAGTTTACAAATTTATCTGTTGTAAACAGTTCTGTAACCTATCTCCTACGAAGAAACAAAAGGGCGAACCAGAATCTAACAATCTCCAGTAGAAACATTCAAAATACTACTGCAAGAGGGAACACAGCAGCGGATGGCCCCATATCCGAGTCGTAGGCGTCAGCTCGCCCCAGAGGCTGCTTGTCAAAGGAAAAAAGAAAGTTAACAATTTTATCTATTGTAAACAGTTCTCTAACCTATTTCCGACAAAGAAAAAAAGGGCAAAGGAAAATCTTAAAAATTTCAGAAGAAACATTCGAAATACTACTGCAAGAGGGTACACAGCAGCAATTGGCCCCATATCCTAGTCTGAGGCGTCAGCTCGCCCCAGAGGCTGCTTTTCCAAGGAAAAAAGAAAGTTCACAAAATTATCTCTTGTAAACAGTTCTCTAACCAATTTCCTACAAAGAAACGAAAGGGCAAACCAAAACCTACGAAGTTTCAGAAGAAACATTCAAAATACTACTGCAAGAGGGTACACAGAATCGGATGCCCCCATATCGGAGTCTGAGGCGTCAGCTCGCCCCAGAGGCTGCTTGTCAAAGGAAAAAAAAAAGTTCACAAATTTATCTGTTGTAAAAAGTTCTCTAACCTATCTCCTACGAAGAAACAAAATGGCAAACCACAATCTAAAAAATTTCAGAAGAAACATTCAAAATACTACTGCAAGAGGGTACAGAGCAGCGGAGTGCCCCATATCCTAGTCTGAGGCGTCAGCTCGCCCCAGAGGCTGCTTGTCTGAGGAAAAAAGGGAGTTCACAAATTTATCTGTTGTAAGCAGTTCTCCAATCTATCCCCTACAAGAAAACCAACGGGCAAACCAAAATCTGAAAAATTCTACAAGAAACATTTAAAATGACACTGCAAGAGGGTACACAGCAGCGGGGCGCCCCATATCCGAGTCTGAGGCGTCAGCTCGCCCCAGAGGCTGCTTGTCAAAGGAAAGGAAAAAGTTTACAAATTTTCTTAACGTAAACAGTTCTCTAGCCTATTTCCGACAAAGAAAAAAAAGGGCAAAGGAAAATCTAAAAAATTTCAGAAGAAACATTCAAAATACTACTGCAAGAGGGTACACAGCAGCAAATGGCCCCATATCCTAGTCTGAGGCGTCAGCTCGCCCCAAAGGCTGCTTTTCCAAGGAAAAAAGAAAGTTCACAAAATTATCTCTTGTAAACAGTTCTCTAACCAATTTCCCACGAAGAAACGAAAGGGCAAACCAAAATCTACGAAGTTTCAGAAGAAACATCCAAAATACTACTGCAAGAGGGTACACAGAATCGGATGCCCCCATATCGGAGTTTGAGGCGTCAGCTCGCCCCAGAGGCTGCTTGTCAAAGGAAAAAAAAAAGTTCACAAATTCATCTGTTGTAAAAAGTTCTCTAACCTATCTCCTACGAAGAAACAAAATGGCAAACCACAATCTAAAAAATTTCAGAAGAAACATTCAAAATACTACTGCAAGAGGGTACAGAGCAGCGGAGTGCCCCATATCCTAGTCTGAGGCGTCAGCTCGCCCCAGAGGCTGCTTGTCTAAGGAAAAAAGGAAGTTCACAAATTTATCTGTTGTAAGCAGTTCTCCAATCTATCCCCTACAAGAAAACCAACGGGCAAACCAAAATCTGAAAAATTCTACAAGAAACATTTAAAATGACACTGCAAGAGGGTACACAGCAGCGGGGCGCCCCATATCCGAGTCTGAGGCGTCAGCTCGCCCCAGAGGCTGCTTGTCAAAGGAAAGGAAAAAGTTTACAAATTTTCCTAACGTAAACAGTCCTCTAGCCTATTTCCTACAAAGAAGCGAACGGGCAAACCAAAATCTGAAAAATTTTACAAGAAACATTTAAAATATTACTGCAAGAGGGTACATAGCAGCGGGGCGCCCCATTTCCGAGTCTGAGGCGTCAGCTCGCCCCAGAGGCTGCTTGTCAAAGGAAAAAAAAAAGTTCACAAATTCATCTAATGTAAACAGTTCTCTAACCTATCTTCTACAAAGAAAGAAATGGGCAAACCAAAATCTAATAAATTCTAAAAGAAACATTCAAAATACTACTGCAAGAGGGTACACAGCAGCAGAGTGCCCCATATCCTGGTCTAAGGCGTCAGCTTGCCCCAGAGGCAGCTTGTCGAAGGAAAAGAAAAAGTTTACAAATTTATCTGTTGTAAAGAGTTCTGTAACCTATCTCCTACAAAAAAACAAAAGGCAAGCCAAAATCTAAAAAATTTCAGAAGAAACATTAAAAATAATACTACAAGAGGGTACACAGCAGCGAATGGCTCCATATCCTAGCCTGAGGCGTCAGCTCGCCCCAGAGGCTGCTTGTCAAAGGAAAAAAGAAAGTTCACAAATTCATCTAATGTAACCAGTTCTCTAACCTATCTTCTACAAAGAAAGAAATGGGCAAACCAAAATCTAAAAAATTCCAAAAGAAACATTCAAAATACTACTGCAAGAGGGTACACAGCAGCGGAGTGCCCCATATCCTAGTCTGAGGCGTCAGCTTGCCCCAGAGGCTGCTTGTCGAAGGAAAAAAAAAAGATTACAAATTTATCTGTTGTAAACAGTTCTGTAACCTATCTCCTACGAAGAAACAAAAGGGCGAACCAGAATCTAACAATCTCCAGTAGAAACATTCAAAATACTACTGCAAGAGGGAACACAGCAGCGGATGGCCCCATATCCGAGTCGTAGGCGTCAGCTCGCCCCAGAGGCTGCTTTTCAAAGGAAAAAAGAAAGTTAACAATTTTATCTATTGTAAACAGTTCTCTAACCTATTTCCGGTAAAGAAAAAAAAGGGCAAAGGAAAATCTAAAAAATTTCAGAAGAAACATTCAAAATACTACTGCAAGAGGGTACACAGCAGCAAATGGCCCCATATCCTAGTCTGAGGCGTCAGCTCGCCCCAGAGGCTGCTTTTCCAAGGAAAAAAGAAAGTTCACAAAATTATCTCTTGTAAACAGTTCTCTAACCAATTTATTACGAAGAAACGAAAGGGCAAACCAAAATCTACGAAGTTTTAGAAGAAACATCCAAAATACTACTGCAAGAGGGTACACAGAATCGGATGCCCCCATATCGGAGTCTGAGGCGTCAGCTCGCCCCAGAGGCTGCTTGTCAAAGGAAAAAAAAAAGTTCACAAATTCATCTGTTGTAAAAAGTTCTCTAACCTATCTCCTACGAAGAAACAAAATGGCAAACCACAATCTAAAAAATTTCAGAAGAAACATTCAAAATACTACTGCAAGAGGGTACAGAGCAGCGGAGTGCCCCATATCCTAGTCTGAGGCGTCAGCTCGCCCCAGAGGCTGCTTGTCTAAGGAAAAAAGGAAGTTCACAAATTTATCTGTTGTAAGCAGTTCTCCAATCTATCCCCTACAAGAAAACCAACGGGCAAACCAAAATCTGAAAAATTCTACAAGAAACATTTAAAACGACACTGCAAGAGGGTACACAGCAGCGGGGCGCCCCATATCCGAGTCTGAGGCGTCAGCTCGCCCCAGGGGCTGCTTGTCAAAAGAAAGGAAAAAGTTTACAAATTTTCCTAACGTAAACAGCCCTCTAGCCTATTTCCTACAAAGAAGCGAACAGGCAAACCAAAATCAGAAAAATTTGATAAGAAACATTCAAGATACTACTGCAAAAGGGTACACAGCAGCGGAGTGCCCCATATCCTAGTCTGAGGCGTCAGCTCGCTCCAGAGGCTGCTTGTCAAAGGAAAAGAAAAAGTTCACGAATTTTTCTGTAATAAACATTTTTCTAACCTATCTTCTCAGCAAAAATCGAAGGGCGAACCAAAATCTAGAAAAGTCTGGCAGAAACATCGAAATCACTACTCTAAGGGTTCGCAGCTGCGGATGGCCCCATATCCGAGTCTGAGGCGTCAGCTCGCCCCAGAGGCTGCTTGTCGAAGGAAAAAAGAAAGTTTACAAATTTATCTGTTGTAAACAGTTCTATTACCTATCTTCTACAAAGAAACGAAAGGGCAAACGAAAATCTAAAAATTTACAGTAGAAACATTCGAAATACTACTGCAAGAGGGTACACAGAAGCGGATGCCCCCATATCGGAGTCTGAGGCGTCAGCTCCCCCCAGAGGCTGCTTGTCAAAGGAAAAAAGAAAGTTCACAAATTCATCTAATGTAACCAGTTCTCTAACCTATCTTCTACAAAGAAAGAAATGGGCAAACCAAAATATAAAAAATTCCAAAAGAAACATTCAAAATACTACTGCAAGAGGGTACACAGCAGCGGAGTGCCCCATATCCTAGTCTGAGGCGTCAGCTTGCCCCAGAGGCTGCTTGTCGAAGGAAAAAAAAAAGTTTACAAATTTATCTGTTGTAAACAGTTCTGTAACCTATCTCCTACGAAGAAACAAAAGGGCGAACCAGAATCTAACAATCTCCAGTAGAAACATTCAAAATACTACTGCAAGAGGGAACACAGCAGCGGATGGCCCCATATCCGAGTCGTAGGCGTCAGCTCGCCCCAGAGGCTTCTTGTCAAAGGAAAAAAGAAAGTTAACAATTTTATCTATTGTAAACAGTTCTCTAACCTATTTCCGACAAAGAAAAAAAGGGCAAAGGAAAATCTTAAAAATTTCAGAAGAAACATTTAAAATACTACTGCAAGAGGGTACACAGCAGCGGATGGCCCCATATCCTAGTCTGAGGCGTCAGCTCGCCCCAGAGGCTGCATGTCAAAGGAAAAAAGAAAGTTTACAATTTTATCTATTGTAAACAGTTCTCTAACCTATTTCCGACAAAGAAAAAAAAGGCAAACCGAAATCTGAAAAATTTTACAAGAAACATTCAAAATACTACTGCAAGAGGGTACACAGCAGCGGGGCGCCCCATATCCTAGTCTGAGGCGTCAGCTCGCCCCAGAGGCTGCTTGTCAAAGGAAAAAAGAAAGTTCACAAAATTATCTGTTGTAAACAGTTCTCTAACCAATTTCCTACAAAAAAAACCAACGGGCAAACCAAAATCTGAAAAATTTTACAATAAACTTTTAAAATATTACTGCAAGAGGAAACACAGCAGCGGGGCGCCCCATTTCCGAGTCTGAGGCGTCAGCTCGCCCTAGAGGCTGCTTGTCAAAGGAAAAGAAAAAGTTTACAAATTTTCCTAACGTAAACAGTTTTCTAGCCTATTTCCTACAAAGAAGCGAACGGGCAAACAAAAATCTGAAAAATTTCAAAAGAAACATTCAAAATACTACTGAAAGAGGGTACACAGCGTCGGATGGCCCAATATCCGAGTCTGAGGCATCAGCTCGCCCATGAGACTGCTTTTCAAAAGAAAAGAAAAAGTTCACAAATTTATCTGTTGTAAACAGTTCTGTAACCTATCTCCTACAAAAAAACAAAAGGCAAGCCGAAATCTAAAAAATTTCAGAAGAAACATTCAAAATAATACTACAAGAGGGTACACAGCAGCGAATGGCCCCATATCCTAGTCTGAGGCGTCAGCTCGCGCCAGAGGCTGCTTGTCAAAGGAAAAAAGAAAGTTCACAAATTCATCTAATGTAAACAGTTCTCTAACCTATCTTCTACAAAGAAAGAAATGGGCAAACCAAAATCTAAAAAATTCCAAAAGAAACATTCAAAATACTACTGCAAGAGGGTACACAGCAGCGGAGTGCCCCATATCCTAGTCTGAGGCGTCAGCTTGCCCCAGAGGCTGCTTGTCGAAGGAAAAAAAAAAGTTTACAAATTTATCTGTTGTAAACAGTTCTGTAACCTATCTTCTACGAAGAAACAAAAGGGCGAACCAAAATCTAACAATCTCCAGTAGAAACATTCAAAATACTACTGCAAGAGGGAACACAGCAGCGGATTGCCCCATATCCGAGTCGTAGGCGTCAGCTCGCCCCAGAGGCTGCTTGTCAAAGGAAAAAAGAAAGTTCACAAAATTATCTGTTGTAAACAGTTCTCTAACCAATTTCCTACAAAAAAAACCAACGGGCAAACCAAAATCTGAAAAATTTTACAATAAACTTTTAAAATATTACTGCAAGAGGAAACACAGCAGCGGGGCGCCCCATTTCCGAGTCTGAGGCGTCAGCTCGCCCTAGAGGCTGCTTGTCAAAGGAAAAGAAAAAGTTTACAAATTTTCCTAACGTAAACAGTTTTCTAGCCTATTTCCTACAAAGAAGCGAACGGGCAAACAAAAATCTGAAAAATTTCAAAAGAAACATTCAAAATACTACTGAAAGAGGGTACACAGCGTCGGATGGCCCAATATCCGAGTCTGAGGCATCAGCTCGCCCATGAGACTGCTTTTCAAAAGAAAAGAAAAAGTTCACAAATTTATCTGTTGTAAACAGTTCTGTAACCTATCTCCTACAAAAAAACAAAAGGCAAGCCGAAATCTAAAAAATTTCAGAAGAAACATTCAAAATAATACTACAAGAGGGTACACAGCAGCGAATGGCCCCATATCCTAGTCTGAGGCGTCAGCTCGCGCCAGAGGCTGCTTGTCAAAGGAAAAAAGAAAGTTCACAAATTCATCTAATGTAAACAGTTCTCTAACCTATCTTCTACAAAGAAAGAAATGGGCAAACCAAAATCTAAAAAATTCCAAAAGAAACATTCAAAATACTACTGCAAGAGGGTACACAGCAGCGGAGTGCCCCATATCCTAGTCTGAGGCGTCAGCTTGCCCCAGAGGCTGCTTGTCGAAGGAAAAAAAAAAGTTTACAAATTTATCTGTTGTAAACAGTTCTGTAACCTATCTTCTACGAAGAAACAAAAGGGCGAACCAAAATCTAACAATCTCCAGTAGAAACATTCAAAATACTACTGCAAGAGGGAACACAGCAGCGGATGGCCCCATATCCGAGTCGTAGGCGTCAGCTCGCCCCAGAGGCTGCTTGTCAAAGGAAAAAAGAAAGTTTACAATTTTATCTATTGTAAACAGTTCTCTAACCTATTTCCGACAACGAAATAAAAGGGCAAAGGAAAATCTGAAAAATTTTACAAGAAACATTCAAAATACTCCTGCAAGAGGGTACACAGCAGCGGATGGCCCCATATCCAAGTCTGAGGCGTCAGCTTGCCCCAGAGGCTGCATGTCAAAGAAAAAAAAAAGTTTACAAATTTATCTGTTGTAAACAGTTCTATTACCTATCTTCTACAAAGAAACGAAAGGGCAAACGAAAATCTAAAAATTTACAGTAGAAACATTCAAAATACTCCTGCAAGAGGGTACACAGAAGCGGATGCCCCCATATCGGAGTCTGAGGCGTCAGCTCGCCCCAGAGGCTGCTTGTCAAAGGAAAAAAGAAAGTTCACAAATTTATCTGTTGTAAACAGTTCTCCAATTTATCCCCTACAAGAAAACCAACAAGCAAACCAAAATCTAAAAAATTCTACAAGAAACATTTAAAATAATACTGCAAGAGGGTACACAGCAGCGGGGCGCCCCATATCCGAGTCTGAGGCGTCAGCTCGCCCCAGAGGCTGCTTGTCAAAGGAAAGGAAAAAGTTTACAAATTTTCCTAACGTAAACAGTCCTCTAGCCTATTTCCTACAAAGAAGCGAACGGGCAAACCAAAATCAGAAAAATTTGATAAGAAACATTCAAGATACTACTGCAAAAGGGTACACAGCAGCGGAGTGCCCCATATCCTAGTCTGAGGCGTCAGCTCGCTCCAGAGGCTGCTTGTCAAAGGGAAAGAAAAAGTTCACGAATTTTTCTGTAATAATTATTTTTCTAACCTATCTTCTCAGCAAAAATCGAAGGGCGAACCAAAATCTAGAAAAGTCTGGCAGAAACATCGAAATCACTACTCTAAGGGTTCGCAGCTGCGGATGGCCCCATATCCGAGTCTGAGGCGTCAGCTCGCCCCAGAGGCTGCTTGTCAAAGGAAAAAAGAAAGTTTACAATTTTATCTATTGTAAACAGTTCTCTAACTTATTTCCGACAAAGAAAAAAAAGGGCAAAGGAAAATCTAAAAAATTTCAGAAGAAACATTTAAAATACTACTGCAAGAGGGTACACAGCAGCGGATGGCCCCATAGCCAAGTCTGAGGCGTCAGCTTGCCCCAGAGGCTGCATGTCAAAGAAAAAAAAAAAGTTTACAAATTTATCTGTTGTAAACAGTTCTATTACCTATCTTCTACAAAGAAACGAAAGGGCAAACGAAAATCTAAAAATTTACAGTAGAAACATTCAAAATACTACTGCAAGAGGGTACACAGCAGCAGATGGCCCCATATCCGAGTCTGAGGCGTCAGCTCGCCCCAGAGGCTGTTTGTCAAAGGAAAAAAAAGTTCACAAATTTATCCGTTGTAAACAGTTCTCTCACTTATCGTCTACAAAGAAACAAGAGGGCAAACCAAAATCTGAAAAATTTCAGAAGGAACATTTAAAATACTACTGCAAGAGGGTACACAGCAGCGGATGGCCCCATATCCAAGTCTGAGGCGTCAGCTTGCCCCAGAGGCTGCATGTCAAAGGAAAAAAAAAGTTTACAAATTTATCTGTTGTAAACAGTTCTATTACCTATCTTCTACAAAGAAACGAAAGGGCAAACGAAAATCTAAAAATTTACAGTAGAAACATTCGAAATACTACTGCAAGAGGGTACACAGAAGCGGATGCCCCCATATCGGAGTCTGAGGCGTCAGCTCCCCCCAGAGGCTGCTTGTCAAAGGAAAAAAGAAAGTTCACAAATTCATCTAATGTAACCAGTTCTCTAACCTATCTTCTACAAAGAAAGAAATGGGCAAACCAAAATATAAAAAATTCCAAAAGAAACATTCAAAATACTACTGCAAGAGGGTACACAGCAGCGGAGTGCCCCATATCCTAGTCTGAGGCGTCAGCTTGCCCCAGAGGCTGCTTGTCGAAGGAAAAAAAAAAGTTTACAAATTTATCTGTTGTAAACAGTTCTGTAACCTATCTCCTACGAAGAAACAAAAGGGCGAACCAGAATCTAACAATCTCCAGTAGAAACATTCAAAATACTACTGCAAGAGGGAACACAGCAGCGGATGGCCCCATATCCGAGTCGTAGGCGTCAGCTCGCCCCAGAGGCTGCTTGTCAAAGGAAAAAAGAAAGTTAACAATTTTATCTATTGTAAACAGTTCTCTAACCTATTTCCGACAAAGAAAAAAAGGGCAAAGGAAAATCTTAAAAATTTCAGAAGAAACATTCGAAATACTACTGCAAGAGGGTACACAGCAGCAATTGGCCCCATATCCTAGTCTGAGGCGTCAGCTCGCCCCAGAGGCTGCTTTTCCAAGGAAAAAAGAAAGTTCACAAAATTATCTCTTGTAAACAGTTCTCTAACCAATTTCCTACAAAGAAACGAAAGGGCAAACCAAAACCTACGAAGTTTTAGAAGAAACATTCAAAATACTACTGCAAGAGGGTACACAGAATCGGATGCCCCCATATCGGAGTCTGAGGCGTCAGCTCGCCCCAGAGGCTGCTTGTCAAAGGAAAAAAAAAAGTTCACAAATTTATCTGTTGTAAAAAGTTCTCTAACCTATCTCCTACGAAGAAACAAAATGGCAAACCACAATCTAAAAAATTTCAGAAGAAACATTCAAAATACTACTGCAAGAGGGTACAGAGCAGCGGAGTGCCCCATATCCTAGTCTGAGGCGTCAGCTCGCCCCAGAGGCTGCTTGTCTGAGGAAAAAAGGAAGTTCACAAATTTATCTGTTGTAAGCAGTTCTCCAATCTATCCCCTACAAGAAAACCAACGGGCAAACCAAAATCTGAAAAATTCTACAAGAAACATTTAAAATGACACTGCAAGAGGGTACACAGCAGCGGGGCGCCCCATATCCGAGTCTGAGGCGTCAGCTCGCCCCAGAGGCTGCTTGTCAAAGGAAAGGAAAAAGTTTACAAATTTTCTTAACGTAAACAGTTCTCTAGCCTATTTCCTACAAAGAAGCGAACGGGCAAACCAAAATCAAAAAAATTTGATAAGAAACATTCAAAATACTACTGCAAGAGGGTACACAGCAGCGGAGTGCCCCATATCCTAGTCTGAGGCGTCAGCTCGCCCCAGAGGCTGCTTGTCAAAGGAAAAAAAAAAGTTCACAAATTTATCTGTTGTAAACAGTTCTCCAATCTATCCCCTACAAGAAAACCAACGGGCAAACCAAAATCTGAAAAATTCTACAAGAAACATTTAAAATACTACTGCAAGAGGGTACACAGCAGCGGGGCGCCCCATATCCGAGTCTGAGGCGTCAGCTGGCCCCAGAGGCTGCTTGTCAAAGAAAAGGATAAAGTTCACAAATTTTCCTAACGTAAACAGTCCTCTAGCCTATTTCCTACAAAGAAGCGAACGGGCAAACCAAAATCAGAAAAATTTGATAAGAAACATTCAAGATACTACTGCAAGAGGGTACACAGCAGCGGAGTGCCCCATATCCTAGTCTGAGGCGTCAGCTCGCTCCAGAGGCTGCTTGTCAAAGGAAAAGAAAAAGTTCACGAATTTTTCCGTAATAAACATTTTTCTAACCTATCTTCTCAGCAAAAATCGAAGGGCGAACCAAAATCTAGAAAAGTCTGGCAGAAACATCGAAATCACTACTCTAAGGGTTCGCAGCTGCGGATGGCCCCATATCCGAGTCTGAGGCGTCAGCTCGCCCCAGAGGCTGCTTGTCAAAGGAAAAAAGAAAGTTTACAATTTTATCTATTGTAAACAGTTCTCTAACCTATTTCCGACAAAGAAAAAAAAGGGCAAAGGAAAATCTAAAAAATTTCAGAAGAAACATTTAAAATACTACTGCAAGAGGGTACACAGCAGCGGGGCGCCCCATATCTGAGTCTGAGGCGTCAGCTCGCCCATGAGACTGCTTGTCAAAAGAAAAAAAAAAGTTCACAAATTTATCTGTTGTAAACAGTTCTCTAACCTATCTCCTACAAAGAAACGAAAGGGCAAACCAAAATCTACGAAGTTTTAGAAGAAACATTCAAAATACTACTGCAAGAGGGTACACAGAAGCGGATGCCCCCATATCGGAGTCTGAGGCGTCAGCTCGCCCCAGAGGCTGCTTGTCAAAGTAAAAAAAAAAGTTTACAAATTCATCTCTTGTAAACAGTTCTCTAACCTATCTCCTACAAAGAAACGAAACGGCAAACCAAAATCTACGAAGTTTCAGAAGAAACATTCAAAATACTACTGCAAGAGGGTACACAGAAGCGGATGCCCCCATATCGGAGTCTGAGGCGTCAGCTCGCCCCAGAGGCTGCTTGTCAAAGGAAAAAAGAAAGTTCACAAATTTATCTGTTGTAAACAGTTCTCCAATTTATCCCCTACAAGAAAACCAACGGGCAAACCAAAATCTGAAAAATTCTACAAGAAACATTTAAAATACTACTGCAAGAGGGTACACAGCAGCGGAGTGCCCCATATCCTAGTCTGAGGCGTCAGCTCGCTCCAGAGGCTGCTTGTCGAAGGAAAAGAAAAAGTTCACGAATTTTTCCGTAATAAACATTTTTCTAACCTATCTTCTCAGCAAAAATCGAAGGGCGAACCAAAATCTAGAAAAGTCTGGCAGAAACATCGAAATCACTACTCTAAGGGTTCGCAGCTGCGGATGGCCCCATATCCGAGTCTGAGGCGTCAGCTCGCCCCAGAGGCTGCATGTCAAAGGAAAAAAGAAAGTTTACAATTTTATCTATTGTAAACAGTTCTCTAACCTATTTCCGACAAAGAAAAAAAAGGCAAACCGAAATCTGAAAAATTTTACAAGAAACATTCAAAATACTACTGCAAGAGGGTACACAGCAGCGGGGCGCCCCATATCCGAGTCTGAGGCGTCAGCTCGCCCCAGAGGCTGCTTGTCAAAGGAAAAAAGAAAGTTTACAATTTTATCTATTGTAAACAGTTCTCTAACCTATTTCCGACAAAGAAAAAAAAGGGCAAAGAAAAATCTAAAAAATTTCAGCAGAAACATTCAAAATACTACTGCAAGAGGGTACACAGCAGCGAATGGCCCCATATCCTAGTCTGAGGCGTCAGCTCGCGCCAGAGGCTGCTTGTCAAAGGAAAAAAGAAAGTTCACAAATTCATCTAATGTAAACAGTTCTCTAACCTATCTTCTACAAAGAAAGAAATGGGCAAACCAAAATCTAAAAAATTCCAAAAGAAACATTCAAAATACTACTGCAAGAGGGTACACAGCAGCGGAGTGCCCCATATCCTAGTCTGAGGCGTCAGCTTGCCCCAGAGGCTGCTTGTCGAAGGAAAAAAAAAAGTTTACAAATTTATCTGTTGTAAACAGTTCTGTAACCTATCTTCTACGAAGAAACAAAAGGGCGAACCAAAATCTAACAATCTCCAGTAGAAACATTCAAAATACTACTGCAAGAGGGAACACAGCAGCGGATGGCCCCATATCCGAGTCGTAGGCGTCAGCTCGCCCCAGAGGCTGCTTGTCAAAGGAAAAAAGAAAGTTCACAAAATTATCTGTTGTAAACAGTTCTCTAACCAATTTCCTACAAAAAAAACCAACGGGCAAACCAAAATCTGAAAAATTTTAGAATAAACTTTTAAAATATTACTGCAAGAGGAAACACAGCAGCGGGGCGCCCCATTTCCGAGTCTGAGGCGTCAGCTCGCCCTAGAGGCTGCTTGTCAAAGGAAAAGAAAAAGTTTACAAATTTTCCTAACGTAAACAGTTTTCTAGCCTATTTCCTACAAAGAAGCGAACGGGCAAACAAAAATCTGAAAAATTTCAAAAGAAACATTCAAAATACTACTGAAAGAGGGTACACAGCGTCGGATGGCCCAATATCCGAGTCTGAGGCATCAGCTCGCCCATGAGACTGCTTTTCAAAAGAAAAGAAAAAGTTCACAAATTTATCTGTTGTAAACAGTTCTGTAACCTATCTCCTACAAAAAAACAAAAGGCAAGCCGAAATCTAAAAAATTTCAGAAGAAACATTCAAAATAATACTACAAGAGGGTACACAGCAGCGAATGGCCCCATATCCTAGTCTGAGGCGTCAGCTCGCGCCAGAGGCTGCTTGTCAAAGGAAAAAAGAAAGTTCACAAATTCATCTAATGTAAACAGTTCTCTAACCTATCTTCTACAAAGAAAGAAATGGGCAAACCAAAATCTAAAAAATTCCAAAAGAAACATTCAAAATACTACTGCAAGAGGGTACACAGCAGCGGAGTGCCCCATATCCTAGTCTGAGGCGTCAGCTTGCCCCAGAGGCTGCTTGTCGAAGGAAAAAAAAAAGTTTACAAATTTATCTGTTGTAAACAGTTCTGTAACCTATCTTCTACGAAGAAACAAAAGGGCGAACCAAAATCTAACAATCTCCAGTAGAAACATTCAAAATACTACTGCAAGAGGGAACACAGCAGCGGATGGCCCCATATCCGAGTCGTAGGCGTCAGCTCGCCCCAGAGGCTGCTTGTCAAAGGAAAAAAGAAAGTTCACAATTTTATCTATTGTAAACAGTTCTCTAACCTATTTCCGACAACGAAATAAAAGGGCAAAGGAAAATCTGAAAAATTTTACAAGAAACATTCAAAATACTACTGCAAGAGGGTACACAGCAGCGGGCGCCCCATATCCGAGTCTGAGGCGTCAGCTCGCCCCAGAGGCTGCTTGTCAAAGGAAAAGAAAAAGTTTACAAATTTTCCTAACGTAAACAGTTCTCTAGCCTATTTCCTACAAAGAAGCGAACGGGCAAACCAAAATCTGAAAAATTTGAAAAGAAACATTCAAAATACTCCTGCAAGAGGGTACACAGCAGCGGATGGCCCCATATCCAAGTCTGAGGCGTCAGCTTGCCCCAGAGGCTGCATGTCAAAGAAAAAAAAAAGTTTACAAATTTATCTGTTGTAAACAGTTCTATTACCTATCTTCTACAAAGAAACGAAAGGGCAAACGAAAATCTAACAATCTCCAGTAGAAACATTCAAAATACTACTGCAAGAGGGAACACAGCAGCGGATGGCCCCATATCCGAGTCGTAGGCGTCAGCTCGCCCCAGAGGCTGCTTGTCAAAGAAAAAAAGAAAGTTTACAATTTTATCTATTGTAAACAGTTCTCTAACCTATTTCCGACAAAGAAAAAAAAGGGCAAAGGAAAATCTAAAAAATTTCAGAAGAAACATTCAAAATACTACTGCAAGAGGGTACACAGCAGCGGATGGCCCCATATCCTAGTCTGAGGCGTCAGCTTGCCCCAGAGGCTGCATGTCAAAGGAAAAAGATAGTTTACAAATTTATCTGTTGTAAACAGTTCTATTACCTATTTTCTACAAAGAAACGAAAGGGCAAACAAAAATCTAAAAATTTACAGTAGAAACATTCAAAATACTACTGCAAGAGGGTACACAGCAGCGGATGGCCCCATATCCGAGTCTGAGGCGTCAGCTCGCCCCAGAGGCTGTTTGTCAAAGGAAAGAAAAGTTCACAAATTTATCCGTTGTAAACAGTTCTCTCACCAATTTCCTACAAGAAAATCAACGGGCAAACTAAAATCTGAAAAATTTCACAAGAAACATTTAAAATATTACTGCAAGAGGGTACACAGCAGCGGGGCGCCCCATATCCGAGTCTGAGGCGTCAGCTCGCCCCAGAGGCTGTTTGTCAAAGGAAAAAAAAGTTCACAAATTTATCCGTTGTAAACAGTTCTCTCAGCTATCTTCTACAAAGAAACATAAGGGCAAACCAAAATCTAAAAAATTTCAGAAGAAACATTCAAAATACTACTGCAAGAGGGTACACAGCAGCGAATGGCCCCATATCCTAGTCTGAGGCGTCAGCTCGCCCCAGAGGCTGCTTGTCAAAGGAAAAAAGAAAGTTCACAAATTCATCTGTTGTAAACAGTTCTCTAACCTATCTCCTACAAAGAAACGAAAGGGCAAACCAAAATCTACGAAGTTTCAGAAGAAACATTCAAAATACTACTGCAAGAGGGTACACAGAAGCGGATGCCCCCATATCGGAGTCTGAGGCGTCAGCTCGCCCCAGAGGCTGCTTGTCAAAGGAAAAAAGAAAGTTCACAAATGTATCTGTTGTAAACAGTTCTCCAATTTATCCCCTACAAGAAAACCAACGGGCAAACCAAAATCTGAAAAATTCTACAAGAAACATTTAAAATACTACTGCAAGAGGGTACACAGCAGCGGAGCGCCCCATATCCGAGTCTGAGGCGTCAGCTCGCCCCAGAGGCTGCTTGTCAAAGGAAAGGAAAAAGTTTACAAATTTTCCTAACGTAAACAGTCCTCTAGCCTATTTCCTACAAAGAAGCGAACGGGCAAACCAAAATCAGAAAAATTTGATAAGAAACATTCAAGATACTACTGCAAAAGGGTACACAACAGCGGAGTGCCCCATATCCTAGTCTGAGGCGTCAGCTCGCTCCAGAGGCTGCTTGTCAAAGGAAAAGAAAAAGTTCACGAATTTTTCCGTAATAAACATTTTTCTAACCTATCTTCTCAGCAAAAATCGAAGGGCGAACCAAAATCTAGAAAAGTCTGGCAGAAACATCGAAATCACTACTCTAAGGGTTCGCAGCTGCGGATGGCCCCATATCCGAGTCTGAGGCGTCAGCTCGCCCCAGAGGCTGCTTGTCAAAGGAAAAAAGAAAGTTTACAATTTTATCTATTGTAAACAGTTCTCTAACCTATTTCCGACAAAGAAAAAAAGGGCAAAGGAAAATCTAAAAAATTTCAGAAGAAACATTTAAAATACTACTGCAAGAGGGTACACAGCAGCGGATGGCCCCATATCCTAGTCTGAGGCGTCAGCTCGCCCCAGAGGCTGTTTGTCAAAGGAAAAAAAAGTTCACAAATTTATCCGTTGTAAACAGTTCTCTCAGTTATCGTCTACAAAAAAACAAGAGGGCAAACCAAAATCTGAAAAATTTCAGAAGGAACATTCAAAATACTACTGCAAGAGAGTACACAGCAGCGAATGGCCCCATATCCTAGTCTGAGGCGTCAGCTCGCCCCAGAGGCTGCTTGTCGGAGGAAAAAAAAAAGTTTACATATTTATCTGTTGTAAACAGTTTTGTAACCTATTTCCTACAAAGAAACAAAAGGCAAGCCAGAATCTAAAAAATTTCAGAAAAAACATTCAAAATACTACTGCAAGAGGGTACACAGCAGCGGGGCGCCCTATATCCGAGTCTGAGGCGTCAGCTCGCCCGAGAGGCTGCTTGTCAAAGGAAAAGAAAAAGTTTACAAATTTTCCTAACGTAAACAGTTCTCTAGCCTATTTCCTACAAAGAAGCGAACGGGCAAACCAAAATCTGAAAAATTTTAGAAGAAACATTCAAAATACTACTGCAAGAGGGTACACAGCAGCGGGGCGCCCCATATCCGAGTCTGAGGCGTCAGCTCGCCCATGAGACTGCTTGTCAAAAGAAAAAAAAAAGTTCACAAATTTATCTGTTGTAAACAGTTCTCCAATCTATCCCCTACAAGAAAACCAACGGGCAAACCAAAATCTAAAAAATTCTACAAGAAACATTTAAAATACTACTGCAAGAGGGTACACAGCAGCGGGGCGCCCCATCTCCGAGTCCGAGGCGTCAGCTGGCCCCAGAGGCTGCTTGTCAAAGGAAAGGATAAAGTTTACAAATTTTCCTAACGTAAACAGTCCTCTAGCCTATTTCCTACAAAAAAGCGAAAGGGCAAACCAAAATCAGAAAAATTTGATAAGAAACATTCAAGATACTACTGCAAGAGGGTACACAGCAGCGGAGTGCCCCATATCCTAGTCTGAGGCGTCAGCTCGCTCCAGAGGCTGCTTGTCGAAGGAAAAGAAAAAGTTCACGAATTTTTCCGTAATAAACATTTTTCTAACCTATCTTCTCAGCAAAAATCGAAGGGCGAACCAAAATCTAGAAAAGTCTGGCAGAAACATCGAAATCACTACTCTAAGGGTTCGCAGCTGCGGATGGCCCCATATCGGAGTCTGAGGCGTCAGCTCGCCCCAGAGGCTGCATGTCAAAGGAAAAAAGAAAGTTTACAATTTTATCTATTGTAAACAGTTCTCTAACCTATTTCCGACAAAGAAAAAAAAGGCAAACCGAAATCTGAAAAATTTTACAAGAAACATTCAAAATACTACTGCAAGAGGGAACACAGCAGCGGATGGCCCCATATCCGAGTCGTAGGCGTCAGCTCGCCCCAGAGGCTGCTTGTCAAAGGAAAAAAGAAAGTTCACAATTTTATCTATTGTAAACAGTTCTCTAACCTATTTCCGACAACGAAATAAAAGGGCAAAGGAAAATCTGAAAAATTTTACAAGAAACATTCAAAATACTACTGCAAGAGGGTACACAGCAGCGGGCGCCCCATATCCGAGTCTGAGGCGTCAGCTCGCCCCAGAGGCTGCTTGTCAAAGGAAAAGAAAAAGTTTACAAATTTTCCTAACGTAAACAGTTCTCTAGCCTATTTCCTACAAAGAAGCGAACGGGCAAACCAAAATCTGAAAAATTTGAAAAGAAACATTCAAAATACTCCTGCAAGAGGGTACACAGCAGCGGATGGCCCCATATCCAAGTCTGAGGCGTCAGCTTGCCCCAGAGGCTGCATGTCAAAGAAAAAAAAAAGTTTACAAATTTATCTGTTGTAAACAGTTCTATTACCTATCTTCTACAAAGAAACGAAAGGGCAACCGAAAATCTAACAATCTCCAGTAGAAACATTCAAAATACTACTGCAAGAGGGAACACAGCAGCGGATGGCCCCATATCCGAGTCGTAGGCGTCAGCTCGCCCCAGAGGCTGCTTGTCAAAGAAAAAAAGAAAGTTTACAATTTTATCTATTGTAAACAGTTCTCTAACCTATTTCCGACAAAGAAAAAAAAGGGCAAAGGAAAATCTAAAAAATTTCAGAAGAAACATTCAAAATACTACTGCAAGAGGGTACACAGCAGCGGATGGCCCCATATCCTAGTCTGAGGCGTCAGCTTGCCCCAGAGGCTGCATGTCAAAGGAAAAAGATAGTTTACAAATTTATCTGTTGTAAACAGTTCTATTACCTATTTTCTACAAAGAAACGAAAGGGCAAACAAAAATCTAAAAATTTACAGTAGAAACATTCAAAATACTACTGCAAGAGGGTACACAGCAGCGGATGGCCCCATATCCGAGTCTGAGGCGTCAGCTCGCCCCAGAGGCTGTTTGTCAAAGGAAAGAAAAGTTCACAAATTTATCCGTTGTAAACAGTTCTCTCACCAATTTCCTACAAGAAAATCAACGGGCAAACTAAAATCTGAAAAATTTCACAAGAAACATTTAAAATATTACTGCAAGAGGGTACACAGCAGCGGGGCGCCCCATATCCGAGTCTGAGGCGTCAGCTCGCCCCAGAGGCTGTTTGTCAAAGGAAAAAAAAGTTCACAAATTTATCCGTTGTAAACAGTTCTCTCAGCTATCTTCTACAAAGAAACATAAGGGCAAACCAAAATCTAAAAAATTTCAGAAGAAACATTCAAAATACTACTGCAAGAGGGTACACAGCAGCGAATGGCCCCATATCCTAGTCTGAGGCGTCAGCTCGCCCCAGAGGCTGCTTGTCAAAGGAAAAAAGAAAGTTCACAAAATTATCTGTTGTAAACAGTTCTCTAACCAATTTCCTACAAGAAAACCCACGGGCAAACCAAAATCTGAAAAATTTTACAATAAACATTTAATATATTACTGCAAGAGGAAACACAGCAGCGGGGCGCCCCATTTCCGAGTCTGAGGCGTCAGCTCGCCCCAGAGGCTGCTTGTCAAAGGAAAAGAAAAAGTTTACAAATTTTCCTAACGTAAACAGTTTTCTAGCCTATTTCCTACAAAGAAGCGAACGGGCAAACAAAAATCTGAAAAATTTCAGAAGAAACATTCAAAATAATACTACAAGAGGGTACACAGCAGCGAATGGCCCCATATGCTAGTCTGAGGCGTCAGCTCGCGCCAGAGGCTGCTTGTCAAAGGAAAAAAGAAAGTTCACAAATTCATCTAATGTAAACAGTTCTCTAACCTATCTTCTACAAAGAAAGAAATGGGCAAACCAAAATCTAAAAAATTCCAAAAGAAACATTCAAAATACTACTGCAAGAGGGTACACAGCAGCGGAGTGCCCCATATCCTAGTCTGAGGCGTCAGCTTGCCCCAGAGGCTGCTTGTCGAAGGAAAAAAAAAGTTTACAAATTTATCTGTTGTAAACAGTTCTGTAACCTATCTCCTACGAAGAAACAAAAGGGCGAACCAAAATCTAACAATCTCCAGTAGAAACATTCAAAATACTACTGCAAGAGGGAACACAGCAGCGGATGGCCCCATATCCGAGTCGTAGGCGTCAGCTCGCCCCAGAGGCTGCATGTCAAAGGAAAAAAGAAAGTTTACAATTTTATCTATTGTAAACAGTTCTCTAACCTATTTCCGACAAAGAAATAAAAGGGCAAAGGAAAATCTGAAAAATTTTACAAGAAACATTCAAAATACTACTGAAAGAGGGTACACAGCAGCGGGGCGCCCCATATCCGAGTCTGGGGCGTCAGCTCGCCCATGAGACTGCTTGTCAAAAGAAAAGAAAAAGTTCACAAATTCATCTGTTGTAAACAGTTCTCTAACCTATCTCCTACAAAGAAACGAAAGGGCAAACCAAAATCTACGAAGTTTCAGAAGAAACATTCAAAATACTACTGCAAGAGGGTACACAGAAGCGGATGCCCCCATATCGGAGTCTGAGGCGTCAGCTCGCCCCAGAGGCTGCTTGTCAAAGGAAAAAAGAAAGTTCACAAATGTATCTGTTGTAAACAGTTCTCCAATTTATCCCCTACAAGAAAACCAACGGGCAAACCAAAATCTGAAAAATTCTACAAGAAACATTTAAAATACTACTGCAAGAGGGTACACAGCAGCGGAGCGCCCCATATCCGAGTCTGAGGCGTCAGCTCGCCCCAGAGGCTGCTTGTCAAAGGAAAGGAAAAAGTTTACAAATTTTCCTAACGTAAACAGTCCTCTAGCCTATTTCCTACAAAGAAGCGAACGGGCAAACCAAAATCAGAAAAATTTGATAAGAAACATTCAAGATACTACTGCAAAAGGGTACACAACAGCGGAGTGCCCCATATCCTAGTCTGAGGCGTCAGCTCGCTCCAGAGGCTGCTTGTCAAAGGAAAAGAAAAAGTTCACGAATTTTTCCGTAATAAACATTTTTCTAACCTATCTTCTCAGCAAAAATCGAAGGGCGAACCAAAATCTAGAAAAGTCTGGCAGAAACATCGAAATCACTACTCTAAGGGTTCGCAGCTGCGGATGGCCCCATATCCGAGTCTGAGGCGTCAGCTCGCCCCAGAGGCTGCTTGTCAAAGGAAAAAAGAAAGTTTACAATTTTATCTATTGTAAACAGTTCTCTAACCTATTTCCGACAAAGAAAAAAAGGGCAAAGGAAAATCTAAAAAATTTCAGAAGAAACATTTAAAATACTACTGCAAGAGGGTACACAGCAGCGGATGGCCCCATATCCTAGTCTGAGGCGTCAGCTCGCCCCAGAGGCTGTTTGTCAAAGGAAAAAAAAGTTCACAAATTTATCCGTTGTAAACAGTTCTCTCAGTTATCGTCTACAAAAAAACAAGAGGGCAAACCAAAATCTGAAAAATTTCAGAAGGAACATTCAAAATACTACTGCAAGAGAGTACACAGCAGCGAATGGCCCCATATCCTAGTCTGAGGCGTCAGCTCGCCCCAGAGGCTGCTTGTCGGAGGAAAAAAAAAAGTTTACATATTTATCTGTTGTAAACAGTTTTGTAACCTATTTCCTACAAAGAAACAAAAGGCAAGCCAGAATCTAAAAAATTTCAGAAAAAACATTCAAAATACTACTGCAAGAGGGTACACAGCAGCGGGGCGCCCTATATCCGAGTCTGAGGCGTCAGCTCGCCCGAGAGGCTGCTTGTCAAAGGAAAAGAAAAAGTTTACAAATTTTCCTAACGTAAACAGTTCTCTAGCCTATTTCCTACAAAGAAGCGAACGGGCAAACCAAAATCTGAAAAATTTTAGAAGAAACATTCAAAATACTACTGCAAGAGGGTACACAGCAGCGGGGCGCCCCATATCCGAGTCTGAGGCGTCAGCTCGCCCATGAGACTGCTTGTCAAAAGAAAAAAAAAAGTTCACAAATTTATCTGTTGTAAACAGTTCTCCAATCTATCCCCTACAAGAAAACCAACGGGCAAACCAAAATCTAAAAAATTCTACAAGAAACATTTAAAATACTACTGCAAGAGGGTACACAGCAGCGGGGCGCCCTATCTCCGAGTCCGAGGCGTCAGCTGGCCCCAGAGGCTGCTTGTCAAAGGAAAGGATAAAGTTTACAAATTTTCCTAACGTAAACAGTCCTCTAGCCTATTTCCTACAAAGAAGCGAACGGGCAAACCAAAATCAGAAAAATTTGATAAGAAACATTCAAGATACTACTGCAAGAGGGTACACAGCAGCGGAGTGCCCCATATCCTAGTCTGAGGCGTCAGCTCGCTCCAGAGGCTGCTTGTCGAAGGAAAAGAAAAAGTTCACGAATTTTTCCGTAATAAACATTTTTCTAACCTATCTTCTCAGCGAAAATCGAAGGGCGAACCAAAATCTAGAAAAGTCTGGCAGAAACATCGAAATCACTACTCTAAGGGTTCGCAGCTGCGGATGGCCCCATATCGGAGTCTGAGGCGTCAGCTCGCCCCAGAGGCTGCATGTCAAAGGAAAAAAGAAAGTTTACAATTTTATCTATTGTAAACAGTTCTCTAACCTATTTCCGACAAAGAAAAAAAAGGCAAACCGAAATCTGAAAAATTTTACAAGAAACATTCAAAATATTACTGCAAGAGGGTACACAGCAGCGGGGCGCCCCATATCCGAGTCTGAGGCGTCAGCTCGCCCCAGAGGCTGCTTGTCAAAGGAAAAGAAAAAGTTTACAAATTTTCCTAACGTAAACAGTTCTCTAGCCTATTTCCTACAAAGAAGCGAACGGGCGAACCAAAATCTGAAAAATTTGAGAAGAAACATTCAAAATACTCCTGCAAGAGGGTACACAGCAGCGGGGCGCCCCATATCCGAGTCTGAGGCGTCAGCTCGCCCATGAGACTGCTCGTCAAAAGAAAAGAAAAAGTTCACAAATTCATCTGTTGTAAACAGTTCTCTAACCTATCTCCTACAAAGAAACGAAACGGCAAACCAAAATCTACGAAGTTTCAGAAGAAACATTCAAAATACTACTGCAAGAGGGTACACAGAAGCGGATGCCCCCATATCGGAGTCTGAGGCGTCAGCTCGCCCCAGAGGCTGCTTGTCAAAGGAAAAAAGAAAGTTCACAAATTTATCTGTTATAAACAGTTCTCCAATTTATCCCCTACAAGAAAACTAACGGGCAAACCAAAATCTGGAAAATTCTACAAGAAACATTTAAAATGACACTGCAAGAGGGTACACAGCAGCGGAGTGCCCCATATCCTAGTCTGAGGCGTCAGCTCGCTCCAGAGGCTGCTTGTCAAAGGAAAAGAAAAAGTTCACAAATTTTTCCGTAATAAACATTTTTCTAACCTATCTTCTCAGCAAAAATCGAAGGGCGAACCAAAATCTAGAAAAGTCTGGCAGAAACATCGAAATCACTACTCTAAGGGTTCGCAGCTGCGGATGGCCCCATATCCGAGTCTGAGGCGTCAGCTCGCCCCAGAGGCTGCTTGTCAAAGGAAAAAAGAAAGTTTACAATTTTATCTATTGTAAACAGTTCTCTAACCTATTTCCGACAAAGAAAAAAAAGGGCAAAGGAAAATCTAAAAAATTTCAGAAGAAACATTTAAAATACTACTGCAAGAGGGTACACAGCAGCGGATGGCCCCATATCCTAGTCTGAGGCGTCAGCTCGCCCCAGAGGCTGCTTGTCAAAGGAAAAAAAAAAGTTCACAAATTTATCTGTTGTAAACAGTTCTGTTACCTATCTCCTACGAAGAAACAAAAGGGCGAACCAAAATCTAACAATCTCCAGTAGAAACATTCAAAATACTACTGCAAGAGGGTTCGCAGCTGCGGATGGCCCCATATCCGAGTCTGAGGCGTCAGCTCGCCCCAGAGGCTGCTTGTCAAAGGAAAAAAGAAAGTTCACAAATTCATCTAATGTAACCAGTTCTCTAACCTATCTTCTACAAAGAAAAAAATGGGCAAACCAAAATCTAAAAAATTCCAAAAGAAACATTCAAAATACTACTGCAAGAGGGTACACAGCAGCGAATGGCCCCATATCCTAGTCTGAGGCGTCAGCTCGCCCCAGAGGCTGCTTGTCAAAGGAAAAAAGAAAGTTCACAAAATTATCTGTTGTAAACAGTTCTCTAACCAATTTCCTACAAGAAAACCGACGGGCAAACCAAAATCTGAAAAATTTTACAAGAAACATTTAAAATATTACTGCAAGAGGGTACACAGCAGCGGGGCGCCCCATTTCCGAGTCTGAGGCGTCAGCTCGCCCCAGAGGCTGCTTGTCAAAGGAAAAAAGAAAGTTCACAAATTCATCTAATGTAACCAGTTCTCTAACCTATCTTCTACAAAGAAAGAAATGGGCAAACCAAAATCTAAAAAATTCCAAAAGAAACATTCAAAATACTACTGCAAGAGGGTACACAGCAGCGAATGGCCCCATATCCTAGTCTGAGGCGTCAGCTCGCCCCAGAGGCTGCTTGTCAAAGGAAAAAAGAAAGTTCACAAAATTATCTGTTGTAAACAGTTCTCTAACCAATTTCCTACAAGAAAACCAACGGGCAAACCAAAATCTGAAAATTTTTACAAGAAACATTTAAAATATTACTGCAAGAGGGTACACAGCAGCGGGGCGCCCCATTTCCGAGTCTGAGGCGTCAGCTTGCCCCAGAGGCTGCTTGTCAAAGGAAAAAAAAAGTTTACAAATTCATCTAATGTAAACAGTTCTCTAACCTATCTTCTACAAAGAAAGAAATGGGCAAACCAAAATCTAATAAATTCTAAAAGAAACATTCAAAATACTACTGCAAGAGGGTACACAGCAGCAGAGTGCCCCATATCCTGGTCTAAGGCGTCAGCTCGCCCCAGAGGCAGCTTGTCGAAGGAAAAGAAAAAGTTTACAAATTTATCTGTTGTAAACAGTTCTGTAACCTATCTCCTACAAAAAAACAAAAGGCAAGCCAAAATCTAAAAAATTTCAGAAGAAACATTCAAAATAATACTACAAGAGGGTACACAGCAGCGAATGGCTCCATATCCTAGCCTGAGGCGTCAGCTCGCCCCAGAGGCTGCTTGTCAAAGGAAAAAAGAAAGTTCACAAATTCATCTAATGTAACCAGTTCTCTAACCTATCTTCTACAAAGAAAGAAATGGGCAAACCAAAATCGAAGAAATTCCAAAAGAAACATTCAAAATACTACTGCAAGAGGGTACACAGCAGCGGAGTGCCCCATATCCTAGTCTGAGGCGTCAGCTTGCCCCAGAGGCTGCTTGTCGAAGGAAAAAAAAAAGTTTACAAATTTATCTGTTGTAAACAGTTCTGTAACCTATCTCCTACAAAGAAACGAAAGGGCAAACCAAAATCTACGAAGTTTTAGAAGAAACATTCAAAATACTACTGCAAGAGGGTACACAGAAGCGGATGCCCCCATATCGGAGTCTGAGGCGTCAGCTTGCCCCAGAGGCTGCTTGTCAAAGTAAAAAAAAAAGTTTACAAATTCATCTCTTGTAAACAGTTCTCTAACCTATCTCCTACAAAGAAACGAAACGGCAAACCAAAATCTACGAAGTTTCAGAAGAAACATTCAAAATACTACTGCAAGAGGGTACACAGAAGCGGATGCCCCCATATCGGAGTCTGAGGCGTCAGCTCGCCCCAGAGGCTGCTCGTCAAAGGAAAAAAGAAAGTTCACAAATTTATCTGTTGTAAACAGTTCTCCAATTTATCCCCTACAAGAAAACCAACGGGCAAACCAAAATCTGAAAAATTCTACAAGAAACATTTAAAATACTACTGCAAGAGGGTACACAGCAGCGGGGCGCCCCATATCCGAGTCTGAGGCGTCAGCTCGCCCATGAGACTGCTTGTCAAAAGAAAAAAAAAAGTTCACAAATTTATCTGTTGTAAACAGTTCTCTAACCTATTTCCTACAAAGAAGCGAACGGGCAAACCGATATCAGAAAAATTTGATAAGAAACATTCAAGATACTACTGCAAAAGGGTACACAGCAGCGGAGTGCCCCATATCCTAGTCTGAGGCGTCAGCTCGCTCCAGAGGCTGCTTGTCAAAGGAAAAGAAAAAGTTCACAAATTTTTCCGTAATAAACATTTTTCTAACCTATCTTCTCAGCAAAAATCGAAGGGCGAACCAAAATCTAGAAAAGTCTGGCAGAAACATCGAAATCACTACTCTAAGGGTTCGCAGCTGCGGATGGCCCCATATCCGAGTCTGAGGCGTCAGCTCGCCCCAGAGGCTGCTTGTCAAAGGAAAAAAGAAAGTTTACAATTTTATCTATTGTAAACAGTTCTCTAGCCTATTTCCGACCAGAAAAAAAAGGGCAAAGGAAAATCTAAAAAATTTCAGAAGAAACATTTAAAATACTACTGCAAGAGGGTACACAGCAGCGGATGGCCCCATATCCTAGTCTGAGGCGTCAGCTCGCCCCAGAGGCTGCTTGTCAAAGGAAAAAAGAAAGTTCACAAATTTGTCTGTTGTAAACAGTTCTGTTACCTATCTCCTACGAAGAAACAAAAGGGCGAACCAAAATCTAACAATCTCCAGTAGAAACATTCAAAATACTACTGCAAGAGGGTTCGCAGCTGCGGATGGCCCCATATCCGAGTCTGAGGCGTCAGCTCGCCCCAGAGGCTGCTTGTCAAAGGAAAAAAGAAAGTTCACAAATTCATCTAATGTAACCAGTTCTCTAACCTATCTTCTACAAAGAAAGAAATGGGCAAACCAAAATCTAAAAAATTCCAAAAGAAACATTCAAAATACTACTGCAAGAGGGTACACAGCAGCGAATGGCCCCATATCCTAGTCTGAGGCGTCAGCTCGCCCCAGAGGCTGCTTGTCAAAGGAAAAAAGAAAGTTTACAAAATTATCTGTTGTAAACAGTTCTCTAACCAATTTCCTACAAGAAAACCAACGGGCAAACCAAAATCTGAAAAATTTTACAAGAAACATTTAAAATATTACTGCAAGAGGGTACACAGCAGCGGATGGCCCCATATCCGAGTCGTAGGCGTCAGCTCGCCCCAGAGGCTGCTTGTCAAAGGAAAAAAGAAAGTTAACAATTTTATCTATTGTAAACAGTTCCCTAACCTATTTCCGACAAAGAAAAAAAAGGGCAAAGGAAAATCTAAAAAATTTCAGAAGAAACATTCAAAATACTACTGCAAGAGGGTACACAGCAGCGAATGGCCCTATATCCTAGTCTGAGGCGTCAGCTCGCCCCAGAGGCTGCTTTTCAAAGGAAAAAAGAAAGTTCACAAAATTATCTCTTGTAAACAGTTCTCTAACCAATTTCCTACAAAGAAACGAAAGGGCAAACCAAAATCTACGAAGTTTCAGGAGAAACATTCAAAATACTACTGCAAGAGGGTACACAGAATCGGATGCCCCCATATCGGAGTCTGAGGCGTCAGCTCGCCCCAGAGGCTGCTTGTCAAAGAAAAAAAAAGTTCACAAATTTATCTGTTGTAAAAAGTTCTCTAACCTATCTCCTACGAAGAAACAAAATGGCAAACCACAATCTAAAAAATTTCAGAAGAAACATTCAAAATACTACTGCAAGAGGGTACAGAGTAGCGGAGTGCCCCATATCCTAGTCTGAGGCGTCAGCTCGCCCCAGAGGCTGCTTGTCAAAGGGAAAAAGGAAGTTCACAAATTTATCTCTTGTAAGCAGTTCTCCAATCTATCCCCTACAAGAAAACCAACGGGCAAACCAAAATCTGAAAAATTCTACAAGAAACATTTAAAATACTACTGCAAGAGGGTACACAGCAGCGGGGCGCCCCATATCCGAGTCTGAGGCGTCAGCTCGCCCCAGAGGCTGCTTGTCAAAGACAAGGATAAAGTTTACAAATTTTCCTAACGTAAACAGTCCTCTAGCCTATTTCCTACAAAGAAGCGAACGGGCAAACCAAAATCAGAAAAATTTGATAAGAAACATTCAAGATACTACTGCAAGAGGGTACACAGCAGCGGAGTGCCCCATATCCTAGTCTGAGCCGTCAGCTCGCTCCAGAGGCTGCTTGTCAAAGGAAAAGAAAAAGTTCACGAATTTTTTCGTAATAAACATTTTTCTAACCTATCTTCTCAGCAAAAATCGAAGGGCGAACCAAAATCTAGAAAAGTCTGGCAGAAACATCGAAATCACTACTCTAAGGGTTCGCAGCTGCGGATGGCCCCATATCCGAGTCTGAGGCGTCAGCTCGCCCCAGAGGCTGCTTGTCAAAGGAAAAAAGAAAGTTTACAATTTTATCTATTGTAAACAGTTCTCTAACCTATTTCCGACAAAGAAAAAAAAGGGCAAAGAAAAATCTAAAAAATTTCAGAAGAAACATTCAAGATACTACTGCAAGAGGGTACACAGCAGCGGAGTGCCCCATATCCTATTCTGAGGCGTCAGCTCGCTCCAGAGGCTGCTTGTCAAAGGAAAAAAAAAGTTCTCAAATTTATTTGTTGTAAACAGTTCTCTCACCTATTTTCTACAAAGAAACAAAAGGCAAACCAAAATCTCAAAAATTTCAGAAGACACATTCAAAAGACTACTACAAGAGGGTACGCAGCAGCCGATGGCCCCATATCCGAGTCTGAGGCGTCAGCTCGCCCCAAAAGCTGCTTGTCAAAGGAAAAAAGAAAGTTCACAAATTCATCTAATGTAAACAGTTCTCTAACCTATCTCCTACAAAGAAAGAAATGGACAAACCAAAATCTAAAAAATTCCCAACGAAACATTCAAAATACTACTGCGAGAGGGTACACAGCAGCAAAGTGCCCCATATCCTAGTCTGAGGCGTCAGCTTGCCCCAGAGGCTGCTTGTCGAAGGAAAAAAAATAGTTTACAAATTTATCTGTTGTAAACAGTTCTGTAACCTATCTTCTACGAAGAAACAAAAGGGCGAACCAAAATCTAACAATCTCCAGTAGAAACATTCAAAATACTACTGCAAAAGGGAACACAGCAGCGGATGGCCCCATATCCGAGTCGTAGGCGTCAGCTCGCCCCAGAGGCTGCTTGTCAAAGGAAAAAAGAAAGTTCACAAATTTATCTGTTGTAAACAGTTCTGTTACCTATCTCCTACGAAGAAACAAAAGGGCGAACCAAAATCTAACAATCTCCAGTAGAAACATTCAAAATACTACTGCGAGAGGGTTCGCAGCTGCGGATGGCCCCATATCCGAGTCTGAGGCGTCAGCTCGCCCCAGAGGCTGCTTGTCAAAGGAAAAAAAAAGTTTACAAATTTATTTGTTGTAAACAATTCTCTCACCTATCTCTTACAAAGAAACAAAAGGCAAACCAAAATCTAAAAAATTTCAGAAGAAACATTCAAAATACTACTGCAAGAGGGTACACAGCAGCGGATGGCCCCATATCCGAGTCTGAGGCGTCAGCTCGCCCCAGAGGCTGCTTGTCAAAGGAAAAAAGAAAGTCCACAAATTCATCTAATGTAAACAGTTCTCTTACCTATCTTCTACAAAGAAAGAAATGGGCAAACCAAAATCTAAAAAATTCCAAAAGAAACATTTAAAATACTACTGCAAGAGGGTACACAGCAGCGGAGTGCTCCATATCCTAGTCTGAGGCGTCAGCTTGCCCCAGAGGCTGCTTGTCGAAGGAAAAAAAAAAGTTTACAAATTTATCTGTTGTCAACAGTTCTATTACCTATTTTCTACAAAGAAACGAAAGGGCAAACAAAAATCTAAAAATTTACAGTAGAAACATTCAAAATACTACTGCAAGAGGGTACACGGCAGCGGATGGCCCCATATCCGAGTCTGAGGCGTCAGCTCGCCCCAGAGGCTGTTTGTCAAAAGAAAGAAAAGTTCACAAATTTATCCGTTGTAAACAGTTCTCTCACCTATCTTCTACAAAGAAACAGAAGGGCAAACCAAAATCTAAAAAATTTCAGAAGAAACATTCAAAATACTACTGCAAGAGGGTACACAGCAGCGAATGGCCCCATATCCTAGTCTGAGGCGTCAGCTCGCCCCAGAGGCTGCTTGTCAAAGGAAAAAAGAAAGTTCACAAAATTATCTGTTGTAAACAGTTCTCTAACCAATTTCCTACAAGAAAACCAACGGGCAAACCAAAATCTGAAAAATTTTACAAGAAACATTTAAAATATTACTGCAAGAGGGTACACAGCAGCGGGGCGCCCCATTTCCGAGTCTGAGGCGTCAGCTCGCCCCAGAGGCTGCTTGTCAAAGGAAAAAAAAAAGTTCACAAATTCATCTAATGTAAACAGTTCTCTAACCTATCTTCTACAAAGAAAGAAATGGGCAAACCAAAATCTAATAAATTCTAAAAGAAACATTTAAAATACTACTGCAAGAGGGTACACAGCAGCAGAGTGCCCCATATCCTGGTCTAAGGCGTCAGCTCGCCCCAGAGGCAGCTTGTCGAAGGAAAAGAAAAAGTTTACAAATTTATCTGTTGTAAACAGTTCTGTAACCTATCTCCTACAAAAAAACAAAAGGCAGGCCAAAATCTAAAAAATTTCAGAAGAAACATTCAAAATAATACTACAAGAGGGTACACAGCAGCGAATGGCTCCATATCCTAGCCTGAGGTGTCAGCTCGCCCCAGAGGCTGCTTGTCAAGGGAAAAAAGAAAGTTCACAAATTCATCTAATGTAACCAGTTCTCTAACCTATCTTCTACAAAGAAAGAAATGGGCAAACCAAAATCTAAAAAATTCCAAAAGAAACATTCAAAATACTACTGCAAGAGGGTACACAGCAGCGAATGGCCCCATATCCTAGTCTGAAGCGTCAGCTCGCCCCAGAGGCTGCTTGTCAAAGGAAAAAAGAAAGTTCACAAAATTATCTGTTGTAAACAGTTCTCTAACCAATTTCCTACAAGAAAACCAACGGGCAAACCAAAATCTGAAAAATTTTACAAGAAACATTTAAAATATTACTGCAAGAGGGTACACAGCAGCGGGGCGCCCCATTTCCGAGTCTGAGGCGTCAGCTCGCCCCAGAGGCTGCTTGTCAAAGGAAAAAAAAAGTTTACAAATTCATCTAATGTAAACAGTTCTCTAACCTATCTTCTACAAAGAAAGAAATGGGCAAACCAAAATCTAAAAAATTCCAAAAGAAACATTCAAAATACTACTGCAAGAGGGAACACAGCAGCGGATGGCCCCATATCTGAGTCGTAGGCGTCAGCTCGCCCCAGAGGCTGCTTGTCAAAGGAAAAAAGAAAGTTCACAAATTTATCTGTTGTAAACAGTTCTGTTACCTATCTCCTACGAAGAAACAAAAGGGCGAACCAAAATCTAACAATCTCCAGTAGAAACATTCAAAATACTACTGCGAGAGGGTTCGCAGCTGCGGATGGCCCCATATCCGAGTCTGAGGCGTCAGCTCGCCCCAGAGGCTGCTTGTCAAAGGAAAAAAGAAAGTTCACAAATTCATCTAATGTAACCAGTTCTCTAACCTATCTTCTACAAAGAAAGAAATGGGCAAACCAAAATCTAAAAAATTCCAAAAGAAACATTCAAAATACTACTGCAAGAGGGTACACAGCAGCGAATGGCCCCATATCCTAGTCTGAGGCGTCAGCTCGCCCCAGAGGCTGCTTGTCAAAGGAAAAAAGAAAGTTCACAAAATTATCTGTTGTAAACAGTTCTCTAACCAATTTCCTACAAGAAAACCAACGGGCAAACCAAAATCTAAAAAATTTTACAAGAAACATTTAAAATATTACTGCAAGAGGGTACACAGCAGCGGGGCGCCCCATTTCCGAGTCTGAGGCGTCAGCTCGCCCCAGAGGCTGCTTGTCAAAGGAAAAAAGAAAGTTCACAAATTCATCTAATGTAACCAGTTCTCTAACCTATCTTCTACAAAGAAAGAAATGGGCAAACCAAAATCTAAAAAATTCCAAAAGAAACATTCAAAATACTACTGCAAGAGGGTACACAGCAGCGAATGGCCCCATATCCTAGTCTGAGGCGTCAGCTCGCCCCAGAGGCTGCTTGTCAAAGGAAAAAAGAAAGTTCACAAAATTATCTGTTGTAAACAGTTCTCTAACCAATTTCCTACAAGAAAACCAACGGGCAAACCAAAATCTAAAAAATTTTACAAGAAACATTCAAAATACTACTGCAAGAGGGTACACAGCAGCGGGGCGCCCCATATCCGAGTCTGAGGCGTCAGCTCGCCCCAGAGGCTGCTTGTCAAAGGAAAAGAAAAAGTTTACAAATTTTCCTAACGTAAACAGTTCTCTAGCCTATTTCCTACAAAGAAGCGAACGGGCGAACCAAAATCTGAAAAATTTGAGAAGAAACATTCAAAATACTCCTGCAAGAGGGTACACAGCAGCGGGGCGCCCCATATCCGAGTCTGAGGCGTCAGCTCGCCCATGAGACTGCTCGTCAAAAGAAAAGAAAAAGTTCACAAATTCATCTGTTGTGAACAGTTCTCTAACCTATCTCCTACAAAGAAACGAAACGGCAAACCAAAATCTACGAAGTTTCAGAAGAAACATTCAAAATACTACTGCAAGAGGGTACACAGAAGCGGATGCCCCCATATCGGAGTCTGAGGCGTCAGCTCGCCCCAGAGGCTGCTTGTCAAAGGAAAAAAGAAAGTTCACAAATTTATCTATTATAAACAGTTCTCCAATTTATCCCCTACAAGAAAACTAACGGGCAAACCAAAATCTGAAAAATTCTACAAGAAACATTTAAAATGACACTGCAAGAGGGTACACAGCAGCGGAGTGCCCCATATCCTAGTCTGAGGCGTCAGCTCGCTCCAGAGGCTGCTCGTCAAAGGAAAAGAAAAAGTTCACAAATTTTTCCGTAATAAACATTTTTCTAACCTATCTTCTCAGCAAAAATCGAAGGGCGAACCAAAATCTAGAAAAGTCTGGCAGAAACATCGAAATCACTACTCTAAGGGTTCGCAGCTGCGGATGGCCCCATATCCGAGTCTGAGGCGTCAGCTCGCCCCAGAGGCTGCTTGTCAAAGGAAAAAAGAAAGTTTACAATTTTATCTATTGTAAACAGTTCTCTAACCTATTTCCGACAAAGAAAAAAAAGGGCAAAGGAAAATCTAAAAAATTTCAGAAGAAACATTTAAAATACTACTGCAAGAGGGTACACAGCAGCGGATGGCCCCATATCCTAGTCTGAGGCGTCAGCTCGCCCCAGAGGCTGCTTGTCAAAGGAAAAAAGAAAGTTCACAAATTTATCTGTTGTAAACAGTTCTGTTACCTATCTCCTACGAAGAAACAAAAGGGCGAACCAAAATCTAACAATCTCCAGTAGAAACATTCAAAATACTACTGCAAGAGGGTTCGCAGCTGCGGATGGCCCCATATCCGAGTCTGAGGCGTCAGCTCGCCCCAGAGGCTGCTTGTCAAAGGAAAAAAGAAAGTTCACAAAATTATCTGTTGTAAACAGTTCTCTAACCAATTTCCTACAAGAAAACCGACGGGCAAACCAAAATCTGAAAAATTTTACAAGAAACATTTAAAATATTACTGCAAGAGGGTACACAGCAGCGGGGCGCCCCATTTCCGAGTCTGAGGCGTCAGCTCGCCCCAGAGGCTGCTTGTCAAAGGAAAAAAGAAAGTTCACAAATTCATCTAATGTAACCAGTTCTCTAACCTATCTTCTACAAAGAAAGAAATGGGCAAACCAAAATCTAAAAAATTCCAAAAGAAACATTCAAAATACTACTGCAAGAGGGTACACAGCAGCGAATGGCCCCATATCCTAGTCTGAGGCGTCAGCTCGCCCCAGAGGCTGCTTGTCAAAGGAAAAAAGAAAGTTCACAAAATTATCTGTTGTAAACAGTTCTCTAACCAATTTCCTACAAGAAAACCAACGGGCAAACCAAAATCTGAAAATTTTTACAAGAAACATTTAAAATATTACTGCAAGAGGGTACACAGCAGCGGGGCGCCCCATTTCCGAGTCTGAGGCGTCAGCTTGCCCCAGAGGCTGCTTGTCAAAGGAAAAAAAAAGTTTACAAATTCATCTAATGTAAACAGTTCTCTAACCTATCTTCTACAAAGAAAGAAATGGGCAAACCAAAATCTAATAAATTCTAAAAGAAACATTCAAAATACTACTGCAAGAGGGTACACAGCAGCAGAGTGCCCCATATCCTGGTCTAAGGCGTCAGCTCGCCCCAGAGGCAGCTTGTCGAAGGAAAAGAAAAAGTTTACAAATTTATCTGTTGTAAACAGTTCTGTAACCTATCTCCTACAAAAAAACAAAAGGCAAGCCAAAATCTAAAAAATTTCAGAAGAAACATTCAAAATAATACTACAAGAGGGTACACAGCAGCGAATGGCTCCATATCCTAGCCTGAGGCGTCAGCTCGCCCCAGAGGCTGCTTGTCAAAGGAAAAAAGAAAGTTCACAAATTCATCTAATGTAACCAGTTCTCTAACCTATCTTCTACAAAGAAAGAAATGGGCGAACCAAAATCGAAGAAATTCCAAAAGAAACATTCAAAATACTACTGCAAGAGGGTACACAGCAGCGGAGTGCCCCATATCCTAGTCTGAGGCGTCAGCTTGCCCCAGAGGCTGCTTGTCGAAGGAAAAAAAAAAGTTTACAAATTTATCTGTTGTAAACAGTTCTGTAACCTATCTCCTACAAAGAAACGAAAGGGCAAACCAAAATCTACGAAGTTTTAGAAGAAACATTCAAAATACTACTGCAAGAGGGTACACAGAAGCGGATGCCCCCATATCGGAGTCTGAGGCGTCAGCTTGCCCCAGAGGCTGCTTGTCAAAGTAAAAAAAAAAGTTTACAAATTCATCTCTTGTAAACAGTTCTCTAACCTATCTCCTACAAAGAAACGAAACGGCAAACCAAAATCTACGAAGTTTCAGAAGAAACATTCAAAATACTACTGCAAGAGGGTACACAGAAGCGGATGCCCCCATATCGGAGTCTGAGGCGTCAGCTCGCCCCAGAGGCTGCTCGTCAAAGGAAAAAAGAAAGTTCACAAATTTATCTGTTGTAAACAGTTCTCCAATTTATCCCCTACAAGAAAACCAACGGGCAAACCAAAATCTGAAAAATTCTACAAGAAACATTTAAAATACTACTGCAAGAGGGTACACAGCAGCGGGGCGCCCCATATCCGAGTCTGAGGCGTCAGCTCGCCCATGAGACTGCTTGTCAAAAGAAAAAAAAAAGTTCACAAATTTATCTGTTGTAAACAGTTCTCTAACCTATTTCCTACAAAGAAGCGAACGGGCAAACCGATATCAGAAAAATTTGATAAGAAACATTCAAGATACTACTGCAAAAGGGTACACAGCAGCGGAGTGCCCCATATCCTAGTCTGAGGCGTCAGCTCGCTCCAGAGGCTGCTTGTCAAAGGAAAAGAAAAAGTTCACAAATTTTTCCGTAATAAACATTTTTCTAACCTATCTTCTCAGCAAAAATCGAAGGGCGAACCAAAATCTAGAAAAGTCTGGCAGAAACATCGAAATCACTACTCTAAGTGTTCGCAGCTGCGGATGGCCCCATATCCGAGTCTGAGGCGTCAGCTCGCCCCAGAGGCTGCTTGTCAAAGGAAAAAAGAAAGTTTACAATTTTATCTATTGTAAACAGTTCTCTAGCCTATTTCCGACCAGAAAAAAAAGGGCAAAGGAAAATCTAAAAAATTTCAGAAGAAACATTTAAAATACTACTGCAAGAGGGTACACAGCAGCGGATGGCCCCATATCCTAGTCTGAGGCGTCAGCTCGCCCCAGAGGCTGCTTGTCAAAGGAAAAAAGAAAGTTCACAAATTTGTCTGTTGTAAACAGTTCTGTTACCTATCTCCTACGAAGAAACAAAAGGGCGAACCAAAATCTAACAATCTCCAGTAGAAACATTCAAAATACTACTGCAAGAGGGTTCGCAGCTGCGGATGGCCCCATATCCGAGTCTGAGGCGTCAGCTCGCCCCAGAGGCTGCTTGTCAAAGGAAAAAAGAAAGTTCACAAATTCATCTAATGTAACCAGTTCTCTAACCTATCTTCTACAAAGAAAGAAATGGGCAAACCAAAATCTAAAAAATTCCAAAAGAAACATTCAAAATACTACTGCAAGAGGGTACACAGCAGCGAATGGCCCCATATCCTAGTCTGAGGCGTCAGCTCGCCCCAGAGGCTGCTTGTCAAAGGAAAAAAGAAAGTTTACAAAATTATCTGTTGTAAACAGTTCTCTAACCAATTTCCTACAAGAAAACCAACGGGCAAACCAAAATCTGAAAAATTTTACAAGAAACATTTAAAATATTACTGCAAGAGGGTACACAGCAGCGGATGGCCCCATATCCGAGTCGTAGGCGTCAGCTCGCCCCAGAGGCTGCTTGTCAAAGGAAAAAAGAAAGTTAACAATTTTATCTATTGTAAACAGTTCCCTAACCTATTTCCGACAAAGAAAAAAAAGGGCAAAGGAAAATCTAAAAAATTTCAGAAGAAACATTCAAAATACTACTGCAAGAGGGTACACAGCAGCGAATGGCCCTATATCCTAGTCTGAGGCGTCAGCTCGCCCCAGAGGCTGCTTTTCAAAGGAAAAAAGAAAGTTCACAAAATTATCTCTTGTAAACAGTTCTCTAACCAATTTCCTACAAAGAAACGAAAGGGCAAACCAAAATCTACGAAGTTTCAGGAGAAACATTCAAAATACTACTGCAAGAGGGTACACAGAATCGGATGCCCCCATATCGGAGTCTGAGGCGTCAGCTCGCCCCAGAGGCTGCTTGTCAAAGAAAAAAAAAGTTCACAAATTTATCTGTTGTAAAAAGTTCTCTAACCTATCTCCTACGAAGAAACAAAATGGCAAACCACAATCTAAAAAATTTCAGAAGAAACATTCAAAATACTACTGCAAGAGGGTACAGAGTAGCGGAGTGCCCCATATCCTAGTCTGAGGCGTCAGCTCGCCCCAGAGGCTGCTTGTCAAAGGGAAAAAGGAAGTTTACAAATTTATCTCTTGTAAGCAGTTCTCCAATCTATCCCCTACAAGAAAACCAACGGGCAAACCAAAATCTGAAAAATTCTACAAGAAACATTTAAAATAC
The DNA here is from genome assembly GCA_963971145.1 of Sussaba pulchella. Lineage (NCBI taxonomy): Eukaryota > Metazoa > Arthropoda > Insecta > Hymenoptera > Ichneumonidae > Sussaba > Sussaba pulchella. The sequence goes on along the minus strand of OZ020169.1, from coordinate 2,010,902 downwards.
TACTGCAAGAGGGTACACAGCAGCGGGGCGCCCCATATCCGAGTCTGAGGCGTCAGCTCGCCCCAGAGGCTGCTTGTCAAAGACAAGGATAAAGTTTACAAATTTTCCTAACGTAAACAGTCCTCTAGCCTATTTCCTACAAAGAAGCGAACGGGCAAACCAAAATCAGAAAAATTTGATAAGAAACATTCAAGATACTACTGCAAGAGGGTACACAGCAGCGGAGTGCCCCATATCCTAGTCTGAGCCGTCAGCTCGCTCCAGAGGCTGCTTGTCAAAGGAAAAGAAAAAGTTCACGAATTTTTTCGTAATAAACATTTTTCTAACCTATCTTCTCAGCAAAAATCGAAGGGCGAACCAAAATCTAGAAAAGTCTGGCAGAAACATCGAAATCACTACTCTAAGGGTTCGCAGCTGCGGATGGCCCCATATCCGAGTCTGAGGCGTCAGCTCGCCCCAGAGGCTGCTTGTCAAAGGAAAAAAGAAAGTTTACAATTTTATCTATTGTAAACAGTTCTCTAACCTATTTCCGACAAAGAAAAAAAAGGGCAAAGAAAAATCTAAAAAATTTCAGAAGAAACATTCAAGATACTACTGCAAGAGGGTACACAGCAGCGGAGTGCCCCATATCCTATTCTGAGGCGTCAGCTCGCTCCAGAGGCTGCTTGTCAAAGGAAAAAAAAAGTTCTCAAATTTATTTGTTGTAAACAGTTCTCTCACCTATTTTCTACAAAGAAACAAAAGGCAAACCAAAATCTCAAAAATTTCAGAAGACACATTCAAAAGACTACTACAAGAGGGTACGCAGCAGCCGATGGCCCCATATCCGAGTCTGAGGCGTCAGCTCGCCCCAAAAGCTGCTTGTCAAAGGAAAAAAGAAAGTTCACAAATTCATCTAATGTAAACAGTTCTCTAACCTATCTCCTACAAAGAAAGAAATGGACAAACCAAAATCTAAAAAATTCCCAACGAAACATTCAAAATACTACTGCGAGAGGGTACACAGCAGCAAAGTGCCCCATATCCTAGTCTGAGGCGTCAGCTTGCCCCAGAGGCTGCTTGTCGAAGGAAAAAAAATAGTTTACAAATTTATCTGTTGTAAACAGTTCTGTAACCTATCTTCTACGAAGAAACAAAAGGGCGAACCAAAATCTAACAATCTCCAGTAGAAACATTCAAAATACTACTGCAAAAGGGAACACAGCAGCGGATGGCCCCATATCCGAGTCGTAGGCGTCAGCTCGCCCCAGAGGCTGCTTGTCAAAGGAAAAAAGAAAGTTCACAAATTTATCTGTTGTAAACAGTTCTGTTACCTATCTCCTACGAAGAAACAAAAGGGCGAACCAAAATCTAACAATCTCCAGTAGAAACATTCAAAATACTACTGCGAGAGGGTTCGCAGCTGCGGATGGCCCCATATCCGAGTCTGAGGCGTCAGCTCGCCCCAGAGGCTGCTTGTCAAAGGAAAAAAAAAGTTTACAAATTTATTTGTTGTAAACAATTCTCTCACCTATCTCTTACAAAGAAACAAAAGGCAAACCAAAATCTAAAAAATTTCAGAAGAAACATTCAAAATACTACTGCAAGAGGGTACACAGCAGCGGATGGCCCCATATCCGAGTCTGAGGCGTCAGCTCGCCCCAGAGGCTGCTTGTCAAAGGAAAAAAGAAAGTCCACAAATTCATCTAATGTAAACAGTTCTCTTACCTATCTTCTACAAAGAAAGAAATGGGCAAACCAAAATCTAAAAAATTCCAAAAGAAACATTTAAAATACTACTGCAAGAGGGTACACAGCAGCGGAGTGCTCCATATCCTAGTCTGAGGCGTCAGCTTGCCCCAGAGGCTGCTTGTCGAAGGAAAAAAAAAAGTTTACAAATTTATCTGTTGTCAACAGTTCTATTACCTATTTTCTACAAAGAAACGAAAGGGCAAACAAAAATCTAAAAATTTACAGTAGAAACATTCAAAATACTACTGCAAGAGGGTACACGGCAGCGGATGGCCCCATATCCGAGTCTGAGGCGTCAGCTCGCCCCAGAGGCTGTTTGTCAAAAGAAAGAAAAGTTCACAAATTTATCCGTTGTAAACAGTTCTCTCACCTATCTTCTACAAAGAAACAGAAGGGCAAACCAAAATCTAAAAAATTTCAGAAGAAACATTCAAAATACTACTGTAAGAGGGTACACAGCAGCGAATGGCCCCATATCCTAGTCTGAGGCGTCAGCTCGCCCCAGAGGCTGCTTGTCAAAGGAAAAAAGAAAGTTCACAAAATTATCTGTTGTAAACAGTTCTCTAACCAATTTTCTACAAGAAAACCAACGGGCAAACCAAAATCTGAAAAATTTTACAAGAAACATTTAAAATATTACTGCAAGAGGGTACACAGCAGCGGGGCGCCCCATTTCCGAGTCTGAGGCGTCAGCTCGCCCCAGAGGCTGCTTGTCAAAGGAAAAAAAAAAGTTCACAAATTCATCTAATGTAAACAGTTCTCTAACCTATCTTCTACAAAGAAAGAAATGGGCAAACCAAAATCTAATAAATTCTAAAAGAAACATTTAAAATACTACTGCAAGAGGGTACACAGCAGCAGAGTGCCCCATATCCTGGTCTAAGGCGTCAGCTCGCCCCAGAGGCAGCTTGTCGAAGGAAAAGAAAAAGTTTACAAATTTATCTGTTGTAAACAGTTCTGTAACCTATCTCCTACAAAAAAACAAAAGGCAGGCCAAAATCTAAAAAATTTCAGAAGAAACATTCAAAATAATACTACAAGAGGGTACACAGCAGCGAATGGCTCCATATCCTAGCCTGAGGTGTCAGCTCGCCCCAGAGGCTGCTTGTCAAGGGAAAAAAGAAAGTTCACAAATTCATCTAATGTAACCAGTTCTCTAACCTATCTTCTACAAAGAAAGAAATGGGCAAACCAAAATCTAAAAAATTCCAAAAGAAACATTCAAAATACTACTGCAAGAGGGTACACAGCAGCGAATGGCCCCATATCCTAGTCTGAAGCGTCAGCTCGCCCCAGAGGCTGCTTGTCAAAGGAAAAAAGAAAGTTCACAAAATTATCTGTTGTAAACAGTTCTCTAACCAATTTCCTACAAGAAAACCAACGGGCAAACCAAAATCTGAAAAATTTTACAAGAAACATTTAAAATATTACTGCAAGAGGGTACACAGCAGCGGGGCGCCCCATTTCCGAGTCTGAGGCGTCAGCTCGCCCCAGAGGCTGCTTGTCAAAGGAAAAAAAAAGTTTACAAATTCATCTAATGTAAACAGTTCTCTAACCTATCTTCTACAAAGAAAGAAATGGGCAAACCAAAATCTAAAAAATTCCAAAAGAAACATTCAAAATACTACTGCAAGAGGGAACACAGCAGCGGATGGCCCCATATCTGAGTCGTAGGCGTCAGCTCGCCCCAGAGGCTGCTTGTCAAAGGAAAAAAGAAAGTTCACAAATTTATCTGTTGTAAACAGTTCTGTTACCTATCTCCTACGAAGAAACAAAAGGGCGAACCAAAATCTAACAATCTCCAGTAGAAACATTCAAAATACTACTGCGAGAGGGTTCGCAGCTGCGGATGGCCCCATATCCGAGTCTGAGGCGTCAGCTCGCCCCAGAGGCTGCTTGTCAAAGGAAAAAAGAAAGTTCACAAATTCATCTAATGTAACCAGTTCTCTAACCTATCTTCTACAAAGAAAGAAATGGGCAAACCAAAATCTAAAAAATTCCAAAAGAAACATTCAAAATACTACTGCAAGAGGGTACACAGCAGCGAATGGCCCCATATCCTAGTCTGAGGCGTCAGCTCGCCCCAGAGGCTGCTTGTCAAAGGAAAAAAGAAAGTTCACAAAATTATCTGTTGTAAACAGTTCTCTAACCAATTTCCTACAAGAAAACCAACGGGCAAACCAAAATCTAAAAAATTTTACAAGAAACATTTAAAATATTACTGCAAGAGGGTACACAGCAGCGGGGCGCCCCATTTCCGAGTCTGAGGCGTCAGCTCGCCCCAGAGGCTGCTTGTCAAAGGAAAAAAGAAAGTTCACAAATTCATCTAATGTAACCAGTTCTCTAACCTATCTTCTACAAAGAAAGAAATGGGCAAACCAAAATCTAAAAAATTCCAAAAGAAACATTCAAAATACTACTGCAAGAGGGTACACAGCAGCGAATGGCCCCATATCCTAGTCTGAGGCGTCAGCTCGCCCCAGAGGCTGCTTGTCAAAGGAAAAAAGAAAGTTCACAAAATTATCTGTTGTAAACAGTTCTCTAACCAATTTCCTACAAGAAAACCAACGGGCAAACCAAAATCTGAAAAATTTTACAAGAAACATTTAAAATATTACTGCAAGAGGGTACACAGCAGCGGGGCGCCCCATTTCCGAGTCTGAGGCGTCAGCTCGCCCCAGAGTCTGCTTGTCAAAGGAAAAAAAAAGTTTACAAATTCATCTAATGTAAACAGTTCTCTAACCTATCTTCTACAAAGAAAGAAATGGGCAAACCAAAATCTAATAAATTCTGAAAGAAACATTCAAAATACTACTGCAAGAGGGTACACAGCAGCGGAGTGCTCCATATCCTAGTCTGAGGCGTCAGCTTGCCCCAGAGGCTGCTTGTCGAAGGAAAAAAAAAAGTTTACAAATTTATCTGTTGTCAACAGTTCTATTACCTATTTTCTACAAAGAAACGAAAGGGCAAACAAAAATCTGAAAATTTACAGTAGAAATATTCAAAATACTACTGCAAGAGGGTACACAGCAGCGGGGCGCCCCATATCCGAGTCTGAGGCGTCAGCTCGCCCCAGAGGCTGCTTGTCAAAGAAAAGGATAAAGTTTACAAATTTTCCTAACGTAAACAGTCCTCTAGCCTATTTCCTACAAAGAAGCGAACGGGCAAACCAAAATCAGGAAAATTTGATAAGAAACATTCAAGATACTACTGCAAGAGGGTACACAGCAGCGGAGTGCCCCATATCCTAGTCTGAGCCGTCAGCTCGCTCCAGAGGCTGCTTGTCAAAGGAAAAGAAAAAGTTCACGAATTTTTTCGTAATAAACATTTTTCTAACCTATCTCCTCAGCAAAAATCGAAGGGCGAACCAAAATCTAGAAAAGTCTGGCAGAAACATCGAAATCACTACTCTAAGGGTTCGCAGCTGCGGATGGCCCCATATCCGAGTCTGAGGCGTCAGCTCGCCCCAGAGGCTGCTTGTCAAAGGAAAAAAGAAAGTTTACAATTTTATCTATTGTAAACAGTTCTTTAACCTATTTCCGATAAAGAAAAAAAGGGCAAAGAAAAATCTAAAAAATTTCAGAAGAAACATTCAAGATACTACTGCAAGAGGGTACACAGCAGCTGAGTGCCCCATATCCTATTCTGAGGCGTCAGCTCGCTCCAGAGGCTGCTTGTCAAAGGAAAAAAGAAAGTTCACAAATTTATTTGTTGTAAACAGTTCTCTCACCTATCTCCTACAAAGAAACAAAAGGCAAACCAAAATCTAAAAAATTTCAGAAGACACATTCAAAAGACTACTACAAGAGGGTACACAGCAGCCGATGGCCCCATATCCGAGTCTAAGGCGTCAGCTCGCCCCAAAGGCTGCTTGTCAAAGGAAAAAAGAAAGTTCACAAATTCATCTAATGTAAACAGTTCTCTAACCTATCTCCTACAAAGAAAGAAATGGGCAAACCAAAATCTAAAAAATTCCCAACGAAACATTCAAAATACTACTGCGAGAGGGTACACAGCAGCAGAGTGCCCCATATCCTAGTCTGAGGCGTCAGCTTGCCCCAGAGGCTGCTTGTCGAAGGAAAAAAAATAGTTTACAAATTTATCTGTTGTAAACAGTTCTGTAACCTATCTTCTACGAAGAAACAAAAGGGCGAACGAAAATCTAACAATCTCCAGTAGAAACATTCAAAATACTACTGCAAGAGGGAACACAGCAGCGGATGGCCCCATATCCGAGTCGTAGGCGTCAGCTCGCCCCAGAGGCTGTTTGTCAAAGGAAAAAAGAAAGTTCACAAATTTATCTGTTGTAAACAGTTCTGTTACCTATCTCCTACGAAGAAACAAAAGGGCGAACCAAAATCTAACAATCTCCAGTAGAAACATTCAAAATACTACTGCGAGAGGGTTCGCAGCTGCGGATGGCCCCATATCCGAGTCTGAGGCGTCAGCTCGCCCCAGAGGCTGCTTGTCAAAGGAAAAAAAAAGTTCACAAATTTATTTGTTGTAAACATTTCTCTCACCTATCTCTTACAAAGAAACAAAAGGCAAACCAAAATCTGAAAAATTTCAGAAGAAACATTCAAAATACTACTGCAAGAGGGTACACAGCAGCGGATGGCCCCATATCCGAGTCTGAGGCGTCAGCTCGCCCCAGAGGCTGCTTGTCAAAGGAAAAAAGAAAGTTCACAAATTCATCTAATGTAAACAGTTCTCTAACCTATCTTCTACAAAGAAAGAAATGGGCAAACCAAAATCTAAAAAATTCCAAAAGAAACATTCAAAATACTACTGCAAGAGGGTACACAGCAGCGGAGTGCTCCATATCCTAGTCTGAGGCGTCAGCTTGCCCCAGAGGCTGCTTGTCGAAGGAAAAAAAAAAGTTTACAAATTTATCTGTTGTCAACAGTTCTATTACCTATTTTCTACAAAGAAACGAAAGGGCAAACAAAAATCTGAAAATTTACAGTAGAAACATTCAAAATACTACTGCAAGAGGGTACACAGCAGCGGGGCGCCCCATATCCGAGTCTGAGGCGTCAGCTCGCCCCAGAGGCTGCTTGTCAAAGAAAAGGATAAAGTTTACAAATTTTCCTAACGTAAACAGTCCTCTAGCCTATTTCCTACAAAGAAGCGAACGGGCAAACCAAAATCAGAAAAATTTGATAAGAAACATTCAAGATACTACTGCAAGAGGGTACACAGCAGCGGAGTGCCCCATATCCTAGTCTGAGCCGTCAGCTCGCTCCAGAGGCTGCTTGTCAAAGGAAAAGAAAAAGTTCACGAATTTTTTCGTAATAAACATTTTTCTAACCTATCTTCTCAGCAAAAATCGAAGGGCGAACCAAAATCTAGAAAAGTCTGGCAGAAACATCGAAATCACTACTCTAAGGGTTCGCAGCTGCGGATGGCCCCATATCCGAGTCTGAGGCGTCAGCTCGCCCCAGAGGCTGCTTGTCAAAGGAAAAAAGAAAGTTTACAATTTTATCTATTGTAAACAGTTCTCTAACCTATTTCCGATAAAGAAAAAAAGGGCAAAGAAAAATCTAAAAAATTTCAGAAGAAACATTCAAGATACTACTGCAAGAGGGTACACAGCAGCTGAGTGCCCCATATCCTAGTCTGAGGCGTCAGCTCGCTCCAGAGGCTGCTTGTCAAAGGAAAAGAAAAAGTTCACGAATTTTTCCGTAATAAACATTTTTTTAACCTATCTTCTCAGCAAAAATCGAAGGGCGAACCAAAATCTAGAAAAGTCTGGCAGAAACATCGAAATCACTACTCTAAGGGTTCGCAGCTGCGGATGGCCCCATATCCGAGTCGTAGGCGTCAGCTCGCCCCAGAGGCTGCTTGTCAAAGGAAGAAAGAAAGTTAACAATTTTATCTGCTGTAAACAGTTCTCTAACCTATTTCCGACAAAGAAAAAAAAGGGCAAAGGAAAATCTAAAAAATTTCAGAAGAAACATTCAAAATACTACTGCAAGAGGGTACACAGCAGCGAATGGCCCCATATCCTAGTCTGAGGCGTCAGCTCGTCCCAGAGGCTGCTTTTCAAAGGAAAAAAGAAAGTTCACAAAATTATCTCTTGTAAACAGTTCTCTAACCAATTTCCTACAAAGAAACGAAAGGGCAAACCAAAATCTACGAAGTTTCAGAAGAAACATTCAAAATACTACTGCAAGAGGGTACACAGAATCGGATGCCCCCATATCGGAGTCTGAGGCGTCAGCTCGCCCCAGAGGCTGCTTGTCAAAGGAAAAAAAAAAGTTCACGAATTTATCTGTTGTAAAAAGTTCTCTAACCTATCTCCTACAAAGAAACAAAATGGCAAACCACAATCTAAAAAATTTCAGAAGAACCATTCAAAATACTACTGCAAGAGGGTACAGAGCAGCGGAGTGCCCCATATCCTAGTCTGAGGCGTCAGCTCGCCCCAGAGGCTGCTTGTCAAAGGAAAAAAGGAAGTTCACAAATTTATCTCTTGTAAGCAGTTTTCCAATCTATCCCCTACAAGAAAACCAACGGGCAAACCAAAATCTGAAAAATTCTACAAGAAACATTTAAAATACTACTGCAAGAGAGTACACAGCAGCGGGGCGCCCCATATCCGAGTCTGAGGCGTCAGCTCGCCCCAGAGGCTGCTTGTCAAAGAAAAGGATAAAGTTTACAAATTTTCCTAACGTAAACAGTCCTCTAGCCTATTTCCTACAAAGAAGCGAACGGGCAAACCAAAATCAGAAAAATTTGATAAGAAACATTCAAGATACTACTGCAAGAGGGTACACAGCAGCGGAGTGCCCCATATCCTAGTCTGAGGCGTCAGCTCGCTCCAGAGGCTGCTTGTCAAAGGAAAAGAAAAAGTTCACGAATTTTTCCGTAATAAACATTTTTCTAACCTATCTTCTCAGCAAAAATTGAAGGGCGAACTAAAATCTAGAAAAGTCTGGCAGAAACATCGAAAACACTACTCTAAGGGTTCGCAGCTGCGGATGGCCCCATATCCGAGTCTGAGGCGTCAGCTCGCCCCAGAGGCTGCTTGTCAAGGGAAAAAAGAAAGTTTACAATTTTATCTATTGTAAACAGTTCTCTAACCTATTTCCGACAAAGAAAAAAAAGGCAAACCGAAATCTGAAAAATTTTAAAAGAAACATTCAAAATATTACTGCAAGAGGGTACACAGCAGCGGGGCGCCCCATATCCGAGTCTGAGGCGTCAGCTCGCCCCAGAGGCTGCTTGTCAAAGGAAAAGAAAAAGTTTACAAATTTTCCTAACGCAAACAGTTCTCTAGCCTATTTCCTACAAAGAAGCGAACGGGCAAACCAAAATCTGAAAAATTTGAGAAGAAACATTCAAAATACTCCTGCAAGAGGGTACACAGCAGCGGGGCGCCCCATATCCGAGTCTGAGGCGTCAGCTCGCCCATGAGACTGCTTGTCGAAAGAAAAGAAAAAGTTCACAAATTCATCTCTTGTAAACAGTTCTCTAACCTATCTCCTACAAAGAAACGAAACGGCCAACCAAAATCTACGAAGTTTCAGAAGAAACATTCAAAATACTACTGCAAGAGGGTACACAGAAGCGGATGCCCCCATATCGGAGTCTGAGGCGTCAGCTCGCCCCAGAGGCTGCTCGTCAAAGGAAAAAAGAAAGTTCACAAATTTATCTGTTGTAAACAGTTCTCCAATTTATCCCCTACAAGAAAACCAACGGGCAAACCAAAATCTGAAAAATTCTACAAGAAACATTTAAAATACTACTGCAAGAGGGTACACAGCAGCGGGGCGCCCCATATCCTAGTCTGATGCGTCAGCTCGCCCCAGAGGGTGCTTGTCAAAGGAAAAAAGAAAGTTCACAAATTTATCTGTTGTAAACAGTTCTGTTACCTATCTCCTACGAAGAAACAAAAGGGCGAACCAAAATCTAACAATCTCCAGTAGAAACATTCAAAATACTACTGCAAGAGGGTTCGCAGCTGCGGATGGCCCCATATCCGAGTCTGAGGCGTCAGCTCGCCCCAGAGGCTGCTTGTCAAAGGAAAAAAGAAAGTTCACAAATTTATCTAATGAAACCATTTCTCTAACCTATCTTCTACAAAGAAAGAAATGGGCAAACCAAAATCTAAAAAATTCCAAAAGAAACATTCAAAATACTACTGCAAGAGGGTACACAGCAGCGAATGGCCCCATATCCTAGTCTGAGGCGTCAGCTCGCCCCAGAGGCTGCTTGTCAAAGGAAAAAAGAAAGTTCACAAAATTATCTGTTGTAAACAGTTCTCTAACCAATTTCCTACAAGAAAACCAACGGGCAAACCAAAATCTGAAAAATTTTACAAGAAAAATTTAAAATATTACTGCAAGAGGGTACACAGCAGCGGGGCGCCCCATTTCCGAGTCTGAGGCGTCAGCTCGCCCGAGAGGCTGCTTGTCAAAGGAAAAAAAAAAGTTCACAAATTCATCTAATGTAAACAGTTCTCTAACCTATCTTCTACAAAGAAAGAAATGGGCAAACCAAAATCTAATAAATTCTAAAAAAAACATTCAAAATACTACTGCAAGAGGGTACACAGCAGCAGAGTGCCCCATATCCTGGTCTAAGGCGTCAGCTCGCCCCAGAGGCAGCTTGTCGAAGGAAAAGAAAAAGTTTACAAATTTATCTGTTGTAAACAGTTCTGTAACCTATCTCCTACAAAAAAACAAAAGGCAAGCCAAAATCTAAAAAATTTCAGAAGAAACATTCAAAATAATACTACAAGAGGGTACACAGCAGCGAATGGCTCCATATCCTAGCCTGAGGCGTCAGCTCGCCCCAGAGGCTGCTTGTCAAAGAAAAGGATAAAGTTTACAAATTTTCCTAACGTAAACAGTCCTCTAGCCTATTTCCTACAAAGAAGCGAACGGGCAAACCAAAATCAGGAAAATTTGATAAGAAACATTCAAGATACTACTGCAAGAGGGTACACAGCAGCGGAGTGCCCCATATCCTAGTCTGAGCCGTCAGCTCGCTCCAGAGGCTGCTTGTCAAAGGAAAAGAAAAAGTTCACGAATTTTTTCGTAATAAACATTTTTCTAACCTATCTCCTCAGCAAAAATCGAAGGGCGAACCAAAATCTAGAAAAGTCTGGCAGAAACATCGAAATCACTACTCTAAGGGTTCGCAGCTGCGGATGGCCCCATATCCGAGTCTGAGGCGTCAGCTCGCCCCAGAGGCTGCTTGTCAAAGGAAAAAAGAAAGTTTACAATTTTATCTATTGTAAACAGTTCTTTAACCTATTTCCGATAAAGAAAAAAAGGGCAAAGAAAAATCTAAAAAATTTCAGAAGAAACATTCAAGATACTACTGCAAGAGGGTACACAGCAGCTGAGTGCCCCATATCCTATTCTGAGGCGTCAGCTCGCTCCAGAGGCTGCTTGTCAAAGGAAAAAAGAAAGTTCACAAATTTATTTGTTGTAAACAGTTCTCTCACCTATCTCCTACAAAGAAACAAAAGGCAAACCAAAATCTAAAAAATTTCAGAAGACACATTCAAAAGACTACTACAAGAGGGTACACAGCAGCCGATGGCCCCATATCCGAGTCTAAGGCGTCAGCTCGCCCCAAAGGCTGCTTGTCAAAGGAAAAAAGAAAGTTCACAAATTCATCTAATGTAAACAGTTCTCTAACCTATCTCCTACAAAGAAAGAAATGGGCAAACCAAAATCTAAAAAATTCCCAACGAAACATTCAAAATACTACTGCGAGAGGGTACACAGCAGCAGAGTGCCCCATATCCTAGTCTGAGGCGTCAGCTTGCCCCAGAGGCTGCTTGTCGAAGGAAAAAAAATAGTTTACAAATTTATCTGTTGTAAACAGTTCTGTAACCTATCTTCTACGAAGAAACAAAAGGGCGAACGAAAATCTAACAATCTCCAGTAGAAACATTCAAAATACTACTGCAAGAGGGAACACAGCAGCGGATGGCCCCATATCCGAGTCGTAGGCGTCAGCTCGCCCCAGAGGCTGTTTGTCAAAGGAAAAAAGAAAGTTCACAAATTTATCTGTTGTAAACAGTTCTGTTACCTATCTCCTACGAAGAAACAAAAGGGCGAACCAAAATCTAACAATCTCCAGTAGAAACATTCAAAATACTACTGCGAGAGGGTTCGCAGCTGCGGATGGCCCCATATCCGAGTCTGAGGCGTCAGCTCGCCCCAGAGGCTGCTTGTCAAAGGAAAAAAAAAGTTCACAAATTTATTTGTTGTAAACATTTCTCTCACCTATCTCTTACAAAGAAACAAAAGGCAAACCAAAATCTGAAAAATTTCAGAAGAAACATTCAAAATACTACTGCAAGAGGGTACACAGCAGCGGATGGCCCCATATCCGAGTCTGAGGCGTCAGCTCGCCCCAGAGGCTGCTTGTCAAAGGAAAAAAGAAAGTTCACAAATTCATCTAATGTAAACAGTTCTCTAACCTATCTTCTACAAAGAAAGAAATGGGCAAACCAAAATCTAAAAAATTCCAAAAGAAACATTCAAAATACTACTGCAAGAGGGTACACAGCAGCGGAGTGCTCCATATCCTAGTCTGAGGCGTCAGCTTGCCCCAGAGGCTGCTTGTCGAAGGAAAAAAAAAAGTTTACAAATTTATCTGTTGTCAACAGTTCTATTACCTATTTTCTACAAAGAAACGAAAGGGCAAACAAAAATCTGAAAATTTACAGTAGAAACATTCAAAATACTACTGCAAGAGGGTACACAGCAGCGGGGCGCCCCATATCCGAGTCTGAGGCGTCAGCTCGCCCCAGAGGCTGCTTGTCAAAGAAAAGGATAAAGTTTACAAATTTTCCTAACGTAAACAGTCCTCTAGCCTATTTCCTACAAAGAAGCGAACGGGCAAACCAAAATCAGAAAAATTTGATAAGAAACATTCAAGATACTACTGCAAGAGGGTACACAGCAGCGGAGTGCCCCATATCCTAGTCTGAGCCGTCAGCTCGCTCCAGAGGCTGCTTGTCAAAGGAAAAGAAAAAGTTCACGAATTTTTTCGTAATAAACATTTTTCTAACCTATCTTCTCAGCAAAAATCGAAGGGCGAACCAAAATCTAGAAAAGTCTGGCAGAAACATCGAAATCACTACTCTAAGGGTTCGCAGCTGCGGATGGCCCCATATCCGAGTCTGAGGCGTCAGCTCGCCCCAGAGGCTGCTTGTCAAAGGAAAAAAGAAAGTTTACAATTTTATCTATTGTAAACAGTTCTCTAACCTATTTCCGATAAAGAAAAAAAGGGCAAAGAAAAATCTAAAAAATTTCAGAAGAAACATTCAAGATACTACTGCAAGAGGGTACACAGCAGCTGAGTGCCCCATATCCTAGTCTGAGGCGTCAGCTCGCTCCAGAGGCTGCTTGTCAAAGGAAAAGAAAAAGTTCACGAATTTTTCCGTAATAAACATTTTTTTAACCTATCTTCTCAGCAAAAATCGAAGGGCGAACCAAAATCTAGAAAAGTCTGGCAGAAACATCGAAATCACTACTCTAAGGGTTCGCAGCTGCGGATGGCCCCATATCCGAGTCGTAGGCGTCAGCTCGCCCCAGAGGCTGCTTGTCAAAGGAAGAAAGAAAGTTAACAATTTTATCTGCTGTAAACAGTTCTCTAACCTATTTCCGACAAAGAAAAAAAAGGGCAAAGGAAAATCTAAAAAATTTCAGAAGAAACATTCAAAATACTACTGCAAGAGGGTACACAGCAGCGAATGGCCCCATATCCTAGTCTGAGGCGTCAGCTCGTCCCAGAGGCTGCTTTTCAAAGGAAAAAAGAAAGTTCACAAAATTATCTCTTGTAAACAGTTCTCTAACCAATTTCCTACAAAGAAACGAAAGGGCAAACCAAAATCTACGAAGTTTCAGAAGAAACATTCAAAATACTACTGCAAGAGGGTACACAGAATCGGATGCCCCCATATCGGAGTCTGAGGCGTCAGCTCGCCCCAGAGGCTGCTTGTCAAAGGAAAAAAAAAAGTTCACGAATTTATCTGTTGTAAAAAGTTCTCTAACCTATCTCCTACAAAGAAACAAAATGGCAAACCACAATCTAAAAAATTTCAGAAGAACCATTCAAAATACTACTGCAAGAGGGTACAGAGCAGCGGAGTGCCCCATATCCTAGTCTGAGGCGTCAGCTCGCCCCAGAGGCTGCTTGTCAAAGGAAAAAAGGAAGTTCACAAATTTATCTCTTGTAAGCAGTTTTCCAATCTATCCCCTACAAGAAAACCAACGGGCAAACCAAAATCTGAAAAATTCTACAAGAAACATTTAAAATACTACTGCAAGAGAGTACACAGCAGCGGGGCGCCCCATATCCGAGTCTGAGGCGTCAGCTCGCCCCAGAGGCTGCTTGTCAAAGAAAAGGATAAAGTTTACAAATTTTCCTAACGTAAACAGTCCTCTAGCCTATTTCCTACAAAGAAGCGAACGGGCAAACCAAAATCAGAAAAATTTGATAAGAAACATTCAAGATACTACTGCAAGAGGGTACACAGCAGCGGAGTGCCCCATATCCTAGTCTGAGGCGTCAGCTCGCTCCAGAGGCTGCTTGTCAAAGGAAAAGAAAAAGTTCACGAATTTTTCCGTAATAAACATTTTTCTAACCTATCTTCTCAGCAAAAATTGAAGGGCGAACTAAAATCTAGAAAAGTCTGGCAGAAACATCGAAAACACTACTCTAAGGGTTCGCAGCTGCGGATGGCCCCATATCCGAGTCTGAGGCGTCAGCTCGCCCCAGAGGCTGCTTGTCAAGGGAAAAAAGAAAGTTTACAATTTTATCTATTGTAAACAGTTCTCTAACCTATTTCCGACAAAGAAAAAAAAGGCAAACCGAAATCTGAAAAATTTTAAAAGAAACATTCAAAATATTACTGCAAGAGGGTACACAGCAGCGGGGCGCCCCATATCCGAGTCTGAGGCGTCAGCTCGCCCCAGAGGCTGCTTGTCAAAGGAAAAGAAAAAGTTTACAAATTTTCCTAACGCAAACAGTTCTCTAGCCTATTTCCTACAAAGAAGCGAACGGGCAAACCAAAATCTGAAAAATTTGAGAAGAAACATTCAAAATACTCCTGCAAGAGGGTACACAGCAGCGGGGCGCCCCATATCCGAGTCTGAGGCGTCAGCTCGCCCATGAGACTGCTTGTCGAAAGAAAAGAAAAAGTTCACAAATTCATCTCTTGTAAACAGTTCTCTAACCTATCTCCTACAAAGAAACGAAACGGCCAACCAAAATCTACGAAGTTTCAGAAGAAACATTCAAAATACTACTGCAAGAGGGTACACAGAAGCGGATGCCCCCATATCGGAGTCTGAGGCGTCAGCTCGCCCCAGAGGCTGCTCGTCAAAGGAAAAAAGAAAGTTCACAAATTTATCTGTTGTAAACAGTTCTCCAATTTATCCCCTACAAGAAAACCAACGGGCAAACCAAAATCTGAAAAATTCTACAAGAAACATTTAAAATACTACTGCAAGAGGGTACACAGCAGCGGGGCGCCCCATATCCTAGTCTGATGCGTCAGCTCGCCCCAGAGGGTGCTTGTCAAAGGAAAAAAGAAAGTTCACAAATTTATCTGTTGTAAACAGTTCTGTTACCTATCTCCTACGAAGAAACAAAAGGGCGAACCAAAATCTAACAATCTCCAGTAGAAACATTCAAAATACTACTGCAAGAGGGTTCGCAGCTGCGGATGGCCCCATATCCGAGTCTGAGGCGTCAGCTCGCCCCAGAGGCTGCTTGTCAAAGGAAAAAAGAAAGTTCACAAATTTATCTAATGAAACCATTTCTCTAACCTATCTTCTACAAAGAAAGAAATGGGCAAACCAAAATCTAAAAAATTCCAAAAGAAACATTCAAAATACTACTGCAAGAGGGTACACAGCAGCGAATGGCCCCATATCCTAGTCTGAGGCGTCAGCTCGCCCCAGAGGCTGCTTGTCAAAGGAAAAAAGAAAGTTCACAAAATTATCTGTTGTAAACAGTTCTCTAACCAATTTCCTACAAGAAAACCAACGGGCAAACCAAAATCTGAAAAATTTTACAAGAAAAATTTAAAATATTACTGCAAGAGGGTACACAGCAGCGGGGCGCCCCATTTCCGAGTCTGAGGCGTCAGCTCGCCCGAGAGGCTGCTTGTCAAAGGAAAAAAAAAAGTTCACAAATTCATCTAATGTAAACAGTTCTCTAACCTATCTTCTACAAAGAAAGAAATGGGCAAACCAAAATCTAATAAATTCTAAAAAAAACATTCAAAATACTACTGCAAGAGGGTACACAGCAGCAGAGTGCCCCATATCCTGGTCTAAGGCGTCAGCTCGCCCCAGAGGCAGCTTGTCGAAGGAAAAGAAAAAGTTTACAAATTTATCTGTTGTAAACAGTTCTGTAACCTATCTCCTACAAAAAAACAAAAGGCAAGCCAAAATCTAAAAAATTTCAGAAGAAACATTCAAAATAATACTACAAGAGGGTACACAGCAGCGAATGGCTCCATATCCTAGCCTGAGGCGTCAGCTCGCCCCAGAGGCTGCTTGTCAAAGGAAAAAAGAAAGTTCACAAATTCATCTAATGTAACCAGTTCTCTAACCTATTTCCGACAAAGAAAAAAAAGGCAAACCGAAATCTGAAAAATTTAACAAGAAACATTCAAAATATTACTGCAAGAGGGTACACAGCAGCGTGGCGCCCCATATCCGAGTCTGAGGCGTCAGCTCGCCCCAGAGGCTGCTTGTCAAAGGAAAAGAAAAAGTTTACAAATTTTCCTAACGTAAACAGTTCTCTAGCCTATTTCCTACAAAGAAGCGAACGGGCAAACCAAAATCTGAAAAATTTAAGAAGAAACATTCAAAATACTCCTGCAAGAGGGTACACAGCAGCGGGGCGCCCCATATCCGAGTCTGAGGCGTCAGGTCGCCCATGAGACTGCTTGTCGAAAGAAAAGAAAAAGTTCACAAATTCATCTCTTGTAAACAGTTCTCTAACCTATCTCCTACAAAGAAACGAAACGGCAAACCAAAATCTACGAAGTTTTAGAAGAAACATTCAAAATACTACTGCAAGAGGGTACACAGAATCGGATGCCCCCATATCGGAGTCTGAGGCGTCAGCTCGCCCCAGAGGCTGCTTGTCAAAGGAAAAAAAAAGTTCACAAATTCATCTGTTGTAAAAAGTTCTCGCACCTATCTCCTACGAAGAAACAAAATGGCAAACCACAATCTAAAAAATTTCAGAAGAAACATTCAAAATACTAATGCAAGAGGGTACAGAGCAGCGGAGTGCCCCATATCCTAGTCTGAGGCGTCAGCTCGCCCCAGAGGCTGCTTGTCTGAGGAAAAAAGGAAGTTCACAAATTTATCTGTTGTAAGCAGTTCTCCAATCTATCCCCTACAAGAAAACCAACGGTCAAACCAAAATCTGAAAAATTCTACAAGAAACATTTAAAATGACACTGCAAGAGGGTACACAGCAGCGGGGCGCCCCATATCCGAGTCTGAGGCGTCAGCTCGCCCCAGAGGCTGCTTGTCAAAGGAAAGGAAAAAGTTTACAAATTTTCCTAACGTAAACAGTCCTCTAGCCTATTTTCTACAAAGAAGCGAACGGGCAAACCAAAATCAAAAAAATTTGATAAGAAACATTCAAAATACTACTGCAAGAGGGTACACAGCAGCGGAGTGCCCCATATCCTAGTCTGAGGCGTCAGCTCGCCCCAGAGGCTGCTTGTCAAAGGAAAAAAGAAAGTTCACAAATTTATCTGTTGTAAACAGTTCTCCAATCTATCCCCTACAAGAAAACCAACGGGCAAACCAAAATCTGAAAAATTCTACAAGAAACATTTAAAATACTACTGCAAGAGGGTACACAGCAGCGGGGCGCCCCATATCCGAGTCTGAGGCGTCAGCTGGCCCCAGAGGCTGCTTGTCAAAGGAAAGGATAAAGTTCACAAATTGTCCTAACGTAAACAGTCCTCCAGCCTATTTCCTACAAAGAAGCGAACGGGCAAACCAAAATCAGAAAAATTTGATAAGAAACATTCAAAATACTCCTGCAAGAGGGTACACAGCAGCGGGGCGCCCCATATCCGAGTCTGAGGCGTCAGCTCGCCCCAGAGGCTGCTTGTCAAAGGAAAAAAGAAAGTTCACAAATTTATCTGTTGTAAACAGTTATCCAATTTATCCCCTACAAGAAAACCAACGGGCAAACCAAAATCTGAAAAATTCTAGAAGAAACATTAAAAATACTACTGCAAGAGGGTACACAGCAGCGGGGCGCCCCATATCCGAGTCTGAGGCGTCAGCTCGCCCATGAGACTGCTTGTCAAAAGAAAAAAAAAAGTTCACAAATTTATCTGTTGTAAAAAGTTCTCTAACCTATTTCCTACAAAGAAGCGAACGGGCAAACCAAGATCAGAAAAATTTGATAAGAAACATTCAAGATACTACTGCAAAAGGGTACACAGCAGCGGAGTGCCCCATATCCTAGTCTGAGGCGTCAGCTCGCTCCAGAGGCTGCTTGTCAAAGGAAAAGAAAAAGTTCACGAATTTTTCCGTAATAAACATTTTTTTAACCTATCTTCTCAGCAAAAATCGAAGGGCGAACCAAAATCTAGAAAAGTCTGGCAGAAACATCGAAATCACTACTCTAAGGGTTCGCAGCTGCGGATGGCCCCATATCCGAGTCTGAGGCGTCAGCTCGCCCCAGAGGCTGCTTGTCAAAGGAAAAAAGAAAGTTTACAATTTTATCTATTGTAAACAGTTCTCTAACCTATTTCCGACAAAGAAAAAAAAGGGCAAAAGAAAATCTAAAAAATTTCAGAAGAAACATTTAAAATACTACTGCAAGAGGGTACACAGCAGCGGATGGCCCCATATCCTAGTCTGATGCGTCAGCTCGCCCCAGAGGCTGCTTGTCAAAGGAAAAAAGAAAGTTCACAAATTTATCTGTTGTAAACAGTTCTGTTACCTATCTCCTACGAAGAAACAAAAGGGCGAACCAAAATCTAACAATCTCCAGTAGAAACATTCAAAATACTACTGCAAGAGGGTTCGCAGCTGCGGATGGCCCCATATCCGAGTCTGAGGCGTCAGCGCGCCCCAGAGGCTGCTTGTCAAAGGAAAAAAGAAAGTTCACAAATTCATCTAATGTAACCAGTTCTCTAACCTATCTTCTACAAAGAAAGAAATGGGCAAACCAAAATCTAAAAAATTCCAAAAGAAACATTCAAAATACTACTGCAAGAGAGTACACAGCAGCGAATGGCCCCATATCCTAGTCTGAGGCGTCAGCTCGCCCCAGAGGCTGCTTGTCAAAGGAAAAAAGAAAGTTCACAAAATTATCTGTTGTAAACAGTTCTCTAACCAATTTCCTACAAGAAAACCAACGGGCAAACCAAAATCTGAAAAATTTTACAAGAAACATTTAAAATATTACTGCAAGAGGGTACACAGCAGCGGGGCGCTCCATTTCCGAGTCTGAGGCGTCAGCTCGCCCCAGAGGCTGCTTGTCAAAGGAAAAAAAAAAGTTCACAAATTCATCTAATGTAAACAGTTCTCTAACCTATCTTCTACAAAGAAAGAAATGGGCAAACCAAAATCTAATAAATTCTAAAAGAAACATTCAAAATACTACTGCAAGAGGGTACACAGCAGCAGAGTGCCCCATATCCTGGTCTAAGGCGTCAGCTCGCCCCAGAGGCAGCTTGTCGAAGGAAAAGAAAAAGTTTACAAATTTATCTGTTGTAAACAGTTCTGTAACCTATCTCCTACAAAAAAACAAAAGGCAAGACAAAATCTAAAAAATTTCAGAAGAAACATTCAAAATAATACTACAAGAGGGTACACAGCAGCGGAGTGCCCCATATCCTAGTCTGAGGCGTCAGCTTGCCCCAGAGGCTGCTTGTCGAAGGAAAAAAAAAAGTTTACAAATTTATCTGTTGTAAACAGTTCTGTAACCTATCTCCTACGAAAAAACAAAAGGGCGAACCAGAATCTAACAATCTCCAGTAGAAACATTCAAAATACTACTGCAAGAGGGAACACAGCAGCGGATGGCCCCATATCCGAGTCGTAGGCGTCAGCTCGCCTTAGAGGCTGCTTGTCAAAGGAAAAAAGAAAGTTAACAATTTTATCTATTGTAAACAGTTCTCTAACCTATTTCCGACAAAGAAAAAAAAGGTCAAAGGAAAATCTAAAAAATTTCAGAAGAAACATTTAAAATACTACTGCAAGAGGGTACACAGCAGCGGGGCGCCCCATATCCGAGTCTGAGGCGTCAGCTCGCCCATGAGACTGCTTGTCAAAAGAAAAAAAAAAGATCACAAACTTATCTGTTGTAAACAGTTCTCTAACCTATCTCCTTCAAAGAAACGAAAGGGCAAACCAAAATCTACACAGTTTTAGAAGAAACATTCAAAATACTACTGCAAGAGGGTACACAGAAGCGGATGCCCCCATATCGGAGTCTGAGGCGTCAGCTCGCCCCAGAGGCTGCTTGTCAAAGTAAAAAAAAAAGTTTACAAATTCATCTCTTGTAAACAGTTCTCTAACCTATCTCCTACAAAGAAACGAAACGGCAAACCAAAATCTACGAAGTTTCAGAAGAAACATTCAAAATACTACTGCAAGAGGGTACACAGAAGCGGATGCCCCCATATCGGAGTCTGAGGCGTCAGCTCGCCCCAGAGGCTGCTTGTCAAAGGAAAAAAGAAAGTTCACAAATTTATCTGTTGTAAACAGTTCTCCAATTTATCCCCTACAAGAAAACCAACGGGCAAACCAAAATCTGAAAAATTCTACAAGAAACATTTGAAATACTACTGCAAGAGGGTACATAGCAGCGGGGCGCCCCATATCCGAGTCTGAGGCGTCAGCTCGCCCATGAGACTGCTTGTCAAAAGAAAAAAAAAAGTTCACAAATTTATCTGTTGTAAACAGTTCTCTAACCTATTTCCTACAAAGAAGCGAACGGGCAAACCAAAATCAGAAAAATTTGATAAGAAACATTCAAGATACTACTGCAAAAGGGTACACAGCAGCGGGGCGCCCCATTTCCGAGTCTGAGGCGTCAGCTCGCCCCAGAGGCTGCTTGTCAAAGGAAAAAAAAAGTTTACAAATTCATCTAATGTAAACAGTTCTCTAACCGATCTTCTACAAAGAAAGAAATGGGCAAACCAAAATCTAATAAATTCTAAAAGAAACATTCAAAATACTACTGCAAGAGGGTACACAGCAGCGGAGTGCCCCATATCCTAGTCTGAGGCGTCAGCTCGCTCCAGAGGCTGCTTGTCAAAGGAAAAGAAAAAGTTCACGAATTTTTCCGTAATAAACATTTTTTTAACCTATCTTCTCAGCAAAAATCGAAGGGCGAACCAAAATCTAGAAAAGTCTGGCAGAAACATCAAAATCACTACTCTAAGGGTTCGCAGCTGCGGATGGCCCCATATCCGAGTCGTAGGCGTCAGCTCGCCCCAGAGGCTGCTTGTCAAAGGAAGAAAGAAAGTTAACAATTTTATCTATTGTAAACAGTTCTCTAACCAATTTCCTACAAAGAAACGAAAGGGCAAACCAAAATCTACGAAGTTTCAGAAGAAACATTCAAAATACTACTGCAAGAGGGTACACAGAATCGGATGCCCCCATATCGGAGTCTGAGGCGTCAGCTCGCCCCAGAGGCTGCTTGTCAAAGGAAAAAAAAAAGTTCACAAATTTATCTGTTGTAAAAAGTTCTCTAACCTATCTCCTACGAAGAAACAAAATGGCAAACCACAATCTAAAAAATTTCAGAAGAAACATTCAAAATACTACTGCAAGAGGGTACAGAGCAGCGGAGTGCCCCATATCCTAGTCTGAGGCGTCAGCTCGCCCCAGAGGCTGCTTGTCAAAGGAAAAAAGGAAGTTCACAAATTTATCTCTTGTAAGCAGTTCTCCAATCTATCCCCTACAAGAAAACCAACGGGCAAACCAAAATCTGAAAAATTCTACAAGAAACATTTAAAATACTACTGCAAGAGAGTACACAGCAGCGGGGCGCCCCATATCCGGGTCTGAGGCGTCAGCTCGCCCCGGAGGCTGCTTGTCAAAGAAAAGGATAAAGTTTACAAATTTTCCTAATGTAAACAGTCCTCTAGCCTATTTCCTACAAAGAAGCGAACGGGCAAACCAAAATCAGAAAAATTTGATAAGAAACATTCAAGATACTACTGCAAGAGGGTACACAGCAGCGGAGTGCCCCATATCCTAGTCTGAGGCGTCAGCTCGCTCCAGAGGCTGCTTGTCAAAGGAAAAGAAAAAATTCACGAATTTTTCCGTAATAAACATTTTTCTAGCCTATCTTCTCAGCAAAAATCGAAGGGCGAACCAAAATCTAGAAAAGTCTGGCAGAAACATCGAAATCACTACTCTAAGGGTTGGCAGCTGCGGATGGCCCCATATCCGAGTCTGAGGCGTCAGCTCGCCCCAGAGGCTGCTTGTCAAAGGAAAAAAGAAAGTTTACAATTTTATCTATTGTAAACAGTTCTCTAACCTATTTCCGACAAAGAAAAAAAAGGGCAAAGGAAAATCTAAAAAATTTCAGAAGAAACATTTAAAATACTACTGCAAGAGGGTACACAGCAGCGGATGGCCCCATATCCAAGTCTGAGGCGTCAGCTTGCCCCAGAGGCTGCATGTCAAAGGAAAAAAAAAAGTTTACAAATTTATCTGTTGTAAACAGTTCTATTACCTATCTTCTACAAAGAAACGAAAGGGCAAACGAAAATCTAAAAATTTACAGTAGAAACATTCAAAATACTACTGCAAGAGGGTACACAGCAGCGGATGGCCCCATATCCGAGTCTGAGGCGTCAGCTCGCCCCAGAGGCTGTTTGTCAAAGGAAAAAAAAGTTCACAAATTTATCCGTTGTAAACAGTTCTCTCACTTATCGTCTACAAAGAAACAAGAGGGCAAACCAAAATCTGAAAAATTTCAGAAGGAACATTCAAAATACTACTGCAAGAAGGTACACAGAAGCGGATGCCCCCATATCGGAGTCTGAGGCGTCAGCTCGCCCCAGAGGCTGCTTGTCAAAGTAAAAAAAAAAGTTTACAAATTTATCTGTTGTAAAAAGTTCTCTCACCTATCTCCTACGAAGAAACAAAATGGCAAACCACAATCTAAAAAATTTCAGAAGAAACATTCAAAATACTACTGCAAGAGGGTACACAGCAGCGGAGTGCCCCATATCCTAGTCTGAGGCGTCAGCTCGCCCCAGAGGCTGCTTGTCAAAGGAAAAAAAAAAGTTCACAAAATTATCTGTTGTAAACAGTTCTCCAATCTATCCTCTACAAGAAAACCGACGGGCAAACCAAAATCTGAAAAATTCTACAAGAAACATTTAAAATACTACTGCAAGAGGGTACACAGCAGCGGGGCGCCCCATATCCGAGTCTGAGGCGTCAGCTGGCCCCAGAGGCTGCTTGTCAAAGGAAAGGATAAAGTTCACAAATTTTCCTAACGTAAACAGTCCTCTAGCCTATTTCCTACAAAGAAGCGAACGGGCAAACCAAAATCAGAAAAATTTGATAAGAAACATTCAAGATACTACTGCAAGAGGGTACACAGCAGCGGAGTGCCCCATATCCTAGTCTGAGGCGTCAGCTCGCTCCAGAGGCTGCTTGTCAAAGGAAAAGAAAAAGTTCACGAATTTTTCCGTAATAAACATTTTTCTAACCTATCTTCTCAGCAAAAATCGAAGGGCGAACCAAAATCTAGAAAAGTCTGGCAGAAACATCGAAATCACTACTCTAAGGGTTCGCAGCTGCGGATGGCCCCATATCCGAGTCTGAGGCGTCAGCTCGCCCCAGAGGCTGCTTGTCAAAGGAAAAAAGAAAGTTTACAATTTTATCTATTGTAAACAGTTCTCTAACCTATTTCCGACAAAGAAAAAAAAGGTCAAAGGAAAATCTAAAAAATTTCAGAAGAAACATTTAAAATACTACTGCAAGAGGGTACACAGCAGCGGGGCGCCCCATATCCGAGTCTGAGGCGTCAGCTCGCCCATGAGACTGCTTGTCAAAAGAAAAAAAAAAGATCACAAATTTATCTGTTGTAAACAGTGCTCTAACCTATCTCCTTCAAAGAAACGAAAGGGCAAACCAAAATCTACACAGTTTTAGAAGAAACATTCAAAATACTACTGCAAGAGGGTACACAGAAGCGGATGCCCCCATATCGGAGTCTGAGGCGTCAGCTCGCCCCAGAGGCTGCTTGTCAAAGTAAAAAAAAAAGTTTACAAATTCATCTCTTGTAAACAGTTCTCTAACCTATCTCCTACAAAGAAACGAAACGGCAAACCAAAATCTACGAAGTTTCAGAAGAAACATTCAAAATACTACTGCAAGAGGGTACACAGAAGCGGATGCCCCCATATCGGAGTCTGAGGCGTCAGCTCGCCCCAGAGGCTGCTTGTCAAAGGAAAAAAGAAAGTTCACAAATTTATCTGTTGTAAACAGTTCTCCAATTTATCCCCTACAAGAAAACCAACGGGCAAACCAAAATCTGAAAAATTCTACAAGAAACATTTAAAATACTACTGCAAGAGGGTACACAGCAGCGGGGCGCCCCATATCCGAGTCTGAGGCGTCAGCTCGCCCATGAGACTGCTTGTCAAAAGAAAAAAAAAAGTTCACAAATTTATCTGTTGTAAACAGTTCTCTAACCTATTTCCTACAAAGAAGCGAACGGCCAAACCAAAATCAGAAAAATTTGATAAGAAACATTCAAGATACTACTGCAAAGGGGTACACAGCAGCGGGGCGCCCCATTTCCGAGTCTGAGGCGTCAGCTCGCCCCAGAGGCTGCTTGTCAAAGGAAAAAAAAAGTTTACAAATTCATCTAATGTAAACAGTTCTCTAACCTATCTTCTACAAAGAAAGAAATGGGCAAACCAAAATCTAATAAATTCTAAAAGAAACATTCAAAATACTACTGCAAGAGGGTACACAGCAGCGGAGTGCCCCATATCCTAGTCTGAGGCGTCAGCTCGCTCCAGAGGCTGCTTGTCAAAGGAAAAAAAAAAGTTCACGAATTTTTCCGTAATAAACATTTTTTTAACCTATCTTCTCAGCAAAAATCGAAGGGCGAACCAAAATCTAGAAAAGTCTGGCAGAAACATCAAAATCACTACTCTAAGGGTTCGCGGCTGCGGATGGCCCCATATCCGAGTCGTAGGCGTCAGCTCGCCCCAGAGGCTGCTTGTCAAAGGAAGAAAGAAAGTAAACAATTTTATCTATTGTAAACAGTTCTCTAACCTATTTCCGACAAAAAAAAAAAAGGGCAAAGGAAAATCTAAAAAATTTCAGAAGAAACATTCAAAATACTACTGCAAGAGGGTACACAGCAGCGAATGGCCCCATATCCTAGTCTGAGGCGTCAGCTCGCCCCAGAGGCTGCTTTTCAAAGGAAAAAAAAAAGTTCACAAAATTATCTCTTGTAAACAGTTCTCTAACCAATTTCCTACAAAGAAACGAAAGGGCAAACCAAAATCTACGAAGTTTCAGAAGAAACATTCAAAATACTACTGCAAGAGGGTACACAGAATCGGATGCCCCCATATCGGAGTCTGAGGCGTCAGCTCGCCCCAGAGGCTGCTTGTCAAAGGAAAAAAAAAAGTTCACAAATTTATCTGTTGTAAAAAGTTCTCTAACCTATCTCCTACGAAGAAACAAAATGGCAAACCACAATCTAAAAAATTTCAGAAGAAACATTCAAAATACTACTGCAAGAGGGTACAGAGCAGCGGAGTGCCCCATATCCTAGTCTGAGGCGTCAGCTCGCCCCAGAGGCTGCTTGTCAAAGGAAAAAAGGAAGTTCACAAATTTATCTCTTGTAAGCAGTTCTCCAATCTATCCCCTACAAGAAAACCAACGGGCAAACCAAAATCTGAAAAATTCTACAAGAAACATTTAAAATACTACTGCAAGAGAGTACACAGCAGCGGGGCGCCCCATATCCGGGTCTGAGGCGTCAGCTCGCCCCGGAGGCTGCTTGTCAAAGAAAAGGATAAAGTTTACAAATTTTCCTAATGTAAACAGTCCTCTAGCCTATTTCCTACAAAGAAGCGAACGGGCAAACCAAAATCAGAAAAATTTGATAAGAAACATTCAAGATACTACTGCAAGAGGGTACACAGCAGCGGAGTGCCCCATATCCTAGTCTGAGGCGTCAGCTCGCTCCAGAGGCTGCTTGTCAAAGGAAAAGAAAAAATTCACGAATTTTTCCGTAATAAACATTTTTCTAGCCTATCTTCTCAGCAAAAATCGAAGGGCGAACCAAAATCTAGAAAAGTCTGGCAGAAACATCGAAATCACTACTCTAAGGGTTGGCAGCTGCGGATGGCCCCATATCCGAGTCTGAGGCGTCAGCTCGCCCCAGAGGCTGCTTGTCAAAGGAAAAAAGAAAGTTTACAATTTTATCTATTGTAAACAGTTCTCTAACCTATTTCCGACAAAGAAAAAAAAGGGCAAAGGAAAATCTAAAAAATTTCAGAAGAAACATTTAAAATACTACTGCAAGAGGGTACACAGCAGCGGATGGCCCCATATCCAAGTCTGAGGCGTCAGCTTGCCCCAGAGGCTGCATGTCAAAGGAAAAAAAAAAGTTTACAAATTTATCTGTTGTAAACAGTTCTATTACCTATCTTCTACAAAGAAACGAAAGGGCAAACGAAAATCTAAAAATTTACAGTAGAAACATTCAAAATACTACTGCAAGAGGGTACACAGCAGCGGATGGCCCCATATCCGAGTCTGAGGCGTCAGCTCGCCCCAGAGGCTGTTTGTCAAAGGAAAAAAAAGTTCACAAATTTATCCGTTGTAAACAGTTCTCTCACTTATCGTCTACAAAGAAACAAGAGGGCAAACCAAAATCTGAAAAATTTCAGAAGGAACATTCAAAATACTACTGCAAGAAGGTACACAGAAGCGGATGCCCCCATATCGGAGTCTGAGGCGTCAGCTCGCCCCAGAGGCTGCTTGTCAAAGTAAAAAAAAAAGTTTACAAATTTATCTGTTGTAAAAAGTTCTCTCACCTATCTCCTACGAAGAAACAAAATGGCAAACCACAATCTAAAAAATTTCAGAAGAAACATTCAAAATACTACTGCAAGAGGGTACACAGCAGCGGAGTGCCCCATATCCTAGTCTGAGGCGTCAGCTCGCCCCAGAGGCTGCTTGTCAAAGGAAAAAAGAAAGTTCACAAAATTATCTGTTGTAAACAGTTCTCCAATCTATCCCCTACAAGAAAACCGACGGGCAAACCAAAATCTGAAAAATTCTACAAGAAACATTTAAAATACTACTGCAAGAGGGTACACAGCAGCGGGGCGCCCCATATCCGAGTCTGAGGCGTCAGCTGGCCCCAGAGGCTGCTTGTCAAAGGAAAGGATAAAGTTCACAAATTTTCCTAACGTAAACAGTCCTCTAGCCTATTTCCTACAAAGAAGCGAACGGGCAAACCAAAATCAGAAAAATTTGATAAGAAACATTCAAGATACTACTGCAAGAGGGTACACAGCAGCGGAGTGCCCCATATCCTAGTCTGAGGCGTCAGCTCGCTCCAGAGGCTGCTTGTCAAAGGAAAAGAAAAAGTTCACGAATTTTTCCGTAATAAACATTTTTCTAACCTATCTTCTCAGCAAAAATCGAAGGGCGAACCAAAATCTAGAAAAGTCTGGCAGAAACATCGAAATCACTACTCTAAGGGTTCGCAGCTGCGGATGGCCCCATATCCGAGTCTGAGGCGTCAGCTCGCCCCAGAGGCTGCTTGTCAAAGGAAAAAAGAAAGTTTACAATTTTATCTATTGTAAACAGTTCTCTAACCTATTTCCGACAAAGAAAAAAAAGGTCAAAGGAAAATCTAAAAAATTTCAGAAGAAACATTTAAAATACTACTGCAAGAGGGTACACAGCAGCGGGGCGCCCCATATCCGAGTCTGAGGCGTCAGCTCGCCCATGAGACTGCTTGTCAAAAGAAAAAAAAAAGATCACAAATTTATCTGTTGTAAACAGTGCTCTAACCTATCTCCTTCAAAGAAACGAAAGGGCAAACCAAAATCTACACAGTTTTAGAAGAAACATTCAAAATACTACTGCAAGAGGGTACACAGAAGCGGATGCCCCCATATCGGAGTCTGAGGCGTCAGCTCGCCCCAGAGGCTGCTTGTCAAAGTAAAAAAAAAAGTTTACAAATTCATCTCTTGTAAACAGTTCTCTAACCTATCTCTTACAAAGAAACGAAACGGCAAACCAAAATCTACGAAGTTTCAGAAGAAACATTCAAAATACTACTGCAAGAGGGTACACAGAAGCGGATGCCCCCATATCGGAGTCTGAGGCGTCAGCTCGCCCCAGAGGCTGCTTGTCAAAGGAAAAAAGAAAGTTCACAAATTTATCTGTTGTAAACAGTTCTCCAATTTATCCCCTACAAGAAAACCAACGGGCAAACCAAAATCTGAAAAATTCTACAAGAAACATTTAAAATACTACTGCAAGAGGGTACACAGCAGCGGGGCGCCCCATATCCGAGTCTGAGGCGTCAGCTCGCCCATGAGACTGCTTGTCAAAAGAAAAAAAAAAGTTCACAAATTTATCTGTTGTAAACAGTTCTCTAACCTATTTCCTACAAAGAAGCGAACGGGCAAACCAAAATCAGAAAAATTTGATAAGAAACATTCAAGATACTACTGCAAAAGGGTACACAGCAGCGGGGCGCCCCATTTCCGAGTCTGAGGCGTCAGCTCGCCCCAGAGGCTGCTTGTCAAAGGAAAAAAAAAGTTTACAAATTCATCTAATGTAAACAGTTCTCTAACCTATCTTCTACAAAGAAAGAAATGGGCAAACCAAAATCTAATAAATTCTAAAAGAAACATTCAAAATACTACTGCAAGAGGGTACACAGCAGCGGAGTGCCCCATATCCTAGTCTGAGGCGTCAGCTCGCTCCAGAGGCTGCTTGTCAAAGGAAAAAAAAAAGTTCACGAATTTTTCCGTAATAAACATTTTTTTAACCTATCTTCTCAGCAAAAATCGAAGGGCGAACCAAAATCTAGAAAAGTCTGGCAGAAACATCAAAATCACTACTCTAAGGGTTCGCGGCTGCGGATGGCCCCATATCCGAGTCGTAGGCGTCAGCTCGCCCCAGAGGCTGCTTGTCAAAGGAAGAAAGAAAGTTAACAATTTTATCTATTGTAAACAGTTCTCTAACCTATTTCCGACAAAAAAAAAAAAGGGCAAAGGAAAATCTAAAAAATTTCAGAAGAAACATTCAAAATACTACTGCAAGAGGGTACACAGCAGCGAATGGCCCCATATCCTAGTCTGAGGCGTCAGCTCGCCCCAGAGGCTGCTTTTCAAAGGAAAAAAAAAAGTTCACAAAATTATCTCTTGTAAACAGTTCTCTAACCAATTTCCTACAAAGAAACGAAAGGGCAAACCAAAATCTACGAAGTTTCAGAAGAAACATTCAAAATACTACTGCAAGAGGGTACACAGAATCGGATGCCCCCATATCGGAGTCTGAGGCGTCAGCTCGCCCCAGAGGCTGCTTGTCAAAGGAAAAAAAAAGTTCACAAATTTATCTGTTGTAAAAAGTTCTCTAACCTATCTCCTACGAAGAAACAAAATGGCAAACCACAATCTAAAAAATTTCAGAAGAAACATTCAAAATACTACTGCAAGAGGGTACAGAGCAGCGGAGTGCCCCATATCCTAGTCTGAGGCGTCAGCTCGCCCCAGAGGCTGCTTGTCAAAGGAAAAAAGGAAGTTCACAAATTTATCTCTTGTAAGCAGTTCTCCAATCTATCCCCTACAAGAAAACCAACGGGCAAACCAAAATCTGAAAAATTCTACAAGAAACATTTAAAATACTACTGCAAGAGAGTACACAGCAGCGGGGCGCCCCATATCCGAGTCTGAGGCGTCAGCTCGCCCCAGAGGCTGCTTGTCAAAGAAAAGGATAAAGTTTACAAATTTTCCTAATGTAAACAGTCCTCTAGCCTATTTCCTACAAAGAAGCGAACGGGCAAACCAAAATCAGAAAAATTTGATAAGAAACATTCAAGATACTACTGCAAGAGGGTACACAGCAGCGGAGTGCCCCATATCCTAGTCTGAGGCGTCAGCTCGCTCCAGAGGCTGCTTGTCAAAGGAAAAGAAAAAATTCACGAATTTTTCCGTAATAAACATTTTTCTAGCCTATCTTCTCAGCAAAAATCGAAGGGCGAACCAAAATCTAGAAAAGTCTGGCAGAAACATCGAAATCACTACTCTAAGGGTTCGCAGCTGCGGATGGCCCCATATCCGAGTCTGAGGCGTCAGCTCGCCCCAGAGGCTGCTTGTCAAAGGAAAAAAGAAAGTTTACAATTTTATCTATTGTAAACAGTTCTCTAACCTATTTCCGACAAAGAAAAAAAAGGGCAAAGGAAAATCTAAAAAATTTCAGAAGAAACATTTAAAATACTACTGCAAGAGGGTACACAGCAGCGGATGGCCCCATATCCAAGTCTGAGGCGTCAGCTTGCCCCAGAGGCTGCATGTCAAAGGAAAAAAAAAAGTTTACAAATTTATCTGTTGTAAACAGTTCTATTACCTATCTTCTACAAAGAAACGAAAGGGCAAACGAAAATCTAAAAATTTACAGTAGAAACATTCAAAATACTACTGCAAGAGGGTACACAGCAGCGGATGGCCCCATATCCGAGTCTGAGGCGTCAGCTCGCCCCAGAGGCTGTTTGTCAAAGGAAAAAAAAGTTCACAAATTTATCCGTTGTAAACAGTTCTCTCACTTATCGTCTACAAAGAAACAAGAGGGCAAACCAAAATCTGAAAAATTTCAGAAGGAACATTCAAAATACTACTGCAAGAAGGTACACAGAAGCGGATGCCCCCATATCGGAGTCTGAGGCGTCAGCTCGCCCCAGAGGCTGCTTGTCAAAGTAAAAAAAAAAGTTTACAAATTTATCTGTTGTAAAAAGTTCTCTCACCTATCTCCTACGAAGAAACAAAATGGCAAACCACAATCTAAAAAATTTCAGAAGAAACATTCAAAATACTACTGCAAGAGGGTACACAGCAGCGGAGTGCCCCATATCCTAGTCTGAGGCGTCAGCTCGCCCCAGAGGCTGCTTGTCAAAGGAAAAAAGAAAGTTCACAAAATTATCTGTTGTAAACAGTTCTCCAATCTATCCCCTACAAGAAAACCGACGGGCAAACCAAAATCTGAAAAATTCTACAAGAAACATTTAAAATACTACTGCAAGAGGGTACACAGCAGCGGGGCGCCCCATATCCGAGTCTGAGGCGTCAGCTGGCCCCAGAGGCTGCTTGTCAAAGGAAAGGATAAAGTTCACAAATTTTCCTAACGTAAACAGTCCTCTAGCCTATTTCCTACAAAGAAGCGAACGGGCAAACCAAAATCAGAAAAATTTGATAAGAAACATTCAAGATACTACTGCAAGAGGGTACACAGCAGCGGAGTGCCCCATATCCTAGTCTGAGGCGTCAGCTCGCTCCAGAGGCTGCTTGTCAAAGGAAAAGAAAAAGTTCACGAATTTTTCCGTAATAAACATTTTTCTAACCTATCTTCTCAGCAAAAATCGAAGGGCGAACCAAAATCTAGAAAAGTCTGGCAGAAACATCGAAATCACTACTCTAAGGGTTCGCAGCTGCGGATGGCCCCATATCCGAGTCTGAGGCGTCAGCTCGCCCCAGAGGCTGCTTGTCAAAGGAAAAAAGAAAGTTTACAATTTTATCTATTGTAAACAGTTCTCTAACCTATTTCCGACAAAGAAAAAAAAGGTCAAAGGAAAATCTAAAAAATTTCAGAAGAAACATTTAAAATACTACTGCAAGAGGGTACACAGCAGCGGGGCGCCCCATATCCGAGTCTGAGGCGTCAGCTCGCCCATGAGACTGCTTGTCAAAAGAAAAAAAAAAGATCACAAATTTATCTGTTGTAAACAGTGCTCTAACCTATCTCCTTCAAAGAAACGAAAGGGCAAACCAAAATCTACACAGTTTTAGAAGAAACATTCAAAATACTACTGCAAGAGGGTACACAGAAGCGGATGCCCCCATATCGGAGTCTGAGGCGTCAGCTCGCCCCAGAGGCTGCTTGTCAAAGTAAAAAAAAAAGTTTACAAATTCATCTCTTGTAAACAGTTCTCTAACCTATCTCTTACAAAGAAACGAAACGGCAAACCAAAATCTACGAAGTTTCAGAAGAAACATTCAAAATACTACTGCAAGAGGGTACACAGAAGCGGATGCCCCCATATCGGAGTCTGAGGCGTCAGCTCGCCCCAGAGGCTGCTTGTCAAAGGAAAAAAGAAAGTTCACAAATTTATCTGTTGTAAACAGTTCTCCAATTTATCCCCTACAAGAAAACCAACGGGCAAACCAAAATCTGAAAAATTCTACAAGAAACATTTAAAATACTACTGCAAGAGGGTACACAGCAGCGGGGCGCCCCATATCCGAGTCTGAGGCGTCAGCTCGCCCATGAGACTGCTTGTCAAAAGAAAAAAAAAAGTTCACAAATTTATCTGTTGTAAACAGTTCTCTAACCTATTTCCTACAAAGAAGCGAACGGGCAAACCAAAATCAGAAAAATTTGATAAGAAACATTCAAGATACTACTGCAAAAGGGTACACAGCAGCGGGGCGCCCCATTTCCGAGTCTGAGGCGTCAGCTCGCCCCAGAGGCTGCTTGTCAAAGGAAAAAAAAAGTTTACAAATTCATCTAATGTAAACAGTTCTCTAACCTATCTTCTACAAAGAAAGAAATGGGCAAACCAAAATCTAATAAATTCTAAAAGAAACATTCAAAATACTACTGCAAGAGGGTACACAGCAGCGGAGTGCCCCATATCCTAGTCTGAGGCGTCAGCTCGCTCCAGAGGCTGCTTGTCAAAGGAAAAAAAAAAGTTCACGAATTTTTCCGTAATAAACATTTTTTTAACCTATCTTCTCAGCAAAAATCGAAGGGCGAACCAAAATCTAGAAAAGTCTGGCAGAAACATCAAAATCACTACTCTAAGGGTTCGCGGCTGCGGATGGCCCCATATCCGAGTCGTAGGCGTCAGCTCGCCCCAGAGGCTGCTTGTCAAAGGAAGAAAGAAAGTTAACAATTTTATCTATTGTAAACAGTTCTCTAACCTATTTCCGACAAAAAAAAAAAAGGGCAAAGGAAAATCTAAAAAATTTCAGAAGAAACATTCAAAATACTACTGCAAGAGGGTACACAGCAGCGAATGGCCCCATATCCTAGTCTGAGGCGTCAGCTCGCCCCAGAGGCTGCTTTTCAAAGGAAAAAAAAAAGTTCACAAAATTATCTCTTGTAAACAGTTCTCTAACCAATTTCCTACAAAGAAACGAAAGGGCAAACCAAAATCTACGAAGTTTCAGAAGAAACATTCAAAATACTACTGCAAGAGGGTACACAGAATCGGATGCCCCCATATCGGAGTCTGAGGCGTCAGCTCGCCCCAGAGGCTGCTTGTCAAAGGAAAAAAAAAGTTCACAAATTTATCTGTTGTAAAAAGTTCTCTAACCTATCTCCTACGAAGAAACAAAATGGCAAACCACAATCTAAAAAATTTCAGAAGAAACATTCAAAATACTACTGCAAGAGGGTACAGAGCAGCGGAGTGCCCCATATCCTAGTCTGAGGCGTCAGCTCGCCCCAGAGGCTGCTTGTCAAAGGAAAAAAGGAAGTTCACAAATTTATCTCTTGTAAGCAGTTCTCCAATCTATCCCCTACAAGAAAACCAACGGGCAAACCAAAATCTGAAAAATTCTACAAGAAACATTTAAAATACTACTGCAAGAGAGTACACAGCAGCGGGGCGCCCCATATCCGAGTCTGAGGCGTCAGCTCGCCCCAGAGGCTGCTTGTCAAAGAAAAGGATAAAGTTTACAAATTTTCCTAATGTAAACAGTCCTCTAGCCTATTTCCTACAAAGAAGCGAACGGGCAAACCAAAATCAGAAAAATTTGATAAGAAACATTCAAGATACTACTGCAAGAGGGTACACAGCAGCGGAGTGCCCCATATCCTAGTCTGAGGCGTCAGCTCGCTCCAGAGGCTGCTTGTCAAAGGAAAAGAAAAAATTCACGAATTTTTCCGTAATAAACATTTTTCTAGCCTATCTTCTCAGCAAAAATCGAAGGGCGAACCAAAATCTAGAAAAGTCTGGCAGAAACATCGAAATCACTACTCTAAGGGTTCGCAGCTGCGGATGGCCCCATATCCGAGTCTGAGGCGTCAGCTCGCCCCAGAGGCTGCTTGTCAAAGGAAAAAAGAAAGTTTACAATTTTATCTATTGTAAACAGTTCTCTAACCTATTTCCGACAAAGAAAAAAAAGGGCAAAGGAAAATCTAAAAAATTTCAGAAGAAACATTTAAAATACTACTGCAAGAGGGTACACAGCAGCGGATGGCCCCATATCCAAGTCTGAGGCGTCAGCTTGCCCCAGAGGCTGCATGTCAAAGGAAAAAAAAAAGTTTACAAATTTATCTGTTGTAAACAGTTCTATTACCTATCTTCTACAAAGAAACGAAAGGGCAAACGAAAATCTAAAAATTTACAGTAGAAACATTCAAAATACTACTGCAAGAGGGTACACAGCAGCGGATGGCCCCATATCCGAGTCTGAGGCGTCAGCTCGCCCCAGAGGCTGTTTGTCAAAGGAAAAAAAAGTTCACAAATTTATCCGTTGTAAACAGTTCTCTCACTTATCGTCTACAAAGAAACAAGAGGGCAAACCAAAATCTGAAAAATTTCAGAAGGAACATTCAAAATACTACTGCAAGAGGGTACACAGAAGCGGATGCCCCCATATCGGAGTCTGAGGCGTCAGCTCGCCCCAGAGGCTGCTTGTCAAAGTAAAAAAAAAAGTTTACAAACTTATCTGTTGTAAAAAGTTCTCTAACCTATCTCCTACGAAGAAACAAAATGGCAAACCACAATCTAAAAAATTTCAGAAGAAACATTCAAAATACTACTGCAAGAGGGTACACAGCAGCGGAGTGCCCCATATCCGAGTCTGAGGCGTCAGCTGGCCCCAGAGGTTGCTTGTCAAAGGAAAGGATAAAGTTCACAAATTTTCCGAACGTAAACAGTCCTCTAGCCTATTTCCTACAAAGAAGCGAACGGGCAAACCAAAATCAGAAAAATTTGATAAGAAACATTCAAGATACTACTGCAAGAGGGTACACAGCAGCGGAGTGCCCCATATCCTAGTCTGAGGCGTCAGCTCGCTCCAGAGGCTGCTTGTCAAAGGAAAAGAAAAGGTTCACGAATTTTTCCGTAATAAACATTTTTCTAACCTATCTTCTCAGCAAAAATTGAAGGGCGAACCAAAATCTAGAAAAGTCTGGCAGAAACATCGAAAACACTACTCTAAGGGTTCGCAGCTGCGGATGGCCCCATATCCTAGTCTGATGCGTCAGCTCGCCCCAGAGGCTGCTTGTCAAAGGAAAAAAGAAAGTTCACAAATTTATCTGTTGTAAACAGTTCTGTTACCTATCTCCTACGAAGAAACAAAAGGGCGAACCAAAATCTAACAATCTCCAGTAGAAACATTCAACATACTACTGCAAGAGGGTTCGCAGCTGCGGATGGCCCCATATCCGAGTCTGAGGCGTCAGCTCGCCCCAGAGGCTGCTTGTCAAAGGAAAAAAGAAAGTTCACAAATTCATCTAATGTAACCAGTTCTCTAACCTATCTTATACAAAGAAAGAAATGGGCAAACCAAAATCTAAAAAATTCCAAAAGAAACATTCAAAATACTACTGCAAGAGGGTACACAGCAGCGAATGGCCCCATATCCTAGTCTGAGGCGTCAGCTCGCCCCAGAGGCTGCTTGTCAAAGGAAAAAAGAAAGTTCACAAAATTATCTGTTGTAAACAGTTCTCTAACCAATTTCCTACAAGAAAACCAACGGGCAAACCAAAATCTGAAAAATTTTACAAGAAACATTTAAAATATTACTGCAAGAGGGTACACAGCAGCGGGGCGCTCCATTTCCGAGTCTGAGGCGTCAGCTCGCCCCAGAGGCTGCTTGTCAAAGGAAAAAAAAAAGTTCACAAATTCATCTAATGTAAACAGTTCTCTAACCTATCTTCTACAAAGAAAGAAATGGGCAAACCAAAATCTAATAAATTCTAAAAGAAACATTCAAAATACTACTGCAAGAGGGTACACAGCAGCAGAGTGCCCCATATCCTGGTCTAAGGCGTCAGCTCGCCCCAGAGGCTGCTTGTCAAAGGAAAAAAGAAAGTTAACAATTTTATCTATTGTAAACAGTTCTCTAACCTATTTCCGACAAAGAAAAAAAAGGGCAAAGGAAAATCTAAAAAATTTCAGAAGAAACATTCAAAATACTACTGCAAGAGGGTACACAGCAGCAAATGGCCCCATATCCTAGTCTGAGGCGTCAGCTCGCCCCAGAGGCTGCTTTTCCAAGGAAAAAAGAAAGTTCACAAAATTATCTCTTGTAAACAGTTCTCTAACCAATTTCCTACAAAGAAACGAAAGGGCAAACCAAAACCTACGAAGTTTCAGAAGAAACATTCAAAATACTACTGCAAGAGGGTACACAGAATCGGATGCCCCCATATCGGAGTCTGAGGCGTCAGCTCGCCCCAGAGGCTGCTTGTCAAAGGAAAAAAAAAAGTTCGCAAATTCATCTGTTGTAAAAAGTTCTCTAACCTATCTCCTACGAAGAAACAAAATGGCAAACCACAATCTAAAAAATTTCAGAAGAAACATTCAAAATACTAATGCAAGAGGGTACAGAGCAGCAAAGTGCCCCATATCCTAGTCTGAGGCGTCAGCTCGCCCCAGAGGCTGCTTGTCTGAGGAAAAAAGGAAGTTCACAAATTTATCTGTTGTAAGCAGTTCTCCAATCTATCCCCTACAAGAAAACCAACGGGCAAACCAAAATCTGAAAAATTCTACAAGAAACATTTAAAATACTACTGCAAGAGAGTACACAGCAGCGGGGCGCCCCATATCCGAGTCTGAGGCGTCAGCTGGCCCCAGAGGCTGCTTGTCAAAGGAAAGGATAAAGTTCACAAATTTTCCTAACGTAAACAGTCCTCTAGCCTATTTCCTACAAAGAAGCGAACGGGCAAACCAAAATCAGAAAAATTTGATAAGAAACATTCAAGATACTACTGCAAGAGGGTACACAGCAGCGGAGTGCCCTATATCCTAGTCTGAGGCGTCAGCTCGCTCCAGAGGCTGCTTGTCAAAGGAAAAGAAAAAGTTCACGAATTTTTCCGTAATAAACATTTTTCTAACCTATCTTCTCAGCAAAAATCAAAGGGCGAACCAAAATCTAGAAAAGTCTGGCAGAAACATCGAAATCACTACTCTAAGGGTTCGCAGCCGCGGATGGCCCCATATCCGAGTCTGAGGCGTCAGCTCGCCCCAGAGGCTGCTTGTCAAAGGAAAAAAGAAAGTTTACAATTTTATCTATTGTAAACAGTTCTCTAACCTATTTCCGACAAAGAAAAAAAAGGTCAAAGGAAAATCTAAAAAATTTCAGAAGAAACATTTAAAATACTACTGCAAGAGGGTACACAGCAGCGGGGCGCCCCATATCCGAGTCTGAGGCGTCAGCTCGCCCATGAGACTGCTTGTCAAAAGAAAAAAAAAGATCACAAATTTATCTGTTGTAAACAGTGCTCTAACCTATCTCCTTCAAAGAAACGAAAGGGCAAACCAAAATCTACACAGTTTTAGAAGAAACATTCAAAATACTACTGCAAGAGGGTACACAGAAGCGGATGCCCCCATATCGGAGTCTGAGGCGTCAGCTCGCCCCAGAGGCTGCTTGTCAAAGTAAAAAAAAAAGTTTACAAATTCATCTCTTGTAAACAGTTCTCTAACCTATCTCTTACAAAGAAACGAAACGGCAAACCAAAATCTACGAAGTTTCAGAAGAAACATTCAAAATACTACTGCAAGAGGGTACACAGAAGCGGATGCCCCCATATCGGAGTCTGAGGCGTCAGCTCGCCCCAGAGGCTGCTTGTCAAAGGAAAAAAGAAAGTTCACAAATTTATCTGTTGTAAACAGTTCTCCAATTTATCCCCTACAAGAAAACCAACGGGCAAACCAAAATCTGAAAAATTCTACAAGAAACATTTAAAATACTACTGCAAGAGGGTACACAGCAGCGGGGCGCCCCATATCCGAGTCTGAGGCGTCAGCTCGCCCATGAGACTGCTTGTCAAAAGAAAAAAAAAAGTTCACAAATTTATCTGTTGTAAACAGTTCTCTAACCTATTTCCTACAAAGAAGCGAACGGGCAAACCAAAATCAGAAAAATTTGATAAGAAACATTCAAGATACTACTGCAAAAGGGTACACAGCAGCGGGGCGCCCCATTTCCGAGTCTGAGGCGTCAGCTCGCCCCAGAGGCTGCTTGTCAAAGGAAAAAAAAAGTTTACAAATTCATCTAATGTAAACAGTTCTCTAACCTATCTTCTACAAAGAAAGAAATGGGCAAACCAAAATCTAATAAATTCTAAAAGAAACATTCAAAATACTACTGCAAGAGGGTACACAGCAGCGGAGTGCCCCATATCCTAGTCTGAGGCGTCAGCTCGCTCCAGAGGCTGCTTGTCAAAGGAAAAGAAAAAGTTCACGAATTTGTCCGTAATAAACATTTTTTTAACCTATCTTCTCAGCAAAAATCGAAGGGCGAACCAAAATCTAGAAAAGTCTGGCAGAAACATCAAAATCACTACTCTAAGGGTTCGCGGCTGCGGATGGCCCCATATCCGAGTCGTAGGCGTCAGCTCGCCCCAGAGGCTGCTTGTCAAAGGAAGAAAGAAAGTTAACAATTTTATCTATTGTAAACAGTTCTCTAACCTATTTCGGACAAAAAAAAAAAGGGCAAAGGAAAATCCAAAAAATTTCAGAAGAAACATTCAAAATACTACTGCAAGAGGGTACACAGCAGCGAATGGCCCCATATCCTAGTCTGAGGCGTCAGCTCGCCCCAGAGGCTGCTTTTCAAAGGAAAAAAAAAAGTTCACAAAATTATCTCTTGTAAACAGTTCTCTAACCAATTTCCTACAAAGAAACGAAAGGGCAAACCAAAATCTACGAAGTTTCAGAAGAAACATTCAAAATACTACTGCAGGAGGGTACACAGAATCGGATGCCCCCATATCGGAGTCTGAGGCGTCAGCTCGCCCCAGAGGCTGCTTGTCAAAGGAAAAAAAAAAGTTCACAAATTTATCTGTTGTAAAAAGTTCTCTAACCTATCTCCTACGAAGAAACAAAATGGCAAACCACAATCTAAAAAATTTCAGAAGAAACATTCAAAATACTACTGCAAGAGGGTACAGAGCAGCGGAGTGCCCCATATCCTAGTCTGAGGCGTCAGCTCGCCCCAGAGGCTGCTTGTCAAAGGAAAAAAGGAAGTTCACAAATTTATCTCTTGTAAGCAGTTCTCCAATCTATCCCCTACAAGAAAACCAACGGGCAAACCAAAATCTGAAAAATTCTACAAGAAACATTTAAAATACTACTGCAAGAGAGTACACAGCAGCGGGGCGCCCCATATCCGAGTCTGAGGCGTCAGCTCGCCCCAGAGGCTGCTTGTCAAAGAAAAGGATAAAGTTTACAAATTTTCCTAATGTAAACAGTCCTCTAGCCTATTTCCTACAAAGAAGCGAACGGGCAAACCAAAATCAGAAAAATTTGATAAGAAACATTCAAGATACTACTGCAAGAGGGTACACAGCAGCGGAGTGCCCCATATCCTAGTCTGAGGCGTCAGCTCGCTCCAGAGGCTGCTTGTCAAAGGAAAAGAAAAAATTCACGAATTTTTCCGTAATAAACATTTTTCTAGCCTATCTTCTCAGCAAAAATCGAAGGGCGAACCAAAATCTAGAAAAGTCTGGCAGAAACATCGAAATCACTACTCTAAGGGTTCGCAGCTGCGGATGGCCCCATATCCGAGTCTGAGGCGTCAGCTCGCCCCAGAGGCTGCTTGTCAAAGGAAAAAAGAAAGTTTACAATTTTATCTATTGTAAACAGTTCTCTAACCTATTTCCGACAAAGAAAAAAAAGGGCAAAGGAAAATCTAAAAAATTTCAGAAGAAACATTTAAAATACTACTGCAAGAGGGTACACAGCAGCGGATGGCCCCATATCCAAGTCTGAGGCGTCAGCTTGCCCCAGAGGCTGCATGTCAAAGGAAAAAAAAAGTTTACAAATTTATCTGTTGTAAACAGTTCTATTACCTATCTTCTACAAAGAAACGAAAGGGCAAACGAAAATCTAAAAATTTACAGTAGAAACATTCAAAATACTACTGCAAGAGGGTACACAGCAGCGGATGGCCCCATATCCGAGTCTGAGGCGTCAGCTCGCCCCAGAGGCTGTTTGTCAAAGGAAAAAAAAGTTCACAAATTTATCCGTTGTAAACAGTTCTCTCACTTATCGTCTACAAAGAAACAAGAGGGCAAACCAAAATCTGAAAAATTTCAGAAGGAACATTCAAAATACTACTGCAAGAGGGTACACAGAAGCGGATGCCCCCATATCGGAGTCTGAGGCGTCAGCTCGCCCCAGAGGCTGCTTGTCAAAGTAAAAAAAAAAGTTTACAAACTTATCTGTTGTAAAAAGTTCTCTAACCTATCTCCTACGAAGAAACAAAATGGCAAACCACAATCTAAAAAATTTCAGAAGAAACATTCAAAATACTACTGCAAGAGGGTACACAGCAGCGGAGTGCCCCATATCCTAGTCTGAGGCGTCAGCTCGCCCCAGAGGCTGCTTGTCAAAGGAAAAAAGAAAGTTCACAAATTTATATGTTGTAAACAGTTCTCCAATCTATCCCCTACAAGAAAACCAACGGGCAAACCAAAATCTGAAAAATTCTACAAGAAACATTTAAAATACTACTGCAAGAGGGTACACAGCAGCGGGGCGCCCCATATCCGAGTCTGAGGCGTCAGCTGGCCCCAGAGGTTGCTTGTCAAAGGAAAGGATAAAGTTCACAAATTTTCCGAACGTAAACAGTCCTCTAGCCTATTTCCTACAAAGAAGCGAACGGGCAAACCAAAATCAGAAAAATTTGATAAGAAACATTCAAGATACTACTGCAAGAGGGTACACAGCAGCGGAGTGCCCCATATCCTAGTCTGAGGCGTCAGCTCGCTCCAGAGGCTGCTTGTCAAAGGAAAAGAAAAGGTTCACGAATTTTTCCGTAATAAACATTTTTCTAACCTATCTTCTCAGCAAAAATTGAAGGGCGAACCAAAATCTAGAAAAGTCTGGCAGAAACATCGAAAACACTACTCTAAGGGTTCGCAGCTGCGGATGGCCCCATATCCTAGTCTGATGCGTCAGCTCGCCCCAGAGGCTGCTTGTCAAAGGAAAAAAGAAAGTTCACAAATTTATCTGTTGTAAACAGTTCTGTTACCTATCTCCTACGAAGAAACAAAAGGGCGAACCAAAATCTAACAATCTCCAGTAGAAACATTCAACATACTACTGCAAGAGGGTTCGCAGCTGCGGATGGCCCCATATCCGAGTCTGAGGCGTCAGCTCGCCCCAGAGGCTGCTTGTCAAAGGAAAAAAGAAAGTTCACAAATTCATCTAATGTAACCAGTTCTCTAACCTATCTTATACAAAGAAAGAAATGGGCAAACCAAAATCTAAAAAATTCCAAAAGAAACATTCAAAATACTACTGCAAGAGGGTACACAGCAGCGAATGGCCCCATATCCTAGTCTGAGGCGTCAGCTCGCCCCAGAGGCTGCTTGTCAAAGGAAAAAAGAAAGTTCACAAAATTATCTGTTGTAAACAGTTCTCTAACCAATTTCCTACAAGAAAACCAACGGGCAAACCAAAATCTGAAAAATTTTACAAGAAACATTTAAAATATTACTGCAAGAGGGTACACAGCAGCGGGGCGCTCCATTTCCGAGTCTGAGGCGTCAGCTCGCCCCAGAGGCTGCTTGTCAAAGGAAAAAAAAAAGTTCACAAATTCATCTAATGTAAACAGTTCTCTAACCTATCTTCTACAAAGAAAGAAATGGGCAAACCAAAATCTAATAAATTCTAAAAGAAACATTCAAAATACTACTGCAAGAGGGTACACAGCAGCAGAGTGCCCCATATCCTGGTCTAAGGCGTCAGCTCGCCCCAGAGGCTGCTT
The DNA here is from genome assembly GCA_963971145.1 of Sussaba pulchella. Classification (NCBI taxonomy): domain Eukaryota; kingdom Metazoa; phylum Arthropoda; class Insecta; order Hymenoptera; family Ichneumonidae; genus Sussaba; species Sussaba pulchella. The sequence goes on along the minus strand of OZ020169.1, from coordinate 1,968,949 downwards.
GTCAAAGGAAAAAAGAAAGTTAACAATTTTATCTATTGTAAACAGTTCTCTAACCTATTTCCGACAAAGAAAAAAAAGGGCAAAGGAAAATCTAAAAAATTTCAGAAGAAACATTCAAAATACTACTGCAAGAGGGTACACAGCAGCAAATGGCCCCATATCCTAGTCTGAGGCGTCAGCTCGCCCCAGAGGCTGCTTTTCCAAGGAAAAAAGAAAGTTCACAAAATTATCTCTTGTAAACAGTTCTCTAACCAATTTCCTACAAAGAAACGAAAGGGCAAACCAAAACCTACGAAGTTTCAGAAGAAACATTCAAAATACTACTGCAAGAGGGTACACAGAATCGGATGCCCCCATATCGGAGTCTGAGGCGTCAGCTCGCCCCAGAGGCTGCTTGTCAAAGGAAAAAAAAAAGTTCGCAAATTCATCTGTTGTAAAAAGTTCTCTAACCTATCTCCTACGAAGAAACAAAATGGCAAACCACAATCTAAAAAATTTCAGAAGAAACATTCAAAATACTAATGCAAGAGGGTACAGAGCAGCAAAGTGCCCCATATCCTAGTCTGAGGCGTCAGCTCGCCCCAGAGGCTGCTTGTCTGAGGAAAAAAGGAAGTTCACAAATTTATCTGTTGTAAGCAGTTCTCCAATCTATCCCCTACAAGAAAACCAACGGGCAAACCAAAATCTGAAAAATTCTACAAGAAACATTTAAAATACTACTGCAAGAGAGTACACAGCAGCGGGGCGCCCCATATCCGAGTCTGAGGCGTCAGCTGGCCCCAGAGGCTGCTTGTCAAAGGAAAGGATAAAGTTCACAAATTTTCCTAACGTAAACAGTCCTCTAGCCTATTTCCTACAAAGAAGCGAACGGGCAAACCAAAATCAGAAAAATTTGATAAGAAACATTCAAGATACTACTGCAAGAGGGTACACAGCAGCGGAGTGCCCTATATCCTAGTCTGAGGCGTCAGCTCGCTCCAGAGGCTGCTTGTCAAAGGAAAAGAAAAAGTTCACGAATTTTTCCGTAATAAACATTTTTCTAACCTATCTTCTCAGCAAAAATCAAAGGGCGAACCAAAATCTAGAAAAGTCTGGCAGAAACATCGAAATCACTACTCTAAGGGTTCGCAGCTGCGGATGGCCCCATATCCGAGTCTGAGGCGTCAGCTCGCCCCAGAGGCTGCTTGTCAAAGGAAAAAAGAAAGTTTACAATTTTATCTATTGTAAACAGTTCTCTAACCTATTTCCGACAAAGAAAAAAAAGGTCAAAGGAAAATCTAAAAAATTTCAGAAGAAACATTTAAAATACTACTGCAAGAGGGTACACAGCAGCGGGGCGCCCCATATCCGAGTCTGAGGCGTCAGCTCGCCCATGAGGCTGCTTGTCAAAGTGAAAAAAAAAGTTTACAAATTCATCTCTTGTAAACAGTTCTCTAACCTATCTCCTACGAAGAAACGAAACGGCAAACCAAAATCTACGAAGTTTCAGAAGAAACATTCAAAATACTACTGCAAGAGGGTACACAGAAGCGGATGCCCCCATATCGGAGTCTGAGGCGTCAGCTCGCCCCAGAGGCTGCTTGTCAAAGGAAAAAAGAAAGTTCACAAATTTATCTGTTGTAAACAGTTCTCCAATTTATCCCCTACAAGAAAACCAACGGGCAAACCAAAATCTGAAAAATTCTACAAGAAACATTTAAAATACTACTGCAAGAGGGTACACAGCAGCGGGGCGCCCCATATCCGAGTCTGAGGCGTCAGCTCGCCCCAGAGGCTGCTTGTCAAAGAAGAGGATAAAGTTTACAAATTTTCCTAATGTAAACAGTCCTCTAGCCTATTTCCTACAAAGAAGCGAACGGGCAAACCAAAATCAGAAAAATTTGATAAGAAACATTCAAGATACTACTGCAAGAGGGTACACAGCAGCGGAGTGCCCCATATCCTAGTCTGAGGCGTCAGCTCGCTCCAGAGGCTGCTTGTCAAAGGAAAAGAAAAAATTCACGAATTTTTCCGTAATAAACATTTTTCTAGCCTATCTTCTCAGCAAAAATCGAAGGGCGAACCAAAATCTAGAAAAGTCTGGCAGAAACATCGAAATCACTACTCTAAGGGTTCGCAGCCGCGGATGGCCCCATATCCGAGTCGTAGGCGTCAGCTCGCCCCAGAGGTTGCTTGTCAAAGGAAAAAAGAAAGTTTACAATTTCATCTATTGTAAACAGTTCTCTAACAAATTTCCGACAAAGAAAAAAAAGGGCAAAGAAAAATCTAAAAAATTTCAGAAGAAACATTCAAAATACTACTGCAAGAGGGTACACAGCAGCGAATGGCCCCATATCCTAGTCTGAGGCGTCAGCTCGCCCCAGAGGCTCCTTTTCAAAGGAAAAAAAAAAGTTCACAAAATTATCTCTTGTAAACGGTTCTCTAACCAATTTCCTACAAAGAAACGAAAGGGCAAACCAAAATCTACGAAGTTTCAGAAGAAACATTCAAAATACTACTGCAAGAGGGTACACAGAATCGGATGCCCCCATATCGGAGTCTGAGGCGTCAGCTCGCCCCAGAGGCTGCTTGTCAAAGGAAAAAAAAAAGTTCACAAATTTATCTGTTGTAAAAAGTTCTCTAACCTATCTCCTACGAAGAAACAAAACGGCAAACCACAATCTAAAAAATTTCAGAAGAAACATTCAAAATACTACTGCAAGAGGGTACAGAGCAGCGGAGTGCCCCATATCCTAGTCTGAGGCGTCAGCTCGCCCCAGAGGCTGCTTGTCAAAGGAAAAAAGGAAGTTCACAAATTTATCTCTTGTAAGCAGTTCTCCAATCTATCCCCTACAAGAAAACCAACGGGCAAACCAAAATCTGAAAAATTCTACAAGAAACATTTAAAATACTACTGCAAGAGAGTACACAGCAGCGGGGCGCCCCATATCCGAGTCTGAGGCGTCAGCTCGCCCCAGAGGCTGCTTGTCAAAGAAAAGGATAAAGTTTACAAATTTTCCTAATGTAAACAGTCCTCTAGCCTATTTCCTACAAAGAAGCGAACGGGCAAACCAAAATCAGAAAAATTTGATAAGAAACATTCAAGATACTACTGCAAGAGGGTACACAGCAGCGGAGTGCCCCATATCCTAGTCTGAGGCGTCAGCTCGCTCCAGAGGCTGCTTGTCAAAGGAAAAGAAAAAATTCACGAATTTTTCCGTAATAAACATTTTTCTAGCCTATCTTCTCAGCAAAAATCGAAGGGCGAACCAAAATCTAGAAAAGTCTGGCAGAAACATCGAAATCACTACTCTAAGGGTTCGCAGCCGCGGATGGCCCCATATCCGAGTCGTAGGCGTCAGCTCGCCCCAGAGGCTGCTTGTCAAAGGAAAAAAGAAAGTTTACAATTTCATCTATTGTAAACAGTTCTCTAACAAATTTCCGACAAAGAAAAAAAAGGGCAAAGAAAAATCTAAAAAATTTCAGAAGAAACATTCAAAATACTACTGCAAGAGGGTACACAGCAGCAGATGGCCCCATATCCTAGTCTGAGGCGTCAGCTCGCCCCAGAGGCTGTTTGTCAAAGGAAAAAAAAGTTCACAAATTTATCCGTTGTAAACAGTTCTCTCACTTATCGTCTACAAAGAAACAAGAGGGCAAACCAAAATCTGAAAAATTTCAGAAGGAACATTCAAAATACTACTGCAAGAGAGTACACAGCAGCGAATGGCCCCATATCCTAGTCTGAGGCGTCAGCTCGCCCCAGAGGCTGCTTGTCGAAGGAAAAAAAAAAGTTTACAAATTTATCTGTTGTAAACAGTTTTGTCACCTATTTCCTACAAAGAAACAAGAGGGCAAACCAAAATCTAAAAAATTTCAGAAGGAACATTCAAAATACTACTGCAAGAGGGTACACAGCAGCGAATGGCCCCATTTCCTAGTCTGAGGCGTCAGCTCGCCCCAGAGGCTGCTTGTCAAAGGAAAAAAGAAAGTTCACAAAATTATCTGTTGTAAACAGTTCTCTAACCAATTTCCTACAAGAAAACCAACGGGCAAACCAAAATCTGAAAAATTTTACAAGAAACATTCAAAATATTACTGCAAGAGGGTACACAGCAGCGGGGCGCCCCATTTCCGAGTCTGAGGCGTCAGCTCGCCCCAGAGGCTGCTTGTCAAAAGAAAAAAAAAAGTTCACAAATTTATCTGTTGTAAACAGTTCTCTAACCTATCTCCTACAAAGAAACGAAAGGGCAAACCAAAATCTACACAGTTTTAGAAGAAACATTCAAAATACTACTGCAAGAGGGTACACAGAAGCGGATGCCCCCATATCGGAGTCTGAGGCGTCAGCTCGCCCCAGAGGCTGCTTGTCAAAGTGAAAAAAAAAGTTTACAAATTCATCTCTTGTAAACAGTTCTCTAACCTATCTCCTACGAAGAAACGAAACGGCAAACCAAAATCTACGAAGTTTCAGAAGAAACATTCAAAATACTACTGCAAGAGGGTACACAGAAGCGGATGCCCCCATATCGGAGTCTGAGGCGTCAGCTCGCCCCAGAGGCTGCTTGTCAAAGGAAAAAAGAAAGTTCACAAATTTATCTGTTGTAAACAGTTCTCCAATTTATCCCCTACAAGAAAACCAACGGGCAAACCAAAATCTGAAAAATTCTACAAGAAACATTTAAAATACTACTGCAAGAGGGTACACAGCAGCGGGGCGCCCCATATCCGAGTCTGAGGCGTCAGCTCGCCCATGAGACTGCTTGTCAAAAGAAAAAAAAAAGTTCACAAATTTATCTGTTGTAAACAGTTCTCTAACTTATTTTCTACAAAGAAGGGAACGGGCAAACCAAAATCAGAAAAATTTGATAAGAAACATTCAAGATACTACTGCAAAAGGGTACACAGCAGCGGGGCGCCCCATTTCCGAGTCTGAGGTGTCAGCTCGCCCCAGAGGCTGCTTGTCAAAGGAAAAAAAAGTTTACAAATTCATCTAATGTAAACAGTTCTCTAACCTATCTTCTACAAAGAAAGAAATGGGCAAACCAAAATCTAATAAATTCTAAAAGAAACATTCAAAATACTACTGCAAGAGGGTACACAGCAGCGGAGTGCCCCATATCCTAGTCTGAGGCGTCAGCTCGCTCCAGAGGCTGCTTGTCAAAGGAAAAGAAAAAGTTCACGAATTTTTCCGTAATAAACATTTTTTTAACCTATCTTCTCAGCAAAAATCGAAGGGCGAACCAAAATCTAGAAAAGTCTGGCAGAAACATCGAAATCACTACTCTAAGGGTTCGCAGCTGCGGATGGCCCCATATCCGAGTCGTAGGCGTCAGCTCGCCCCAGAGGCTGCTTGTCAAAGGAAGAAAGAAAGTTAACAATTTTATCTATTGTAAACAGTTCTCTAACCTATTTCCGACAAAGAAAAAAAAGGGCAAAGGAAAATCTAAAAAATTTCAGAAGAAACATTCAAAATACTACTGCAAGAGGGTACACAGCAGCGAATGGCCCCATATCCTAGTCTGAGGCGTCAGCTCGCCCCAGAGGCTGCTTTTCAAAGGAAAAAAAAAAGTTCACAAAATTATCTCTTGTAAACAGTTCTCTAACCAATTTCCTACAAAGAAACGAAAGGGCAAACCAAAATCTACGAAGTTTCAGAAGAAACATTCAAAATACTACTGCAAGAGGGTACACAGAATCGGATGCCCCCATATCGGAGTCTGAGGCGTCAGCTCGCCCCAGAGGCTGCTTGTCAAAGGAAAAAAAAAGTTCACAAATTTATCTGTTGTAAAAAGTTCTCTAACCTATCTCCTACGAAGAAACAAAATGGCAAACCACAATCTAAAAAATTTCAGAAGAAACATTCAAAATACTACTGCAAGAGGGTACAGAGCAGCGGAGTGCCCCATATCCTAGTCTAAGGCGTCAGCTCGCCTCAGAGGCTGCTTGTCAAAGGAAAAAAGGAAGTTCACAAATTTATCTCTTGTAAGCAGTTCTCCAATCTATCCCCTACAAGAAAACCAACGGGCAAACCAAAATCTGAAAAATTCTACAAGAAACATTTAAAATACTACTGCAAGAGAGTACACAGCAGCGGGGCGCCCCATATCCGAGTCTGAGGCGTCAGCTCGCCCCAGAGGCTGCTTGTCAAAGAAAAGGATAAAGTTTACAAATTTTCCTAATGTAAACAGTCCTCTAGCCTATTTCCTACAAAGAAGCGAACGGGCAAACCAAAATCAGAAAAATTTGATAAGAAACATTCAAGATACTACTGCAAGAGGGTACACAGCAGCGGAGTGCCCCATATCCTAGTCTGAAGCGTCAGCTCGCTCCAGAGGCTGCTTGTCAAAGGAAAAGAAAAAATTCACGAATTTTTCCGTAATAAACATTTTTCTAGCCTATCTTCTCAGCAAAAATCGAAGGGCGAACCAAAATCTAGAAAAGTCTGGCAGAAACATCGAAATCACTACTCTAAGGGTTCGCAGCCGCGGATGGCCCCATATCCGAGTCGTAGGCGTCAGCTCGCCCCAGAGGCTGCTTGTCAAAGGAAAAAAGAAAGTTTACAATTTCATCTATTGTAAACAGTTCTCTAACAAATTTCCGACAAAGAAAAAAAAGGGCAAAGAAAAATCTAAAAAATTTCAGAAGAAACATTCAAAATACTACTGCAAGAGGGTACACAGCAGCGAATGGCCCCATATCCTAGTCTGAGGCGTCAGCTCGCCCCAGAGGCTGCTTTTCAAAGGAAAAAAAAAAGTTCACAAAATTATCTCTTGTAAACAGTTCTCTAACCAATTTCTTACAAAGAAACGAAAGGGCAAACCAAAATCTACGAAGTTTCAGAAGAAACATTCAAAATACTACTGCAAGAGGGTACACAGCAGCGAACGGCCCCATATCCTAGTCTGAGGCGTCAGCTCGCCCCAGAGGCTGCTTTTCAAAGGAAAAAAAAAAGTTCACAAAATTATCTCTTGTAAACAGTTCTCTAACCAATTTCCTACAAAGAAACGAAAGGGCAAACCAAAATCCACGAAGTTTCAGAAGAAACATTCAAAATACTACTGCAAGAGGGTACACAGAATCGGATGCCCCCATATGGGAGTCTGAGGCGTCAGCTCGCCCCAGAGGCTGCTTGTCAAAGGAAAAAAAAAAGTTCACAAATTTATCTGTTGTAAAAAGTTCTCTAACCTATCTCCTACGAAGAAACAAAATGGCAAACCACAATCTAAAAAATTTCAGAAGAAACATTCAAAATACTACTGCAAGAGGGTACAGAGCAGCGGAGTGCCCCATATCCTAGTCTGAGGCGTCAGCTCGCCCCAGAGGCTGCTTGTCAAAGGAAAAAAGGAAGTTCACAAATTTATCTCTTGTAAGCAGTTCTCCAATCTATCCCCTACAAGAAAACCAACGGGCAAACCAAAATCTGAAAAATTCTACAAGAAACATTTAAAATACTACTGCAAGAGAGTACACAGCAGCGGGGCGCCCCATATCCGAGTCTGAGGCGTCAGCTCGCCCCAGAGGCTGCTTGTCAAAGGAAAAGAAAAAATTCACGAATTTTTCCGTAATAAACATTTTTCTAGCCTATCTTCTCAGCAAAAATCGAAGGGCGAACCAAAATCTAGAAAAGTCTGGCAGAAACATCGAAATCACTACTCTAAGGGTTCGCAGCTGCGGATGGCCCCATATCCGAGTCTGAGGCGTCAGCTCGCCCCAGAGGCTGCTTGTCAAAGGAAAAAAGAAAGTTTACAATTTTATCTATTGTAAACAGTTCTCTAACCTATTTCCGAAAAAGAAAAAAAAGGGCAAAGGAAAATCTAAAAAATTTCAGAAGAAACATTTAAAATACTACTGCAAGAGGGTACACAGCAGCGGATGGCCCCATATCCAAGTCTGAGGCGTCAGCTTGCCCCAGAGGCTGCATGTCAAAGGAAAAAAAAAAGTTTACAAATTTATCTGTTGTAAACAGTTCTATTACCTATCTTCTACAAAGAAACGAAAGGGCAAACGAAAATCTAAAAATTTACAGTAGAAACATTCAAAATACTACTGCAAGAGGGTACACAGCAGCGGATGGCCCCATATCCGAGTCTGAGGCGTCAGCTCGCCCCAGAGGCTGTTTGTCAAAGGAAAAAAAAGTTCACAAATTTATCCGTTGTAAACAGTTCTCTCACTTATCGTCTACAAAGAAACAAGAGGGCAAACCAAAATCTGAAAAATTTCAGAAGGAACATTCAAAATACTACTGCAAGAGGGTACACAGAAGCGGATGCCCCCATATCGGAGTCTGAGGCGTCAGCTCGCCCCAGAGGCTGCTTGTCAAAGTAAAAAAAAAAGTTTACAAACTTATCTGTTGTAAAAAGTTCTCTAACCTATCTCCTACGAAGAAACAAAATGGCAAACCACAATCTAAAAAATTTCAGAAGAAACATTCAAAATACTACTGCAAGAGGGTACACAGCAGCGGAGTGCCCCATATCCTAGTCTGAGGCGTCAGCTCGCCCCAGAGGCTGCTTGTCAAAGGAAAAAAGAAAGTTCACAAATTTATATGTTGTAAACAGTTCTCCAATCTATCCCCTACAAGAAAACCAACGGGCAAACCAAAATCTGAAAAATTCTACAAGAAACATTTAAAATACTACTGCAAGAGGGTACACAGCAGCGGGGCGCCCCATATCCGAGTCTGAGGCGTCAGCTGGCCCCAGAGGTTGCTTGTCAAAGGAAAGGATAAAGTTCACAAATTTTCCGAACGTAAACAGTCCTCTAGCCTATTTCCTACAAAGAAGCGAACGGGCAAACCAAAATCAGAAAAATTTGATAAGAAACATTCAAGATACTACTGCAAGAGGGTACACAGCAGCGGAGTGCCCCATATCCTAGTCTGAGGCGTCAGCTCGCTCCAGAGGCTGCTTGTCAAAGGAAAAGAAAAGGTTCACGAATTTTTCCGTAATAAACATTTTTCTAACCTATCTTCTCAGCAAAAATTGAAGGGCGAACCAAAATCTAGAAAAGTCTGGCAGAAACATCGAAAACACTACTCTAAGGGTTCGCAGCTGCGGATGGCCCCATATCCTAGTCTGATGCGTCAGCTCGCCCCAGAGGCTGCTTGTCAAAGGAAAAAAGAAAGTTCACAAATTTATCTGTTGTAAACAGTTCTGTTACCTATCTCCTACGAAGAAACAAAAGGGCGAACCAAAATCTAACAATCTCCAGTAGAAACATTCAACATACTACTGCAAGAG